>JAVIAB010000125.1:37583529-37909039 GCA_032433765.1 Megaustenia siamemsis
CGGTTTTAGTGCCGTCTTTTTTTCTGCGTTGAAAAGAGTGACTGTTGTTATGTTCGTTGACGTGGAGATGAGAAAATTGTGAAATGTTGCTGACGTTATAAGATGGCGTAAAATTTGTTATATTTTGAGGCGACGAATTATGATTTTTTGTTTGTTTGTAACGAAACAGATTTACACTTTTTTTTATTTGAAATGATCATTTTTTCTTCACTAATTTCATCAGATTAATACTTTTTAATTTGAATTAATTATCAGAAGCTTATAATGGCGTCTGGGAATTTACGTTGTTTTGACGTCAGTAACTCGTTAGGATTTAAAGACAAATTTAAAATGCGTTATACACTGACTATGTAGGGTGTCTTACCCGCTACTAAACTCAGCATTTCTATAATGGCTTCACCACTAATGTAGATATTACTAAGAAATTTAAAGCGCACTATGTGTTGTAAGAAATATAACATTGGGTCATATATTGCTGGTGATCATCGCCCAAACAGGACAATAATTATTTTAGTCGAAGTTAGTGAGGCTGCCTGTACTTCGAAACCATTTTTAGTCAGATACAAATTTACAGCTCGTGTTATGATACTAATTATTGACAAGAAAGGCAATGGGGGAATGCAAAGATGGCGCAAAGACGACCAAAGATAGATTTGGAGAGAACAGTTCAAAACATACAGCACTAGAAAACAAAACAGCTGAAAACAGAGAGAACAATATAGATTTGGAGAGAATAGTTCAAAATATATATCACTAGATAACAAAACAGCTGAAAACAGAGAGAACAATATAGATTTGGAGAGAATAGTTCAAAATATACAGCACTAGAAAGCAAAACAGCTGAAAACAGAGAGAACAATATAGATTTGGAGAGAATAGTTCAAAATATACAGCACTAGAAAACAAAACAGCTGAAAACAGAGAGAACAATATAGATTTGGAGAGAATAGTTCAAAATATACAGAACCAGAAAACAAAACAGCTGAAAACAGAGAGAACAATATAGATTTGGAGAGAGTAGTTCAAAATATACAGAACTAGAAAAAAACAGATGAAGACAGAGAGAACAATATAGATTTGGAGAGAGTAGTTCAACATATACAGCACTAGAAAGAAAAACAACTAAAGACAGAGAGGCCAAAGATAAATTAGGAGAGAATAGTTCAAAACATACATCACTAGAAAAAAAAAACAGATAAAGACAAAGCAAAGATTGAACTGGAGAGAACAGCTCAAAACATATAGAAGTAGAAAAAAACAGCTTCGGGCAGATAGAGCAAAGATAGACATGGAAAGAGTAATTCGAGACAGGTAAAACGGAGTAGCTTCAACGATTACGTTGAACTTTGGGGGATGCTGAATAACTGACGATTTTGTTATCTACATTAGAGCAACATTGTGCAAACAAACAGTCCGTGAATGCTTCTGTAGCTGGAAACACATACCTGCGACAAGACACACACATCCCAGAAATATAACACCTTATACATCGTGTGTTCTACGTTAGGAATCACGGCATTAAATGCTTATTTGCACACAAACACATCTAACCAGTCACGCTTAATCCTACAAACGTTGATGATGAAGCTTAGAAAGTTGCTTTTTATGCATGCACTGGTTTGTGTTTTGTTTACACAGAATCCAGCCTGGTCGACGTCCTTGACAAAACAGAGAAATATTATCTTTTTTTTAACGTTAATAGAGTAGGTTTATACAAATAAAAGAGAGTGGAATACGAAATGACGTGTATGAATATAGCAATTTAAAAAAAAAGAGAGAAATGCTAGAACTAGAAACAATAATTGAGTAGAAATGTTTGTTAGCAATAAGAAAGAACCCCAACAAACTTCAACCACAATATTACTACACGTAATATGCTAGAAAGTAAAAGACGATCCAGAAAATATAGTAGATAGACGGGTTCAAAGTATTAATAAATAGTGTCATTTATGACAGCAAATCAAGCTAACAACGAGTTCTGCCATGAAAGATATATATATATGTACATCATGAGGAAAGCAACTGGGCAAAGAATAAAGTAACACAAGAAGAAATTGCATGTAAAAATTAGTTTAAAACAGCTTTAAGCAAACAATACAAAACGTTTTCTCATCGCATCATTTGTGGGAAACTACTCCTAAAGTGACAGGAGATTAACACTTTACCTTTGTATAAATCACTTCTTCCAGAAATCTCGTACACAAAAATGTAAAGCTGTATGCCGCATCCCGGAAACAATTAAAAAAAAAATATTTTTGTTATCAGATAATAACCAATTTGAGTGAAGTAAAAAAAAAAAAAAAACGCCCATGCGCTGCCACAGGGGAGTAAAGAATTGTGCCGCTGTTCCCTACCAGACATGTTCGTAAGTGGCGACTAAGAAGAGTTGGGCATGGGACTGGCTATCCTGTATTGTTTAAAAAAAAAATACTTCACAAACATGGACCAATCTAAGAACTTCATTAATGGATGCTTATGGAGGATAAAAGGATGGAAATCGCAGGACAAAATCATTAACATAGAATTATGGAAATGTGACAGTCAAATACCTGTGGATAAAGAGATACAGCGAAGACGATGGCGTTGGATAGGACTCACACTGCGGAAGCCAACGGAGAGTATTACACAACACACCCTTTTGGAACCCCCAAGGAAAAATACAAAGAGGAAGATCAAGATATTCTTGGAGAAGACAGATGTAAGCAGAGATGAAGATGATGAGGAAGACATGGAAAGATCTTAAAAGAATGGTAAGAAAAGAATGACTTGGAAAGTGTTTGTTGAAGACCTATGATCAACAGGGAGCTGAAAAGGTAGAAGAAAGAAAAAATTATATCTGTGATCTGAATAAGTGGACCTCTGAACTTGCAGCCTCTATCTATTTTCCATTTCCATATTCCCTTGTAAAGACCCCTGACTTCAGAAATGATCCATAATGATACCTTTTTAATAATATTATTTTTCCCAACACACAACAGAGCTCTCATCACACGGTTCTATCAGAAATGTCGAAAGGTTAGTTTAACTGCTGGTACAAATGTTGTTACCACACAAGCTGTCTCACGCCTAATACATTCTATTGTTTAACTATTTCATTTCCATTTCACATGCGCTCCTGGTTAGTTTCTATTTCCATTTCACATGCGCTCCTGGTTAGTTTCTATTTCCATTTTACATGCGCTCCTGGTTAGTTTGGTTTTGTCGAAGCGCCATCTTCATTGCACACCTGGCAACTACATAGTGCCAGATCACCTTCACAGGGTCAAGTTACACCATTCAGATGCACGAACTCCGTCGAATACCTTGACCTCAACTACTGGTTACCATACATACTGTCTGGCGTACATACATTCTGTTGTTTAACCACCCAACTACTGGTTACCATACACACTGTCTGTCATACATACATTCTGTTGTTTAACCACTCAACTACTGGTTACCATACACACTGTCTGGCGTACACACATTCTGTTGTTTAACCACTCAACTACTGGTTACCATACACACTGTCTGGCGTACACACATTCTGTTGTTTAACCACTCAACTACTGGTTACCACACTCTGTTGTTAAACAATCCAACTACTGATTACCATACACAGTCTCACGTAAACACACTCTGTTGTTTAACCATCTAACTACTGATTACCATACACACTGTCTCACGTACGTACACTTGTTGTTTAACCACCCAACTACTGGTTACCAGGTCTTACGTACATACATTCTCTTGATTAACCACCTAACAACTGGTTACCTTACACTCATATGTCTAACCACCCAACTACTGGTATTTTAAGTGAAACACTCGCAGTTGAATTGTAGTCTCTGCTACATGCACCGGCCACCTAGGAACAAGAAAGTCATATCTTTATTCTATTGTGAGCGCTCAGTACTTAAAACGTGCTCTTTAAATAGTCTTTTTGAGATATTAGTGAACAGAAAAATGTAAAAGAAAATATTAGTTTTTCTGCTTTTTCTGATTATTCCTTCATTGGTCTTCTTTCAGCTTCTTTCTCTCACTTCTGCTTCTTTCTCTGATTTCTTCTTACATTTCTTTCTTTCATTTTTTTCTGTTTCTTACTTTCACTTCTTGTATTTTCTTTATTGTTCTTTTCACCTTCTTCTTTGTTTTTGTCGAATACTTTATCTTGTTGTTCGTTGACACTTTTACCAGATCCTATAACGACATTCACAAAACAAACTTGTTGTTAGTTGGCACTTCTACCAGATCCTATAACGACATTCACAAAACAAACTTGTTGTTAGTTCACACTTTTACCAGATCCTATAACGACATTCACAAAACAAACTTGTTGTTCGTTGACACTTCTACCAGATCCTATAACGACATTCACAAAACAAACTTGTTAGTTGGCACTTTTACCAGATCCTATAACGACATTCACAAAACAAACTTGTTGTTCGTTGACACTTTTACCAGATCCTATAACGACATTCACAAAACAAACTTGTTAGTTGGCACTTCTACCAGATCCTATAACGACATTCACAAAACAAACTTGTTGTTCGTTGGCACTTCTACCAGATCCTATAACGACATTCACAAAACAAACTTGTTAGTTGGCACTTCTACCAGATCCTATAACGACATTCACAAAACAAACTTGTTGTTCGTTGGCACTTCTACCAGATCCTATAACGACATTCACAAAACAAACTTGTTGTTAGTTGGCACTTCTACCAGATCCTATAACGACATTCACAAAACAAACTTGTTAGTTGGCACTTCTACCAGATCCTATAACGACATTCACAAAACAAACTTGTTGTTCGTTGACACTTTTACCAGATCCTATAACGACATTCACAAAACAAACAGTGCAATAATTATATCCATATGTTATTCTTTTCGAACCGATGACAGCATATAGGGCAGAAATTCTAGACTCTGTGTCGGTAGATATTTGTTAAGCATCAGACCTTGCACAGGATCCGCATTGTATTTCACCGAGAATTGGTAGCTGTTAACATCTAAACATGAATTTCTTGTATCTTTAAGTTGGGAGGAGGTGGGATTTCTAGAAATATACCTCTTAATAGAGCACTGTTTAAAAAAAAAAAAAACATATCAAATTAGTGAGCTTAAAATACTTCAACAGACTGAATAACGACGAACGTGCACTTTTAACAAGCTTTGGGAGAAGCAGCTTGTAAGTTATTTTGTTTCTTTTAAAATGACATAAGAAATAGTAACAAGTAACATTGCACAGATCTGGAGAATTCTGTGCAAGAAATCTGTAGAGTTAAACGTAGCCGATCCCAACTTTAGGATGTGAATCACTGATGATGACTATAACAGAAGAAAGTCATTATATGTAACAGTTAGCTTTCCCAATGTTGAATGGTAAGTAGCAGCAGCAAAAAGATAGTTACTACCTCATTATACACTATTTAGATATGCGAAGTGTGACATCACAAAACTAAAGTATCAGTATTTGAAGCAGTGCCGCTGCTTTCTCTAACCTTAACTAACCAATGCACAGATAACATAGACTTAAATAGATTAGTTTTTAAACTTTGTAAAAAGCAGCGTTTAACTCTAATACTAGACATTAAGAAAACAAGAAAGGCACACACACACACAACGAATTAAAGTGATTTGTGTTGTGATAACATCTAAATGATCATCATCATGCGCCATACCGGTTGGCGTAGGCGATCATGTCCTTCGTATCAGTTCTGCTGTTGGCTGTTTTCCACACCATGACACCAAGCTATCCAGTAATTTCTCTCTTTGTCGTCAGCGATCTCTCTTTTTCTTTATTTTGCCAGTTGTACCCAAGTATTCCAACTTTCCTCTTCTCATGATTGTTCCCTTCTGATGTTTCTTAGGAGCTCCCTTTTTGTGTTGGCCTCTATGAGAATTTCTCGTAAAATGTAAATACATTGAGAAAAAAAGGGGGTGGGGGAGGGAGAGAGAGAGAGAGAGAGAGGAAAAGAAAAAAGGAAATGACAATTCTAGAAAACTTGTAGTGGTACACTGTGCCTTTTGTATACCTAGTTTGTAGGAACAATACCTATCAAAGCTCAAAAGGTATTGAGAGTCTTGATAACTTGCTCTTTGGAGGATATAACTTACGATTAACAACAGTCACATTACGGGAGAGAGAAATTCTATCTATCTATCTATTGACCTTTCGAGCCGTAACCGGCCCATAGGGCGTAGACCAAGATACACCTTCTCCTATATGAATTTTTGTTCTAGCAGTTTTCTTTTAAAGATATTTTATCAAATCTCGCCATCTGTCTCTGTTCTGTGCAAGCAGTTCTATCTCATTGAGGGAGCCGATTCCTGCTGCTCTTGCCTCTCTCATCAATGTTCTTCTCAGTGTCTCCCTGGGTCTTCCTCTTTTTCTTTTACCTGTTGTTTCCCATATGAGGGCTTGCTTTGCTATTCGATTATTATCTCTTCTCATCACATGTCCAACGTGAGAGAGAAATTATAGAAGCATAAATGTAAGAACAGACAGAAGCCCTGTTGATTACGTAATTTTTTAGTAATGTTCAAAATTAATGAGAAGTATGTAAGATTTTGCCAACGATACAGAGTTGCCTAGATCTAGAATGTAGATAATAGAGTTGTCGTTTATTCGTGCAAGCAGCATAGTCAGAATAATAAATTGTTTCTTTAACAATTACACTTTTTGATTCACTAGAAGAATCATCATCAAGTACCGGGCCTGCTGGCGTAGGTGACATGTCCCTCCACAACTTTCGATCTCGACAGTACTTATTATTTCTGTTGTTGACCTTCTACCAAGCCATTCTCTTAAGCTGTCTGGTATTTTTTTTTCTCTTTGCTTCCCTCTATCTCTCGTCCTTCAATTTTTCCAGTTGTTACAATATATTCCAGTTGTTCTCTTCTCATTGCATGGCTAAAAAAATTATTATTGTTTCTTCCTAATATTAGAAATATACTAGAAGATTAAGAAAATATAATACTGACTGCTTGTCTCTTGGCTACCGCAATAAGAGGGGCAGTTTGGATTTTACCATTATGTTTATAACGGTGGGGGAGGAGAGGAAGAAACGACATATAGGTCGTCTCGCACAGTTGCGCATTCAAACGTTTCGTACCTTATGACAGTGCGTTCATTGACGGATAAATACTGCTAGTAGACAGAATATTTATACTGCTAGTAGACAGAATATTTATACTGCTAGAAGACAGAATATTTATACATCTAGAAGACAGAATATTTATACTGCTAGAAGACAGAATATTTATACAGCTAGAAGACAGAATATTTATACTGCTAGAAGACAGAATATTTATACAGCTAGAAGACAGAATATTTACACTGCTAGAAGACAGAATATTTATACTGCTAGAAGACAGAATATTTATACAGCTAGAAGACAGAATATTTATACAGCTAGAAGACAGAATATTTATACTGCTAGAAGACAGAATATTTATACAGCTAGAAGACAGAATATTTATACAGCTAGAAGACAGAATATTTATACTGCTATAAGACAGAATAGTTATACTGCTAGTAGACAGAATATTTATACAGCTAGAAGACAGAATATTTATACAGCTAGAAGACAGAATATTTATACTGCTAGAAGACAGAATATTTATACTGCTAGAAGACAGAATATTTATACTGCTAGAAGACAGAATATTTATACAGCTAGAAGACAGAATATTTATACTGCTAGAAGACAAAATATTTATACAGCTAGAAGACAGAATATTTATACAGCTAGAAGACAGAATATTTATACAGCTAGAAGACAGTATATTTATACAGCTAGAAGATAGAATATTTATACAGCTAGAAGACAGAATATTTATACAGCTAGAAGACAGAATATTTATACAGCTAGAAGACAGAATATTTATACTGCTAGAAGACAAAATATTTATACAGCTAGAAGACAAAATATTTATACAGCTAGAAGACAGAATATTTATAAAGCTAGAGGACAGAATATTTATACTGCAAGAAGACTGAATATTTATACTGCTAGAAGACTGAATATTTATATTGCTAGAAGACTGAATATTTATACTGCTAGAAGACTGAATATTTATACAGCTAGAAGACAGAATATTTATACTGCTAGAAGACATAATATTTATACTGTTAGAAGACTGAATATTTATACTGCTAGAAGACAGAATATTTATACTGCTAGAAGACAGAATATTTAGTGACTTTCGCTAGAATAAATAAATGTGGCCGCGTGTTCGGTATGTAGGTTTAGAGTCATAGAGACATGTCAAATGCTGGTATACGCCGAAACAGAGACAAACTGTGAACGCAAAGTATTGTCAATGAGTGTGTAAACTAGAATCTTCACTTAACTCAAGTACTCATTAATAGATTATTACTGATACTATAATAGTTTACCACGATAACCCCTCGGCCATTACACGAATATTATAATTTAGTTCAACACTGATGTAAAAATAACGGCCAATTTAGTACAGATCTAAGACCTCTACTGAAGCACTAGCGACAAACTGAGACAATTTAGTACAGATCTAAGACTTCTACTGAAGTACTAACAAGAAACTGAGACCGATTTTGTACAAATCTAAGACATCTACTGGAGCACTAACAAGAAACTGAGGCCAATTTTGTACATATCTAAGATATCTACTGGAGCACTAACAAGAAACTGAGGCCAATTTTGTACATATCTAAGATATCTACTGGAGCACTAACAAGAAACTGAGACAAATTTTGTACATATCTAAGATATCTACTGGAGCACTAACAAGAAACTGAGGCCAATTTTGTACATATCTAAGACATCTACTGGAGCACTAACAAGAAACTGAGACCAATTTTGTACATATCTAAGACATCTACTGGAGCACTAACAAGAAACTGAGACCAATTGTGTACAAATCTAAGACATCTATTGGAGCACTAACAAGAAACTGAGGCCAATTTTGTACATATCTAAGATATCTACTGTAGCACTAACAAGAAAATGAGACCAATTTTGCAAATATCTAAGACATCTACTGAAACACTAACGAGAAACAGACAATTTAGTACAAATGTAAGATATCTACTGAAGCACTAACAAAAAACTGAGACCAATTTTGTACAAATCTAAGACATCTACTGAGACACTAAAAAAAACCTAAAGATAGTTTAGTGCTGACCTAACCAAGACTGTCGGTTCGCTAGTTCACTAATGGAAGAATCTCAGACGCTTTCCTCGCACACAATGGACCTTCCAATTTAAACTGGAACTACACGAGGGAATAATCACAACAGTAGATGCAAATCACTGGGAAATATCATCTCGACGTTTTACATTTCGCAAGGGAGAAATTCTAAACAGGATAAACTCATCTCTAAGTCGAATGTCTGAGACAGTTTATTGCCCGCTGGAGAGAACCTTAACAAAAACATTATTTCTACTGTAAAATGTTTCCCGTATATGTCGGATGTGGTTTATATTCCTCCCATAAATCCCAGAATATTATCGCACTGTAGATATAGCACAATCGTTAAACTCTAGACAACTTGGAGAGGTGTATTTTGCACAAAAAATGTGGTATTTTGCAAAAACAAAAAAAAGTATTAAAAAAAACCACACGGAAGAATTCGTTTAAAATGAAAATAGAAATGAAAATACTTGATATATTAGGTATGAGACGTCTTATTGAGTTACATTTTAGTTGATTTAGTACGGTTATGAGTCAAAATAGTAAGTGCATAGATTAGAGAAATTCAAGATTAGATAATTTTTTGTCGAAATGTTAGACGCAAGTGACGATATATATTAAAACGATTGATCCTGCACGATAGAATATGTAATATGCTACTTTTCGGCCTGGCACATCCGACTTCAACATGAATATATTTTACAATTAAAATGACTCTCTCTCGCTCTATGACTCTAAAAAAAAAATTAAACTTAAAAAAGAAATTAAACCTTGCTCAGAGTTAGAGTCGGTGACTGGAGGCTTGCCTCATTGCTCTATAAAGCCTCAGTTCAAAACTCATAAGGGATCGTTTTTGTATGTTTGTGTGTGTGTGTGTGTTTTTTTAAAATAGACTCATTGTGGAGGTGATTGTAGGAGAGGAACGAGTAGTATAAGTAAGATCTCTGTCCGTGCACAAGAAGGTCCTGGTTCGAAATACACTCAAGCTGCAGGAATTATCTTCTTCGAATTCTTCTTTAATAAACGCTGCGAGAATACCAGACCCAAGGGTCGACCACGAAAAAGATGGATCGACGGAACACTAGAAACACTAGGAAACATAGCAGCAGAGGCGAATAGAAGAGCAAAAGACCGCAAATTATATCTCCCCTCGACGCCGAAAGGCAAATGAGGAAGGAAAGAGGAAGAAGAATCCTTGTTTTCTTCGTAGCTTTACTCTCCCCTGGTCTGGGGGGTAGAGAGATCCGACATTTCGGCCTCTCGGAAAAGCTCGAAAAAATAGGAAGTCTCATGTGCACGTTTCGTACGTTAAAAACTCTTCGCGTTTAAAAGTTGTAAAGAGTGGTATTAACACTTAGTAGTATTAACAATAATAGTAGTAGAATCAGTAATAGTAGTAGTATTAACAATAATAGTAGTAGAATCAGTAATAGTAGTAGTAGTATTAACAATAATAGTAGTAGAATCAGTAATAGTAGTAGTATTAACAATAATAGTAGTAGAATCAGTAATAGTAGTAGTATTAACAATAATAGTAGCAGAATCAGTAATAGTAGTAGTATTAACAATAATAGTAGTAGAATCAGTAATAGTAGTAGTAGTATTAACAATAATAGTAGTAGAATCAGTAATAGTAGTAGTATTAACAATAATAGTAGTAGAATCAGTAATAATAGTAGTATTAACAATAGTAGTAGTAGTACAATCAGCAATAGTAGTTGTTGAATCAGTAAAAGTAGTAGTATTAACAATAGTTGTTGCATTTCTAATAGTTGTAGTAGAAATGTAATAGGATTAGTAGTAGGAGTTGTATTAGTAGTAGCAGCAGCAGCAGTAGTAGGAATAGTGGTAGTAGTAGTAGCAGTAGTAGTAGAATGAGTAATAGTTGTAGCAGAGGATGAGGTGGTAGTAAAAGAAAAACAGAAATAGGGAAATGTATTAGCAATATAATATGAGAGACAAAAAGGGATAGGAGAAAGTAGCGAAGGAAGAATGTACAAGCCTCAAACTGCTTACTGGAGACCACTTCCCGTTCTGGGTATTTCCAAGGGGAGACAAACAGGTCAAGATGAGTCAGAGACAGAGAGGGAAGCCTCAACTCTGACAAATGACTGCCTGCCGTTGTTAGCAAGGACGGAAGGGCTCTGTTTACTGAGCTTGGCCAGTCACATTGTAACCGATTCCAGCAAAATTCGCTGAGCTTTACTGGGTGTAATCGAATGGGCCTGGCAGTTTCGATTCAATTAGAGGCATTCATATTTCAAAATGCATATTCGGGAGGGAACGAGGGAAAGACGCTTAACTCAGAGGAGGAAAGTGGAGTTAAAAAGAGGGGCAAAAATAATAAAAACTGTGTTCGAAAGGAGATTTTCGAGCAAATTGATGGAAATGTCGGGATAATAGAAGAAAAAAAAAAAAATGCCCTGCCTCGTGCGGTAAAATGTAAAGTAGGTCGAGTGTGACGAAAATGGAGATGAATAGTAATAAGTTGGAGCTTCAAGACAGATGTAGGCCGTACGATTCTTTGCAATATTATCTGTAGTATATTTACCAATTGCATACAGTACATTTAACATTTTAATATAGTACATTTATCGTTTGTATATAATACACTTATCAATTGTATATAGTGCATTTATCATTTGTATATGGTAAATTTGCTATATATACAGTATATTTACTGGTTATGGCTACCGAAAGCCACAGTATCACTGCGAACAAATTAAAATCCATAATTGCTCAACCGCCCGTACTAGTGGAATCAACCGAATTACTAACTCATCTCCCAAACAAATAAAGGTAACTGTAGTCCCCATCATAGCAGTATCAGCACACGTCAAAAGACATAAGGCGAAACCGCACAGAAGGTGAACACAGCCAACTGTTCCTTGTCATACGATATCATCATTCATCGTAAACAAAGGGGATATCGAAACATGATCAAAACAGATGAGACACACAGCTCACGGTGCGCACAGAGCACTTAACTCAGTAGCTCCTGCAACAAGCCGGACTTGGAGTATGAGGAAATTGCAACAAGGAACACTTTTCATGCATCGCCTTCAATGGTTCCTTCCGCCTATCCGCCATATTGACCGGAAGTTCACGTCCTCCTGAAAATGATGATCGTCATATTTTGTACAATGTATGGCGCTTGGTGATGTTAGGACATCGTTTTTTACTCCAATTCCGAACATATGAAACACAGTTAGTCGTCGGATTAAACCCGTCGCACATCAAACAACAGACCGTAAGATTAGCGTATGGCCGGTCTAGGGATTTACATAGTGCATTTACCATTTGTATATAGTTCATTTACCATTTATCTATAGCACATTTATCATTTATCTATAGTACATTTAGAATTTGTATATAGTACATTCACCGTTTGTATATAGTACATTTACCATCTGTATATAGTACTTTTACCATTTATCTACAGTATATTGATTGTTTGTATATAGTACATTTACCATTTATCTATAGTAATAAAATACACTTAAGCAAACACTGAGGTGAGAGGCGACAACAGCAAGCATCAGCTCCCTTGCCGAGCCTGAACGGTTCGCTCACAACAGGGACGTTTGGGGAGGTATAATCGGGACCCTGTAGAAATTATGACACTTTATAACAAAGATCGTCGGACACAGGGAGTCTATAATTTCCACCCAATGTACCACCTTCAACTCGAAGGACAATATATAGTCATGTACCCATTTACATGACTCGGTGGTTAGTGAACTGGACTACAAAGGACAAGATGTCGGGTTCGATCCTGATCGACAGCTTCCGTGTTCACGCAGCCTTAAATGGGATTTTTTTTCTGGGAAAGTAAAGCGACACCGGCGTAATACCGACCACATTACCACAAAAATCATGTGCCGAAGATCTGTAAAAAAAATTATAGTCACTAACACCATATTCACTATATCCCACTTGGCGGGACGGGGCTCTTTACTATACATCTAGGTTAACTGAAGCGTGGTCGTGCTTTTTTTTTTCTACGACGTCTGAATGTACGGATTGAGAACCTCGCTACCGAACAACTACAGACGATGCTCCATAGCATAAGACGTCATTAGAAAATGAATGGCAATCTTCTTTTCACAACTTCACTAAATCCACTGCAAGTTTCTGGAACAATCTTTCGAATTAAGAAAAAAAAACCCATATAAAATGGTATTAAGCAGCAGGGAGCCGCGACAGCTCAGTGGTTAATGAACTGGGGAGCCGCTATAGCTCAGTGGTTAGTGAACTGGACTACAAAGGACAAGATGTCGGGTTCGATCCTGATCGACGGGTTCCGGTTCACCCAGCCTTTAATTGGTACCGGATTTTTTTCTGGGAAAGTAAAGCGGCACGGGCGTAATACCGACCACATTACCCCAGAAATCATGTACCGAAGGTCTATAAAAATTAAATTAAAAATAAGAACACCATATTCCCTATACGCCACTTGGTGTGACGGTGGTACTTTACTTTAACTTTACTTAATAAGCAGCTGAACCTAACGAGAGACGAGATAAACTACAATGTTTCAGCAAAAAGCCTTTATCGGGTACCACATAACAAATATATAAACATGAACACACAAACATAAATGGTAAAAAATATTTGTTAGTGTTAACATATGTTATGTTTTCATGAAACATTTGTGGAAAAGAACATATGGAGTCTATGAAATGGTGACCTTGATTAAACCCATCTTTTGTCAATCACTTGAGCGTCCCTGTACAGTCAATATATTTATTGACCTCGGGGTGGCCTGGTATACATAAAATCAATCTTTCGTCTCAGCCTGTCAGTTAAGTACTTGGTTATCAGCGACGTGGGATAATTCCGTGAGAGATGTTTTGTTCCTTCTTAAGAGACATGCTTTTATTCTGTACTTCACTCTGCTTTATTCTTTCGTCGCTGTATATGGACGTCATTAGAAGTCAATAGTTTAAATAAAGTATTGGTCAGCTCAAAGTTGGTAACACCTCAGTATAGCTTGTCTCGCTATGATACATGAAATGGCCACATAAGCCTTTTCTGTTCATCGTATGTCAGATGTGATTGTAGCAGGTGCTCAGCAGTTGTTTTGTGTGTGTCATGTCCTACCGAGGAGCTTTGAATAACTCTTCCATCTGTTATGGTCTATTTTCTTAGTCTAAGAATTATTACTTGGTTTTTTTTAAAATAAATCTATTGAGCTGGTTGTAGACATATATTTTTTTCTGGACATGTATTCCTTTCTGACAAATCCCTTTCATTCCCCATAAGTTGTGCTTGTATATGGCTTGTGTAATTTACCACTTCAATTTGCCATCTTTTCTGCCTTATCGCTCCATTTTGTTTTGCATTGGTCGCATATTCATTTGTGTGGGCATGCCTCCAGTAGGAGTTTGTTGTGTTTTTCATAGTATCTTCGTGTTATGTTTCTTACCTATCCCCATTCTGACTGTTTAAAAAAAAAATACTCTATATCTGGAATGTTCTCTATTTGGTCAACAAGGTACTATTTTTCTCCAGAATGCGTGTCTGCGTGTATTTGTATTGTTACTGAGATCTCTATCTTTCAGGACCTTCCACGCCAGATTAAAGATTATAAGCTGAGATATTTGGCTTCAATAGCATTCAGAGGAGATAAATTTGCTATGCTCAGGAAATAACTAAAATAAATATACATCTTCATTTAAATGATAATAATAATCAAAAGGCTTTAGTAAGTAGAAGCAAGACCTCTCCAAACACAAAATGTTGAGGATGCATATTACCAATTGTCCAGCACAGTCCAAACTATCACATTTCGCCACTACAATGGCTGTAATAGAATGAGACCTATACTCCGGATACAAATTATATGCTATCGATCTGTTCCACTGCACAGTAGCAGAAACTATCTGGCGAGACTAAAACCCTGAGACAATACAGAAGACTTAATAAGAGAATCTAGGATCCCAGTCTGAATGAGCTATGATCACACAAGAAGAAGACGATTTAGTTGATAGCAGCAGAATGAATGGCATTACAATCCGGGGACAGCGGGAATATGGAGTGACACGTTTTAAGAAGGGACGACTTGGTGTGGGAATAATTAACCGGCAAGCCAGTGGAATTTTCAGTCTTGATCAATCGTGTGTCGAAAGTGGATATTCCCATTTGGGATCGACACACGAGCAGTTAAGTCGTCTTATTGTAGGCATTAATTAACACATGGTACCTCCAACAACTTTCATTGTTGGGTATACATATAATGAACATAACTGATTATCATCTCAATTGAAATGTGGATTTATAGCAGGATAGGAAGAATTGGGTGGAAATTAGAAGAACACAAAACGATGAAGTCTTAAAACAACTAAAAATGAAACAATAACTACAAAACACAATTTAAACAAGACAAATGAGATTTTTGGGGGCATTTTAAAAGACACATCAGCCTACTAAAAGTAATTTTGGAAGGAAAAATACAAGGTAAAAGAGGCAGAGGCAGACCATGACTAATATGTAAGATTAACATTAAAAGATGGACAAGTCAGCCTATGACAATCTGCATCATCAAAGCAAGAGACAGAACGGAATGGCGCTCCATGGTAGCAAGCCTTTGATGCGGAGACGGCACTCAATGATCATCATCATCATCTCATTATACACTCTTAGTGTGTGTGTGTGTGTGAAACAGAGAAAGAGAGAATGAGAAAAAGAAAAAAAATAATAATGAACTTTAAAAAAAGCAATGAGGAACCAACAATGTACATTTGAACGAGTGATATTATCTTCATGTTCGACCAATCAGGCACGTGTGTTCCCCCACGTGACATTTGATAGCATGGACGTTCGGCGGTGTAAAGTTTCATCTCCCAAAGGCGGCGCCCCGTCATAAACAAATAGTAACATGCTGGCCTGACGGACAACTTGGTCGCTAAACCGCAGTACGCCACTGTTTTCCACCCACCAGAGCGGATACAATTTAAAACAGTTAAGATAATAGTGATTAATGAGGCTTCCAAACAAGCAAGGAGTTGCTTTCTTGTGAGCAGATTTTTTTTTTTTTTGGATCTTATATATGAAACAGAAAGACAAAGGCAGACAATAAAATAACGAACAGAAAGACAAAGGCAGACAATAAAATAACGAACAGACAGAACGATAGACCAAAAGGCAAAAATTGCAGGTAGAGGGTCAGACGTTTAGACATATGGAGAGACAGAAAACAAAAAATCAAAACAGACATGGTGGCGAACAGTAGTCTGTGAGATTATGTCTGGCGAACAGTAGTCTGTGAGATTATGTCTGGCGAACAGTAGTCTGTGAGATTATGTCTGGTGAACAGTAACCTGAGAGGTGACAGGCGGACATCACTCTGAAAGAATCTGACGGGCCGACAGCAATCTGAGAGAGTCTAACAGGCGGACAACATTCTGAAAGAGTCTGACAGGCGGACAACATTCTGAATTAGTCTGACAAGCCGACAACACTCTGAAAGAGTCTGACAGGTCGACAGCACTCTGAAAAAGTCTGACTGACGGGCCGACATCAATCTGAAAGAGTCTGACAGGCCGACAACACTCTGAAAGAGTCTGACGGGCCGACATCAATCTGAAAGAGTCTGACAGGCCGACAACACTCTGAAAGAGTCTGACAGGTCGACAGCACTCTGAAAAAGTCTGACGGGCCGACATCAATCTGAAAGAGTCTGACAGGCCGACAACACTCTGAAAGAGTCTGACAGGTCGACAGCACTCTGAAAGAGTCTGACAAGCCGACAAATCTCTGAAAGAGTCTGGCGGGCCGACATCACTTTGAAAAAGTCTGACAGGCCGACAGCAGTCTGAGAGAGTCTGACAGGATTCTGAGAGAGTCTGACAGAGAGGCGGACGAACAGTCAAGCAGACGGATAAACGTCGAGGCCTATAAAGGACTGCCAAGTAAGTGAACACACTATGAACAATCTGATGCTCTGTAGTGTGTTATGTTAGGGTCATCATTACTGCACTCTGGAAACATCTGGAAGTGCTACGATCATCTCTTGAAATGCTGATAACCTCCATGGGGCTGGCTGATCTACATTTAAGACGCCGTCCTCCGGAAAAGAAGGCCAATATTCTATTCCCAACCACACGCGGTGGGAATTTTTCAAAAATTGAACCAGTGGTTTCTTCTTACAAGGTAAAAGAGGCAGAGGCAGACCAAGACTAACATGGACGAGTAACATCTAAAGATGGACAAGTCAGCCTATGACAACCTGCACCATCAAAGCAAGAGACAGAGCAGAATGGCGCTCCATGGTAGCCAACCTTCGATGCGTAGATAGCACTCGATGATGATGATGATGATGATGGTTTCTTCTTGTCTTTACTCTTCCCTGGCCAGAAAATGAGATCTAATGTCTAGCCCTCTCGAAAATAGGAGACCATGTGTGCATTTTGCGCACGTTAAAAAAAACTATTGGCACTTGAAACATCTTAAATGAGTACGCTTATAATGGCCGCTGGCTGCCCTGGCAAAACTGATAGCGAACAAAAAAATATACACAAAACGTAAACACTTTCGACGAGTATATTTGAAGTCAGAAAATATCTGCCTTTATGGCGGAAGACACTTGGACACACGACTTCCGGTATGAAAATAGGAAAAAGGTAATATTCACGCAAAATTCAGCCCCAGTGGACTTCACTTGAGTTATACCTGGCGTGTGTAAACAACTACGAAGCTCCAAGGAGAACTCTGACCCTTGGCAACCCATGCACAACCTGGGACTCACACATTGTATGGATACATTATTGGTCCGATCTCAATTCCTGAAGCCTAACAGATTAAAGAGGGTTAATTTCATCTACTGAATTATACTTTTCAAAGCGGCCAACACAAAAAGGGAGCTCCTAAGAAATATAAGAAAAAAAGCAATCGACATTTTTCGGGGACATTATGAGAAAAGTAAAGTTGGAATACTTGGTTACAACGAGCAAATTAAACAAAAAGAGAGATCGCGGACGAAAAGAAAGAACGAAGAAACCTAATTGAGTGGTGTTATGGCACAGAAAACAGTCAACAACAGAATTGATACGGTGCACTGTGGATAGAGAATTATGAAAGGACATGATTGTCTACTCCAACCGGTATGGCACATGATGATGACTGAACTCAACTAACATGGTTGGTATCAAATCTAACAGAGATATCTCAACAATGTTATGCTTTTGGTTCCTATTTGAATGAAGCAGTACACGGTGCGACAGCAACAGGTGCAATTAATCAATCATCATCAAGTACTGGGTCTGCTGGCGTAGGTGATCATGTCTCTCCACAACTTCCTATTTCGACGATTATTTATCATTTCTGTTGTTGACCTTCTGCCTAGCCATTCTCTTAAGCTGTCTGGTATTTTTTCTCTTTGCTTCCCTCTATCTCTTCGTCCCTCAATTTTTCAAGTTGTTACAATATATTCCAGTTGTTCTCTTCTCATTACATGGCCAACAAATGATGATTGTTTCTTCCTAATATTGGAAATTAGCTCTCTTTTTGCTTTGACCACATTCAGAACATTTTCATTACTCTTCTTAGCTGTCGTTGGTTTTCTCAACATTCTTCTGTAAAACTACATTTCTACAGACTCCAGTGATTTTCTTGTCTGTTGTCCGATTGTCCATGATTCACATCCTTATGTTAAGACAATATTAATCAATACAATGACTGAATAAAGCATTACTCTTTACATACAGTTATTGGAGAAAGGGAAGGTACCGAATTTTCTGTATGGAATATATGAACATTATAATTAGGGGAGACAAACATATGTTGTTGCTAGGATCATCATCAATGCATACCGGACGAATCCATAGGTGCTCCGATATCCCATTGTAGAATCTCAAGAACATCAGAGGAGAACCCTGGCCCATGTGCACGAACTCCGTAGCATGGCCTGATATCAAGTATGGGTAGATTTCTGCTGAACATGTTGCCGGGCTGCGGTCACTAATTTATGGCCTTCTCTTTTCGATTTCTACTATAAAGGGTTGTTTAACGTGCGCGAGTGCACATAGGACCTACTGATTACTGATTCTCAAACTCTGTTCCTCTTGTTGAGTCAAGATTGTTGATAATTTTACTTATTCTTAGACGGTATTACATGAATCTGGTATTATTTGAATCTGGTATTATATGAATCTGGTATTATATGAATCTGGTATTACATAAATCTGGTATTATATTAATCTAATATTATATGAATCTTGTATTTGAATCTGGTATTATATGAATCTGGTATTATATGAATCTGGTATTACATAAATCTGGTATTATATTAATCTAATATTATATGAATCTTGTATTTGAATCTGGTATTATATGAATCTGGTATTATATGAATCTGGTATTATATGAATCTGGTATTACATAAATCTGGTATTATATTAATCTAATATTATATGAATCTTGTATTTGAATCTAATATTATATGAATCTTGTATTTGAATCTGGTATTATATGAATCTGGTATTATTTGAATCTGGTATTATATGAATCTGGTACTATATGGTTCGGGTATTACAAATACGTGGTATAACAACACCTCAATCTCAACTCTACAACGACCTCAGATATATTCTTTGAAATGTTTTTTTTTTTTTAATGAGAAAGAGAAAGCCACACAAAAAGAACAAATTGCACATCATTTGTGTTGTAAGAATGAGATCAAATCTGGACGCATCCTAAGAAATCGATCATGGATTTAATAATAACATATTAAGTTAGCTAGAGGCTAGCAAGATAATTTACAGAGGGTGGGGGATGTTTAAAATCTCACAGACATCTAAGGGACTAATGAGGATATGCTGAAGGAGACCAGTATGAAAATGAAGCTTATTACATGTCTATGGAATTTTGGAGCAGAGGAATTCTAAATAAAGCCAGTTATATAATTAGTCTTAATAGTTACATAGAGGAAGTAGTGATAAAGTTGACTATGTACTTGAAGGTATGAAGTATGAGCTAAGGTATCTAATAATACCTGTAATGAGCTATTGGGATTGGTGAGGGTGTTATAAGGATTAGACGTGATTATGAAAATATGATGAGCGTGGAGGAGAGAGAGAGAGAGAGAGAAAGAGAGAGAGAGAGAGAGAGAGAAAGAGAGAGAGATGAAATAGTCAGCGGGATAAGCATGAGAGAAATGAGAGAAGTGAAAGAAGATTGCTGCGAAAAAGCTAGAAGGAAAAAAATGATACAGGAGAGAACAATGGAGAAAGATGGGAGAAACAAAAGAGAGTGAGGAGTGAGAGGTGAAGGGAGGGGGATAAGAAAGGAAAAGAGAGGATTTAGAAAAGAGATAACGAATGGGCTGAGTGTGTTGAACGAAAATGTAAACTGAACAGTGAAACAATTGAGAAAAAAAATAGAGGACTAGACAGGTGACTTGAGAGAGAGAGAGAGAGAGAGAGAGAGAGAGAGAGAGAGAGAGAGAGAGAAAGAGAGAGAGGAGAAAAGAAAGGAGAAACAATGACAGAGATGAAATGGAGATAGAGGCTAGAGACAGATAGAGAGAGAGAGAGAGAGAGAGCGCGCGACAGAGAGAGAAACAGAGAGAGAAAGAGTGAAAGAGAGGATAGGCAGCAGAACTGGCAGCCGATGAGACAATCAATGGACATCGCTTAGAAAAATAAAACTTTTAAAATTCGACAACAAAACACACAAACACACAAACTACATTTAATCCAGTTAAGCACCTGTTAACATCTGATGCACATTCAACAGATATGAAAATACGGTTTTTAAAATAACGAATTTGTCTAACCAGGAAACGAACATGCAAATAAGAACATAGAAATAAAAATAACAAAACAGGATATGTAATTCAATAAAGCGCCCCAGAGGTATTCAAGAGAGGCAATGAACGTTAAATAAGTGTGGAATCAAATAACGTTAAAGAAAATCAACATTTATTACAAAGTATTTGTTTGTAAGGTCCAAAAGCAAACCGATTCGTTGAGTACGCAACACTATGTATTGAAAGGATGTGCCTATTTGTTATACCTCATTTTAGTTGAGCCAATCAGCCCATCATAAATTGAGTTGAGTGCGGTCAACGAACCACAGCTGACTGTGACTTCAGAATCATCAATGACAGAGGATCAAGATAATGTTCCACCTAACAGCGATGCTGCATGAAAAAGACGATTAAGTCTGGCCAAGCGAATAGGGGATGTGAGACACCGTAATCAGGCGTAAGGATAAAGAAATCGAGGTTATGGTAGACACTGATTTAACAAGGTAGAAAAAAAAATAAAGTAAAGTGCCCTGTCATGCCAAGTGGCTTATAGGGAAACGGTGTTAATGACCATAATTTTTATAGACATTCGGCACATGTTTTTTGGGGTAATGTGGTCAGTATTATACCCGTGCCGCTATACTTTCCCCAGAAAAAGGATCTAGTACCCATTTAATGCTGTGTGAAGCCGGAAGCTCCCGTGTGTTACCGGGGCCCCATTATGTGGGATGTAAAGAATAGTGACACTGTGACCTTCCAGGCATGTCGTAAGAGGCGACTAAGGAGATTGATCGATGGCTTGACAAGCTGTCATTGTAAAAAGCATTGTTATGGAAACAGAGCCATAGATTTTTAGAAGCAGTGATCTCTGCAATATGTGCGATTTTGGCACGCAAGGTTTCTGTTTTTGAGATTGTGGTTCTGCCCTATGTGCCGTCTTCGGCTCGAAAGGATAATAGATAGATAGATAGATAGAAGCCGGAAGCCGTCGATCAGGATTGAACACGACCTCTTGTTTTTTTGTAGTCCAGTTCACTAACAACTGAGCTATCGCGGCTTCCGTGTTTGACAAGGTAATGTATAATATTTCGTACCAGACCCCCGTAAATGACAAAATCAGCGACATACAACTGCAGCCACTCCCAAGAGTATATCATACGTATTAAGAGATTATAAGTGACACGGTATCCCCAAGGCATACAATCTATATAGTGACAGGACTGTACTGGCGCCAAGTTGTCGGACACGCCATTTGGCTGAGTAAAAACTAGTCCTGCAGTGGATGCCAGCACACTGTGCCATCCCTGGAAATAAGAAAGCAGATGAACTGGCAGAAGAAGGTAGGAACTTTCAACAGTTCAACTAACCCCAGAGCCTCAAAGAAATAAAAACAATCAAGCTAGAAATATATAACGGAGGGAGTTGCATGGAAAATATGGATCAGAACACGACAGCCTTAACAGTCTCAGCGGATATGAGCAGCCCAAGATATTTAGACTCAGAACACACCTAAACAAGATAGGGCTCTGTGTGACTTTGTAACATGCGACTGCGGAGCACCCAGACAAACTCCATAGCATATACTGCAGGACTGCGGCACTCTCATCAATCATTTTCCAAGACATATAACCAAAATCATTTCCCAAGACACATAATCACAATCATTTTCCAAGACACATAACCACAATCATTTCCCAAGACACATAACCGCAATCATTTCCCAAGACACATAACCGCAATCATTTCCCAAGACACATAACCGCAATCATTTCCCAAGACACATAACCACAATCATTTCCCAAGACACATAACCACAATCATTTCCCAAGACACATAAAAAAATCATTTCCCAAGACACATAACCACAATCATTTCCCAAGACACATAACCACAATCATTCCCCAAGACACATAACCACAATCATTTCCAAGACACATAACCACAATCATTTTCCAAGACACATAACCACAATCATTTTCCAAGACACATAACCACAATCATTTTCCAAGACACATAACCACAATCATTTTCCAAGACCAGGCCTCTTTCCTTGTTTTCAGCCTTCACCCGATGCCTACTAATAGGATGAATCATCAGTCCTTAACATGGCGTTTTGTGGTCATGGGCGTTGGATTGTTATTTATTTGCGCCTTTCGACCCAACATATCCGACTTCCACAGGACATTTTTTGAGTACCGGGTGTTTTTTTTTTCTTTTTGATCCATACTTACTGAATAGTCTTTTTCCAGGAGCACTGCTGGGAGGCGGAACAGGATCTTGTTCAGCTGTTGTTCGCCGATCCTGACGCATGCAGTCAGCTATGGGTTACTGACCACACTCAACTCATTTACTGATGGACGTCTTGGCCTCCAGACAGGGCCACTAACTGCTCCATTCTCTTAACAAATCCCCGTAGGACGACGACCTTAGTTTTCTACACCAACTTAGTAACATGCTAAGGATCTTTTGTTCATTGTTTCATTAATCCAAAGTTATATTTTTAAAATATCCAACGTCCTGGCTCATGTTCAAGTTTAATATTTTTAAAGACCCCAAATAGTGAGAATAAATGATTTTATTCAAATAAAAGAAATAGACTCCAGATGCCACAGAGATTGTTTGCCTCTTGTCCTGGTTCAATTACTGTCCAATCAAGAAATCAGAATAGAGACAAACAGGGCGCTCTTCAACGAAATCTCCATTCCAAAGTTGTGCTATTAATGTCAGATTTAGATCCCATAGAAATCAATAAGATAAATACGTTCGAGATTCAATGCGGCTGGCGCAAGATGGAAATCAGCTTAACAGAGAAGAGAGAAACTAAGAAGATAATTGGAGATCATCTCGGCAGTGGAATATGTAAAGAAACAACAAATTAAATGATTTGGCAACAAGACAGAAATAATTAAACACAATCTAGACATTTGTCAACAATTTTTAGAAAATAATTGATACAAATGACGTCCCGGAAATAGATGGATGGATGGGTGAAATTCTAGAAAAAAAACTTGAGAACATGCCAACCGATAGGCCAATCAAAGAGAAAGCGACAGCAAATTATTTCTACCCTCTGTGCTGAACCTCTTTGTTGAACCTCTGTGCTGAACCTCTGTGCTGAAAAGCAAATTTAAAAATAATAAGAATACGGAACATTGTATTACTGATGAGTCTGTTCATTTCATATCCACGATAATTTTCTGTTCACATTGAACGACTTTCATCTCTTTGGTTCTATTTTACTGACAAGCCTCTCTCAAACCTTCATATCGAAGCCAACTGCATGGCTGCTCTTGTAATAGTTTCTGAGTCACTTTTAAACACATGGCCTCCGAGCGCTACAGTTTGACTGCTACCACTATGGACATTTCCACTGGGTTTATCACATAAAAGGGATCGATAATCGATCGTGTATAATAGCAAACCAAAAGGAAATTGTAGAACTGGTTTATAACTAACGAAAATGTAGAATACTGAGGGAAAATAAGTATAAAGGGATAATGATGACATAGTAGAACAATTGGCGGGTGAAAATAATATTTGCTACACAATGACTTTCTTCAAGTTGAGTTGTGACAAGTTTACAAGTTAAAACATATTCTTATATCGTGCAGTTCCGCTTAGACTAAAGTGTTTCAATTTTATAATATTGTATCGCAGTAGCTAACGTTACTGATGCTATCTGCCTCCTCCTCTGTTGGTATATTTTTTTTTTAAAGCCATCAGTTATAGCTGTAAATATAAGGTTGTGATTGTACAGTAGACAAACAAATGAAAAGACGATTAGAGGCCACAGAGATGGGATTCCTCAGGAGAATGTTGAAAGTTCCCTGGACAGCTAAAAAGACCAATGAGGAAGTTCTCAAAGAGGCCAACACAAAAAGGGAGCTCTTAAAAAACATCAGAAAGAAGCAATCAACATTTTTCGGGCACATCATGAGAAGAGGAAAGTTGGAATACTTGGTTACAACTGGCAAAATAAAAGGAAAGAGAGATCGCGGACGACAAAGAGAGAAAATACTGGATAGCTTGGTGTCATGGCAAGGAAAATAGTCAACAACAGAACTGATATGATGCACTGTAGATAGAAGATTGTGGAGGGACATGATCACCTACGCCAAGCGGTATGGCACATGATGATGATGATGATCAGTTATAGAATATATAATTCAGAGAACAAAGGAAGTAAAATGGCATGTTTGTTGGTAGACACAAGCTATGTGGCAAGAAATCATTGAGTACCAACGAGATTAACACAACAACCTTGTATGGAAACAGGTAAATGGCGTTAGCTATCCCACCAATAAAATCTGAAATACTTTGCTTGATTAACACTACTTTAGTTCAGTCCACAGATCATCATCACTGCTCAACGTACAACTCCTTAATGTTCTGATCTCCTTCCCCATCATGAATAAAGTCCACCACACTAGCGAAAGCACTGACAATGGTTTCAGTTTTAACATTGGCAAAGATCCTGACCCCAATATCCCTTTTCCCTTCTGACGACGATATTGTGGCATGTGACAGTGGCTCTATTCTATCTCCTTCTGGCGACGATATTGTGGCATGTGACAGTGGCTCTATTCTATCTCCTTCTGGCGACGATATTGTGGCATGTGACAGTGGCTCTATTCTATCTCCTTCTGGCGACGATGTTGTAGCATGTGACATATGGCTCTATTCTATCTCCTTCTGGCGACGATATTGTAGCATGTGACATGGCTCTATTCTATCTCCTTCTGACGACGATATTGTGGCATGTGACAGTGGCTCTATTCTATCTCCTTCTGGCGACGATATTGTGGCATGTGACATGGCTCTATTCTATCTCCTTCTGACGACGATATTGTGGCATTTGACATGGCTCTATTCTATCTCCTTCTGACGACGATATTGTGGCATGTGACAGTGGCTCTATTCTATCTCCTTCTGACGACGATATTGTGGCATTTGACATGGCTCTATTCTATCTCCTTCTGACGACGATATTGTGGCATGTGACAGTGGCTCTATTCTATCTCCTTCTGACGACGATATTGTGGCATGTGACAGTGGCTCTATTCTATCTCCTTCTGACGACGATATTGTAGCATGTGACAGTGGCTCTATTCTATCTCCTTCTGACGACGATATTGTAGCATGTGACAGTGGCTCTATTCTATCTCCTTCTGACGACGATATTGTAGCATGTGACATGGCTCTATTCTATCTCCTTCTGACGACGATATTGTGGCATGTGACATGGCTCTATTCTATCTCCTTCTGACGACGATATTGTGGCATGTGACATGGCTCTAATCTATCTCCTTCTGACGACGATATTGTGGCATGTGACAGTGGCTCTATTCTATCTCCTTCTGACGACGATATTGTAGAATGTGACATGGCTCTATTCTATCTCCTTCTGACGACGATATTGTGGCATGTGACAGTGGCTCTATTCTATCTCCTTCTGACGACGATGTTGTAGCATGTGACATATGGCTCTATTCTATCTCCTTCTGACGACGATATTGTGGCATGTGACAGTGGCTCTATTCTATCTCCTTCTGACGACGATATTGTAGCATGTGACATGGCTCTATTCTATCTCCTTCTGACGACGATATTGTGGCATGTGACAGTGGCTCTATTCTATCTCCTTCTGACGACTATATTGTGGCATGTGACAGTGGCTCTGTTCTATCTCCTTCTGACGACGATGTTGTGGCATGTGACAGTGGCTCTAATTCTATCTCCTTTAATCGTGGTCAGGGCCCCGGTAACACTATAAGAGAGGGTAACATACTAATGTAAGATTAGAGGACAATCCCATATAAGAATAACATTATCGAGGAGAGCTAAAAGAAATATTAACTTCATTGTACTATCTTTATCGTTTTTTCTTCACTTCCTCTTGTAACCATTCGGATGTCGCACTAAGCCACATAATTTAGTTTTCTTCCTCGCTGTTAGTACCTACCCCAACCACTTAAAAAAAAAATTAAAGTACCCCCGTCACGTCAAGTGGCGTATAGGGAATATGGTGTTAGTGACCATAAATTTTACAGACCTTAGGCACCTGATTTTTGGGGTAATGTGGTCGGTATTACGCCCATGCCGCTTTTCTTTCCCAGAAAAAAATCAGGTACCCATTAAAGGCTGGGTGAACTGAAAGCCGTTGGTTGGGATCGAACCCTACCTCTTGTCCTTTGTAGTCCAGTTCACTAACCACTGAGCTATCGCGGCTCCTCAAAACCACTTACCTAATCTTTATTTCAGCAATTGCTGGACTGGGGAGTTAAAGGGTGGGTTTGAACCAGAAAGGCTTTAAAAGTACGTCTCTCCGTGATGGCGCTAAAGAAGGTCAGAACAATCCACATGTCAAAGGAATTGTGAAACACGGCCCACGAAATGCACCCACGGCGGGAGAGTCCTCAACACATTAGTCCGAACTAAACATTATGAACCAGGATCATTTAAGTCAACAGCTAACCACGAATAACAATATAAAGGCAAATATCAGGTTTTCGCAGGAACATGGTCGTCTCAGCCTGTAGGAAATAAGTAAAGAAGAGATACCATTTTGTTTAATACTTGTAGGACAATAAGCTGACGATCAGATAACTCACTGTCTAGCTGTAGCTGGAGTTACTGGTCGTGGATTCTATCCAAACCAAAGATCGTTTTCCATTCAATCAGATTAGCCATCATGTCTTCGGGTGAATTCCTAATTCAATTTCGTTATCGAGAAACTTTATTCGACATTTCTTTGACACGTTCCGGGACATTCTTGTAGAATATATCTGGAACTATAGACGGCTATTTCCTCAAAAGTAAGGCCTTTCATATTCAAAGGGAAACTATTAATGATTCAATTCCTAATTTGGTGGTATATTTATTTCTCCTAATATTCTTTTCGGGAATATAGCAAGGTTAGATGGTACAACAATATTAGATAGTATCTTTAAGATCGAGGAATGGGTTGGTGGTTGGTATAAAACTAGATAGATGACAGATTGAACGATTTATTAAACAACTTGTTTCTTTATTTCTTGACCATGGATTCGGAGCAAAACAGCAGGTGGGTCTTTTTTTTCTAGAAATAAGGGGTTGGTCAGTTTTTGTTCACTAATGTGACAATAAAATTCAGCTTTGTGTTGTTGACCGTTAACATGAAATACCCTGAATTATACTCTATGTAAGTCAAATACTGTAATAAGAGAGAAGACTTTTGTGGCTATTATTGGACAAAATGAAAGATTTCACCAGTCTTGAGGTAACTAATGCCACAGAAATACAATAATAATAATTGTCGCTTCTACGGGTCTTTGTCTGTTCGTCGATTGCAATATTTTTGTGAGATCTGGATTTTTCCGAGACTTAAATAGAGCCGCTGTATATTAGCAGATTCGTCTACTGAAAACAAATAGTCGGGTTTGCAGTAAAGCAATAGCTTCTGTAGATAACGCAGACTTAAAATGATATTAGATATGTTCATGATATGCGTATTACGACTTATGCTGCTGATGTCTCTCGGCTGTCGTCTTCATGCTGATATCTCTCGGCAGCCGTCTTCATGCTGATATCTCTCGGCAGCCGTCTTCAAGCTGATATCTCTCGGCAGTCGTCTTTATGCTGATATCTCTCGGCAGTCGTCTTCATGCTGATATCTCTCGGCAGTCGTCTTCATGCTGATATCTCTCGGCAGTCGTCTTCATGCTGATATCTCTGGGCAGTCGTCTTCATGCTGATATCTGTCGGCAGTCGTCTTCATGCTGATATCTGTCGGCAGTCGTCTTCATGCTGATATCTCTGGGCAGTCGTCTTCATGCTGATATCTGTCGGCAGTCGTCTTCATGCTGATATCTGTCGGCAGTCGTCTTCATGCTGATATCTCTCGGCAGTCGTCTTCATGCTGATATCTCTGGGCAGTCGTCTTCATGCTGATATCTCTCGGCAGTCGTCATCATGCTGATACCTCTCTCAGCAGTCGTCTTCATGCTGATATCTCTCGGCAGTCGTCTTCATGCTGATATCTCTCGGCAGTCGTCTTCATGCTGATATCTCTCGGCAGTCGTCTTCATGCTGATATCTCTCGGCAGTCGTCTTCATGCTGATATCTCTCGGCAGTCGTCTTCATGCTGATATCTCTCGGCAGTCGTCTTCATGCTGATACCTCTCGGCAGTCGTCTTCATGCTGATACCTCTCGGCAGTCGTCTTCATGCTGATATCTCTCGGCAGTCGTCTTCATGCTGATATATCTCGGCAGTCGTCTTCATGCTGATATCTCTCGGCAGTCGTCTTCATGCTGATATCTGTCGGCAGTCGTCTTCATGCTGATATCTGTCGGCAGTCGTCTTCATGCTGATATCTGTCGGCAGTCGTCTTCATGCTGATATCTCTCGGCAGTCGTCTTCATGCTGATATCTCTCGGCAGTCGTCTTCAAGCTGATATCTCTGGGCAGTCGTCTTCATGCTGATATCTCTCGGCAGTCGTCTTCATGCTGATATCTCTCGGCAGTCGTCTTCATGCTGATATCTCTCGGCAGTCGTCTTCATGCTGATATCTCTCGGCAGTCGTCTTCATGCTGATATCTCTCGGCAGTCGTCTTCATGCTGATATCTCTCGGCAGTCGTTTTCATGCTGATATCTCTCGGCAGTCGTCATCATGCTGATACCTCTCTCAGCAGTCGTCTTCATGCTGATATCTCTCGGCAGTCGTCTTCATGCTGATATCTCTCGGCAGTCGTCTTCACGCTGATATCTCTCGGCAGTGGTCTTCATGCTGATATCTCTCGGCAGTCGTCTTCATGCTGATATCTCTCGGCAGTCGTCTTCATGCTGATATCTCTCGGCAGTCGTCTTCATGCTGATATCTCTCGGCAGTCGTCTTCATGCTGATATCTCTCGGCAGTCGTTTTCATGCTGATATCTCTCGGCAGTCATCATCATGCTGATACCTCTCTCAGCAGTCGTCTTCATGCTGATATCTCTCGGCAGTCGTCTTCATGCTGATATCTCTCGGCAGTCGTCTTCACGCTGATATCTCTCGGCAGTCGTCTTCATGCTGATATCTCTCGGCAGTCGTCTTCATGCTGATATCTCTCGGCAGTCGTCTTCACGCTGATATCTCTCGGCAGTCGTCTTCATGCTGATATCTCTCGGCAGTCGTCTTCATGCTGATATCTCTCGGCAGTCGTTTTCAGAGCCAAGTGCTTCTGAGCGCCAGTCTTGCCCGACGGTTGTCAAAGACGTAAACTTACACAAGAAACAAGTTATGGTTATGGAAGGCCCCGGTATCACTGCAAACGAAATAAAATCCATAAATGCTCAACCGCCCGTGCCAGTGGAATCATTCGAATTACTATCTCTTCCCCCAAACAAAGAAAGGTAGCAGTAGTCCCCATCATAGCAGTCTCAGCACAAGCCAAAAGACATAAGGCGAAACCGCACAGAAAGTGAACACAATCGCCTGTTCCATGTCATACATCATAACTCATCGTAAACAATCGAAATATTGAAACACGACTAAAACGGATGAAACGCACAGCTCACTGTGTGCACAGAGCACTTAACTCAGTAGCTCCTGCAACAAGCCGAAACAAGAAACAAAGTTGTGAGGTGTAACGTACATTCATACAAGGTATGGTAACAGCTTTGCAAAAAAAAAAAAAAAAAAAGGGAAACATACGAATTTACACAAGCATACTTTTACCGAACTTTTAAAATATCATTTGATGTTTAATTTAAAACATATAAAACATAGTCTATGGTTGAACGGATCATGTATCGTCGAGACAAAGGCGAGAAGCCAAAAAGGCAGCAACAACTACAACAATCTAGGACATTGCTTTTTCTGACCTGTTTTAATGTTTTCAGCTTTCTTGGGTATCTCATGCTCGTATGTTTGAATCAGTGAATTTAATATCGGGTTGTTAGGATGAGCGTTTGAAGAATCAATTATTATTGTCGGTATTATACTGCCACAATGTTTATAACGGTAAAACACGGTTTTTAATTTTGCTATCAAGTGCAATGCAGGTTGGTGATCACATCTCTCGGATCTTTATGCATGTTAAGATTTTAGTCGATGATATTTTATTATGCAATTGGATAAGCTGTTCAACATTTTTTCTCATGACTTTCATCTGTTCTTCTTTCAAATCATTCTGCACGTTGCAGCATTCTCAATGCCTTCTTTTTTTGAATTATATGACCAGTAAGGGAGCCGCGATAGCTCAGTGGTTAGTGAACTGGACTACCACGGACAAGGGGTAGGGTTCGATCCCAACCGACGGCTTCCGGGTTCACCCAGCCTTAAATGGGTACCGGACTTTTTTCTGGGAAAGTAAAGCAGCACGGGCGTAATACTGGCCACATTACCCCAAAAATCATGTGCTGAAGGTCTGTAAAATATAGGGTCACTAACATCATATTTCCCTACACGCCACTTGGCGTGACGGGGGTACTTTACTTTTATATGACCAGTAAATGTATTTTGTCTTTTCTTATGATTATGTTGATATTCTCCATCTCTTTTTAAAGCATTATTTAGTCGTTATCTTTGCTATTTTGAGTCGTAGCTTTCGTCTGATAAACCACATTTCAGCTGCCTCCAATGTTCTCTGTGCTGTCCTGCCTATCGTTCATGATTCACTTACATATACTTTGTACTCAAAATTAATTGTGACAGAATTTGCTCACTGTGATCGCAATGTACAAAGATCGACAAGCTCAAACGTACAAATAAACAAGCTAACACGATCGAAGATTGACAAAGCCCAAATGTAGAAAGATTAAGACTGACAAAGCCTAAACGTAGAAAGATTAAGATTGACAAACCCAAACGTACAAAGATTAAGATTTTCAAACCCAAACGTACAAAGATTAAAATTGACAAACCCAAACGTACAAAGATTAAAATTGACAAAGCCCAAACGTACAAAGATTAAAATTGACAAACCCAAACGTACAAAGAGTGACAAGCCCAAACGTACAAATATTGACATGCCCAAAGGTACAAAGAGTGACAAGCCCAAAGGTACAAAGAGTGACAAGCCCAAAGGTACAAAGAGTGACAAGCCCAAAGGTACAAAGAGTGACAAGCCCAAAGGTACAAAGAGTGACAAGCCCAAAGGTACAAAGAGTGACAAGCCCAAAGGTACAAAGAGTGACAAGCCCAAACGTACAAATATTGACATGCCCAAAGGTACAAAGAGTGACAAGCCCAAACGTACAAATATTGACATGCCCAAAGGTACAAAGAGTGACAAGCCCAAACGTACAAATATTGACATGCCCAAAGGTACAAAGAGTGACAAGCCCAAAGGTACAAAGAGTGACAAGCCCAAACGTACAAAGAGTGACAAGCCCAAAGGTACAAAGAGTGACAAGCCCAAAGGTACAAAGAGTGACAAGCCCAAAGGTACAAAGAGTGACAAGCCCAAACGTACAAATATTGACATGCCCAAAGGTACAAAGAGTGACAAGCCCAAAGGTACAAAGAGTGACAAGCCCAAACGTACAAATATTGACATGCCCAAAGGTACAAAGAGTGACAAGCCCAAACGTACAAATATTGACATGCCCAAAGGTACAAAGAGTGACAAGCCCAAAGGTACAAAGAGTGACAAGCCCAAAGGTACAAAGAGTGACAAGCCCAAAGGTACAAAGAGTGACAAGCCCAAACGTACAAATATTGACATGCCCAAAGGTACAAAGAGTGACAAGCCCAAACGTACAAATATTGACATGCCCAAAGGTACAAAGAGTGACAAGCCCAAACGTACAAAGGGTGACAAGCCCAAAGGTACAAAGAGTGACAAGCCCAAAGGTACAAAGAGTGACAAGCCCAAAGGTACAAAGAGTGACAAGCCCAAACGTACAAATATTGACATGCCGAAAGGTACAAAGTTTGGCAAGATCAAAGGTACAAAGTTTGGCAAGATCAAAGGTACAAAGTTTGGCAAGATCAAAGGTACAAAGTTTGGCAAGATCAAAGGTACAAAGTTTGGCAAGATCAAAGGTACAAAGTTTGGCAAGATCAAAGGTACAAAGTTTGGCAAGATCAAAGGTACAAAGTTTGGCAAGATCAAAGGTACAAAGTTTGGCAAGATCAAAGGTACAAAGTTTGGCAAGATCAAAGGTACAAAGTTTGGCAAGATCAAAGGTACAAAGTTTGGCAAGATCAAAGGTACAAACAGCGAGAATTATTTAAACCCCCCCCCCAAAAAAAAAAAAAAAATAAAATAAAATAAAATAAAATCTAAAGGTTTTTGTTAAAATACCTCTTACTGGAAAACACTCTGAAGAAAACTCCAGCTATATTACTTCTACAATGTTGATTTGGTTTTTAAGATAATCTTCTAATTGGTTTTAAAACATTTTCCAAATTGATTCCATTTTTTTTATTTTATTCACTTTCAACATTTCTGGTGGGTTATTTGCTAGTTAATGGACGCTGCTTTCTACCCAAAACTGCTTTCTACGTCACAGCTCATGGTGTAATCGTAACCGTCTCATTAAAATGTTTCAGTCAGCAATCGCATAAAAAAAAAACGCATTTGTATACATTCTATGCATTCATTCTATTGCTACTGTTAACAATAACACAACTCAAGATTAAATTTCATTTCATCACCATTCAATTATCCACCCTTAATATGGCAATTTCTTTAGTATGACAAACGCCCATTACTAAGTCTTTCTGGCTCTACACAGTACGGATTAATGCGCGGAAACAAGTGCCCGAATGCATACAAACAGAACTACTTGAGTTCTTGATGAGTTGAAATGGCTAATTCTAGGAGAAAACACATTATCCTTGGCGTTGTTAAACGGAGGCGCTGTTACGGGCTCTATTGATTTTAAACGAGTTCTTTAACAGAACTGTATCCAGTCCCATTTTCTTCACATACCAGGGATCAGACAGTCCTCTAGTTTATGATGGGATTTGAATACAGGGAGGTTTTAAATAGGAAATGGGAAATATTTCTTTGTTGAGTAACTGACGAAACAATATACGGGAGAGGGGAAAAAAATTGAGGTTACTGGGACAGTATCAACAGATTATGTAATTTTATTTTTCTTTGTTAACGGATGTATTTGTTTGGAGATAAGGGACAGGGCACAAAAACATCGGAGAAAGAAAAATAATTAGAGGAAAATTTACTTTAAAAATAGGAGGAATTTCACAGGAGGATTGTGTGGAGTGCAAACAGTTGACGGATCCAATAAACGTCTGTCAGTCAGTCTGTCTGTCGTGTCAGGGAAAAGCTATGCTGATGTTATTGGAAACGCGGATAATCCGTTATTAATAAGCGAATAAATAGCTAAACAATGTTTCACATGACAATGTTAGACAACGGAACAAGTATCAAGTTCTCAAGAAATAATAAGGCACTACTACAAACATCTCTCCTGAAATGTTGGTCAATAGAATGAATCTTCACGGCCAAGAGTGTAGGATATTATAACTAGTATCTCTCATGAAATATTAGTAAACACAAAACGTTTCTTTGATGATATCTGATTCAATAGGGGAAGTTTCCAAAATAAAGTTGAAACATTCGCTTGCATGAATTGTTAAGCAATGAAACTGTTTCTAAATATGGTCAAGACAATAGAGGCTCTCAGTTGTGATGTTTGAAAAACGTCTCTTGAGATGTGTTAGGACAAAATGAGATAACACCAGAGAAGAATGCTGATTAAGTACGTCAGTGGTGTTCTAACGCTTTCCAGAATTACGAGGGAGGGAGGGAGGGAGGTAGGAAGGTAGGAATGTAGGAAGGAAGGAAGGAAGGAAGGAAGGAAGGAAGGCAGGAAGGAAGGAAGGAGGGAAGGAGGGAAGGAGGGAAGGAGGGAGGGAAGGAGGGAAGGAAGGAAGGAGGGAAGGAAGGAGGGAAGGAAGGAAGGAAGGAAGGAAGGAAGGAAGGAAGGAAGGAAGGAAGGAAGGAAGGAAGGAAGGAAGGAAGGAAGGAAGGAAGGAAGGAGGAAGGAGGGAGGGAGGGAGGGAGGCAGGGAGGGAGGGAGGCAGGGAGGGAGGGAGGGAAGGAAGGAAGGAAGGAAGGAAGGAAGGAAGGAAGGAAGGAAGGAAGGAGGGGGAGGGAGGGAAGGAAGGAAGGAAGCAAGGAAGGAAGGAAGGAAGGAAGGAAGGAAGGAAGGAAGGAAGGAAGGAAGGAAGGAAGGAGGGAAGGAGGGAAGGAGGGAGGAGGGAGGGAAGGAATGAATGAATGAAGGAAGGAAGGAAGGAAGGAAGGAAGGAAGGAAGGAAGGAAGGAAGGAAGGAAGGAAGGAAGGAAGGAAGGAAGGAGGGAAGGAGGGAGGGAAGGAGGGAGGAGGGAGGGGGGAGGGGGGAGGGGGGAGGGGGAGGGATTGAGGGATTGAGGAGGGAGGGAGGGAGGGAGGGAGGGATAGAGGGAGGGAGGGAGGGAGGGAGGGAGGGAGGGAGGTAGGAAGGGAGGAAGGAAGGAAGGAAGGAAGGAAGGAAGGAAGGAAGGAAGGAAGGAAGGAAGGAAGGAAGGAAGGAAGGAAGGAGGAAGGAGGGAGGAGGGAGGGAGGGAAGGAGGGAAGGAGGGAGGAGGGAGGGAGGCAGGAAGGAAGGAAGGAAGGAAGGAAGGAAGGAAGGAAGGAAGGAAGGAAGGAGGAGGAAGGGAGGAGGGAGGGAGGGAGGGAGGGAGGGAGGGAGGGAGGGAGGGAGGGAGGGAGGGAGGGAGGGAGGGAGGGAGGGAGGGGAGGGAGGGAGGAGGAGGGAGGAGGAAGGAAGGAAGGAAGGAGGAAGGAAGGAAGGAAGGAAGGAAGGAAGGAAGGAAGGAAGGAAGGAAGGAAGGAAGGAAGGAAGGAAGGAAGGAAGGAAGGAAGGAAGGAAGGAAGGAAGGAAGGAAGGAAGGAAGGAAGGAAGGAAGGAAGGAAGGAAGGAAGGAAGGAAGGAAGGAAGGAAGGAAGGAAGGAAGGAAGGAAGGAAGGAAGGAAGGAAGGAAGGAAGGAAGGAAGGAAGGAAGGAAGGAAGGAGGAAGGAAGGAAGGAAGGAAGGAAGGAAGGAAGGAAGGAAGGAAGGAAGGAAGGAAGGTTATAATGGTGAATAGTGACACCTGGGACAAATCAAAGGCAAAAAAAAAACCTTCGCTGGATATATAAGTGAAGTTATAGGAATGCGTAACTAAGTGTTTATGAGAACAATAAAGTGAATAGCTAAATTGTTGAAAAGTGAAGGCTATAGATATTTGTCTTCAACATTCTACATTTGGTCGCGTGGTGCTGAGTTCGGATTTACCATGTTGTATTTATATCATGTTCCCACAATGGTGCACAACCCAAAATGAAACACACACACACACACACAATTGTGTGATATGGCTCAGTGGAAGATAAGAGGTCCATCTATTTATTTATAAATGGATCCCATTTTGACAGTACCAATAATACGTTCAGATCTCTGTCTGTCTGTCACCATTGTCTGCCAGCTTGTCTCTCTTTTTTGTCTTACGATCACCTTGTCTGTTTGTCACCATTGTCTGCCAGCTTGTCTCTCTTTTTTTGTCTTACGATCACCCTGTCTGTCTGTCACCATTGTCTGCCAGCTTGTCTCTCTTTTTTGTCTTACGATCACCCTGTCTGTCTGTCACCATTGTCTGCCAGCTTGTCTCTCTTTTTGTCTTACGATCACCCTGTCTGTCTGTCACCATTGTCTGCCAGCTTGTCTCTCTTTTTTGTCTTACGATCACCCTGTCTGTCTGTCACCATTGTCTGCCAGCTTGTCTCTCTTTTTGTCTTACGATCACCCTGTCTGCTTGTCACCATTGTCTGCCAGCTTGTCTCTCTTTTTGTCTTACGATCACCCTGTCTGTTTGTCACCATTGTCTGCCAGCTTGTCTCTCTTTTTTTGTCTTGCGATCACCCTGTCTGTCTGTCTTTCTTATCATTTTCTCAACATATAGTACATACCTCATACACCATCTCATACTGCCTGTCATCAAAGTATGGATCGTCAATATCAAAATTATGAGCCATTTCTATGTCGGTGAGACCCATTTCTGCACTGGGAGAGAATGCCACTGGCCTCCTCGACGAGGGTTGGTATAATCTGGGAATGGAAATAGTTGGAACATTTGTGTTATATAATTAATACACATATCAAGAGATTTCATATGTAAAGTGCTTGTGTAGTTTTGTTCTTTTCTTCTGTGTTATATTTTAGGAGGTAATATTAATGGTTGTCCGATATAGTGACATCTCCGTTTAGCACGTCCAGATATGGTGACATCTCCGTATAGCACGTCCACATATGGTGACATCTCCTATAGCATGTCCACATATGGTGACATCTCCGTATAGCACGTCCACATATGGTGACATCTCCTTATAGCATGTCCAGATATGGTGACATCTCCTATAGCATGCCCAGATATGGTGACATCTCCTATAGCATGCCCAGATATGGTGACATCTCCTATAGCATGCCCAGATATGGTGACATCTCCTATAGCATGCCCAGATATGGTGACATCTCCTTATAGCAAGTCCAGATATAGCGACATCTCTGTATAGCACGTCCAGATATGGTGACATCTCCTATAGCATGCCCTGATATGGTGACATCTCCAATAGCATGCCCAGATATGGTGACATCTCCTTATAGCAAGTCCAGATATAGCGACATCTCCGTATAGCACGTCCAGATATGGTGACATCTCCGTATAGCACGTCTGAGATGGTGACTCTCTGGGGACTGCTATGAATCTACTTTGTTGATCGAGATACCCAAACATAAATATCGTGAGAGACAGTGAGTAAAGCTGGGACAGTGAGTAAAGCTGGGACAGTGAGTAACTGGGACAGCAAAAAAAAAAAAAAAAAGGAAACGTAAAATCGTATCAGTTAGTTAAATTAATAATAGAGGAAGAGAACAAAATATGAAGTTTCGATAACAGAAGCAGGATAACACATTTTTTTTTCCGCGTTGAATAAGGGGGCATGCCATGCTTACTTGTTAATCTTCACAACGCACCATCCTCTACAACGCGTCATTATCCCCAACGTGCCATCCACAACGTGTCATCGTCCACAATGCGTCATCCACAACGTGTCATCGTCCACAATGCGTCATCGTCCACAACGCGCCATTATCCACAACGCACCATCCTCCACAACGCGTCATCATCTACAACGTGCTATTATCCACAACGCGTCATCATCTACAACGTTCTATTATCCACAACGCACCATCCTCCACATCGCGTCATCATCTACAACGTGCTATTATCCACAACGCGTCATCATCTACAACGTGCTATTATCCACAACGGGTCATCATCTACAACGTGCTATTATCCACAACGCGTCATCATCTACATCGTGCTATTATCCACAACGCGTCATCATCTACAACGTGCTATTATCCACAACGGGTCATCATCTACAACGTGCTATTATCCACAACGCGTCATCATCTACAACGTGCTATTATCCACAACGCGTCATCATCTACAACGTGCTATTATCCACAACGCGTCATCATCTACAACGCACCATCCTCCACAACGCACCATCCTCCACAACGCACCATCCTCCACAACGCACTATCCTCAACAACGTGCTTTCTCCACAATTGGAAAACTCATTCGCTGACATTTGAAACTCTTCAAGAACTAGCACGTTGATGTTTTCGTATTTTTGACCAATCAAAAAATTTGATTAAATTGATTTCTCGTTCATTTTATTTCTTTTATTAAAATAAAAACAAACTATGAGCAACTATATGTACATTTTCTATTTTGAAAGCATTCACATTTAGCAGAAAAAACACGCACAAGTGCATACATCTACAAACTCACTAAAAACATATCAACTTCTTGGCCACTGAAAGCCGCGATACAGTCGTGAACCTGTTGACTGCTCACAAACGATTGTGTTCTATATCGATCAACATCCATTTTTTTCCAGTAATAAATGAGCACCGGATATTTTTCTCTTTTAAATAAAGACGGTACTGGAATAGTTTTGATACAATCTGTTGGAAACAGGCTGTTTTCCCCCCAATGGTCTGTTTTAAAACGGCTTTACTGTCCATGATATTCTCAACATTCTTCTGAAAAGGAACACAGTTTACGTGTCCTCCAAATATTTTCTTGCACATTTCATAAGTAAAAAATAAAGTAAAGTACCCCGTCACGCCATGTGGCATATAGGGAATATGGTGTTAGTGACCTTATATTTTACAGACCTTCGGCACATGACTTTTGGGGTAATGTGGTCGGTATTACGCCCGTGCCGCTTTACTTCCCAGAAAAAAATCCGGTACCCATTAAAGGCTGGGTGAACCTGGAAGCTGTCGGTTGGGATCGAACCCTACCTCTTGTCCTTTGTAGTCCAGTTCACTAACCACTGAGCTATCGCGGGTACATTATCTAAGTGTCCAGGATTAACAACCATACGTCAAGACTTGCTCCACATAAAAATGAAGAGCTCTTTGTTTTATTTCTCCAAATAAACGATCTTTTTTATTGGTAGCTCAGTGTTTAGGGAAATGGACTATTATGGACAAGAGTTCGGGTTTGTTCTGATCGACTTCTTCCAGGCTCGCTCACTCAACCTTGAATAGGATTCGAGATCTCTCTAGTAAAGAAAGATATCGTTGTTTTTTCCTGATAAAGAAATACGGCACTGGCGTAGTACCGATCACATTACCCTAAAAATGATGTGCCGACGTTCTCTTAAAAGATATTGGTACTAATACCATATTCACTATAAGCCACCACGTGGCGTGACAGGTTTCTCTCACATCTTTTTATATAAACCCTCCAGTCCGCCTCGGAAAATGTAATAAATATGTGTTTATAACAAATATTGAACAAAATATTATATATGCATATATATATGTGTGTATGTATATGGCGCTGAAGAAGATGGTTATGGTTTTAAGAAGCGGCATCTAATGTCAGAGTCCCAAATCCCTACGGGATTTAAAAAATGAGCGCCTGAGACCGTCACTACACGTCTCGACACTATTTGTCCCGGGAAAGATCTGAAACTTGATGCCTATTATGGGTAGACACGGGATACGTTAATACCGTTCATGGACATGAAATATGGATTCCAAATGTGATATTGGTGAACATGACTGAGTTCTTCACAACTCCCTGGCTATTACTATACGGTGATTTTTCTATCTATTGACCTTTCGAGCCGTAGCCGGCCCATAGGGCGTAGACCAAGATACTCCTTCTTCTATCTGAATTTTTGTTCCAGCAGTTTTCAATTCTTTTAAAGATATTTTATCAAATCTCGCCATTTGTCTCTGTTCTGTGCAAGCAGCTCTATCTCATTGAGGGAGCCGATTCCTGCTGCTTTTGCCTCTCTCACGGTGATAGGGGTGATATATTACTCTGTACTTCCTGGTTTTCTCCATTTTTTTCACGCTTCTTTCTATTTTGTTTTTCGTCTCTTTTTCTTTGTGTGAGAGTTTGTTATGTGTGTGTGGGCGTGCGTGCGTGTATGTGTGTGGATTCGATATATTTCACGTCCTTATTTCGCCCCTCATTATCTATCTCTTTCTACTATCATTCTATCCCATTTACAAGTTCTGTGTCTGATTCAATAACTATCTTGCATCTTTCTCTCTCTCTCTCTCTCTCTCTACACTCAGACACACACACACACACACACACACAATACGTGCATTATTACATTCCATTTTTTTTTTTCATTTCTATCCATCATCATCATGTGCCATACCGGTTGGCGTAGGCGATCATGTCCTTCCACAATTTCGTATCTATATCGTGCATCGTATCAGTTCTGTTGTTCACTGTTTTCCATGCCATGACACCAAGCTGGTTAGGTAGCAGTGTGATAGATAAAGCATTTATAACGAGTTGTAATGATCAAAACACAACACAACTAGCCTTCAATGAAGATTACGTGAACATCAGACCCAAAGGCCGACGACAAAAAGATGGATTGATGGAATATTAAAAACACTAGGAAACGTAAAAGCAGGAGAGGCCAAAAGATGGAAAAGACCGTAAACTGTATCCTTCATCGACATTCAAATACAAATAAACAAAGAAATTAAACTGCACGGATGCAATGATTCGCAAAACATGAACAAATAGTGAGAAAAACATGTTACGCAAAAATCAGCTGAACAGGATGTAAGCTGATAGTGATGACGATTAACATTACATAATATAGTTCCATTAAATAAAATAGTCACATGGCTTGTATAACAGAAGGTGTGTGGAGTGATATTAGTGTATTATGCCGCCGCGTAACGTTGTGCATTGGTGAGAGACTATAGGTCTTCTCATTGCTTTTACCTTCTTCATCTGGAATCCAACTGTTCCACATCTGAATCAACGTATGCATGTATGGCTTGCAATTAAGAACAATTACTTGTATCCCATTGGTTACTTGACACTTTTAATGCTAAAGCAGTTCTGCGTCATTAATTTCTATGTTTGTTAACATCTTACAATTTCACGCGGTGTTTAATCCGCTGGTAATAAAATCGTTTAATTAAGCTATTGTTCTGTCTACTGTAAGACTTTCAAACCTACACAAAGGCAACAGAAAAGTGATAAAAATTACTGAAAGAAAGAAGATTAAATGTGGCTAGTTTGAGATGTGACTTTTTTATGAAAACATGACAAGTGAATAATAACAGCAGGCGGTGGGCCACTTGCGAAACAAAAAGAGGAAAAACTGATTCATAATTGGATACAGAAATAACAAGGGGTAAAAGGAAAGAATGATAGAGCGGGGATAGAGATATAAAGCTGGTTTCCCTATCCTTAGGATAAATTGGATTATAATAAATACCAGTTGGATTGGCGGAAAAAGCATCTCAGAGACACGGCAGAGCCAGGGGCTACTAAGATGGATCAGTAAGGTACGTTGTTGCTGAGAGAGGAGATCTCATTAGATCTTAATTTAGTTTGGTTTTACTGTGCACGCTACTTTTAGAAGTAGGTGCATTTTAAATGTGGGATTTTGGTGGAAATTAGAAGGTGGGATTTTGTGGGGATGTGATTTTATGAAAACAAGGAGGTGGGGGTGAAAGTGATATGGAATTTGGTGAAATGAGTAGATTGGGTTTGATGAAAGTGAAGAGGTGGAATTTGATGAAAGTGAAGAGGTTGAATTTGATGAAAGTGAAGAGGTGGAATACAGTTAATGTTAGGAAGTTGAATTTGGTGAATGTGAGGAGGTTGAATTTGATGAAAGTGAAGCGATGTAATTTGATGAAAGTTAAGCGATGGAATTTGATGAAAGTTAAGCGATGGATTTGATGAAAGTTAAGCGATGGAATTTGATGAAAGTTAAGCGATGGAATTTGATGAAAGTGAAGAGGTGGAATTTGGTGAAGGTGAAGAGGTGGAATTTGGTGAATGTGAGGCGGTGGGATTTAGTGAATGTGATGAAGTGGAATTTGGTGAATGTGAGGAGGTGGGATTTAGTGAATGTGATGAAGTGGAATTTGGTGAATGTGAGGAGGTGGAATTTGGTGAATGTGAGGAGGTGAGATTTGGTGAATCTGAGGAGGTTCAATTTGGTGAATGTGAGGAGGTGGAATTTGGTGAATGTGAGGAGGTGGGATTTGGTGAATGTGAGGCGGTGGGATTTGGTGAATGTGAGGAGGTGGGATTTGGTGAATGTGAGGAGGTGGGATTTGGTGAATGTGATGAAGTGGAATTTGGTGAATGTGAGGAGGTTCAATTTGGTGAATGTGAGGAGGTGGAATTTAGTGAATGTGAGGAGGTGGAATTGGTGAATGTGATGAAGTGGAATTTGGTGAATGTGAGGAGGTTCAATTTGGTGAATGTGAGGCGGTGGAATTTAGTGAATGTGAGGAGGTGGAATTTGGTGAATGTGATGAAGTGGAATTTGGTGAATGTGAGGAGGTGGAATTTGGTGAATGTGATGAAGTGGAATTTGGTGAATGTGAGGAGGTGGAATTTGGTGAATGTGAGGAGGTGGAATTTGGTGAATGTGAGGAGGTGGATTTGGTGAATGTGATGAAGTGGAATTTGGTGAATGTGAGGAGGTGGGATTTGGTGAATGTGATGAAGTGGAATTTGGTGAATGTGAGGAGGTGGGATTTGGTGAATGTGAGGATGTGGAGTTTGATGAAAGTGGATGTTGTGAGCCTAATAATTATTAATTACTTGATGACGGGAGTTATGATCTGATGATGTGTTGAGCTATAATTCTATTGGGAGGCACGATTTCGTCACCCAAATTGTCAGAATACACCATTAGACAAACATTTCAATCTGTCATCCTCATCATTTATATTCTCAGTGTTAACTCAACGCACAGATCTTTGTTTTAATCTCAAATACCTCTTTTAGCTCCAGTCTTTGAAAATTATGCAGCAGTTTTGGATCAACATGTCCCGAACCATATACAACCCACTCATTCTTACATTTTATATTTTTATGGAAGTGGTTCCAGTTTCTGACACTATATGCAAAACGTTGTTATATCCCAACGTTGTGCTACCAATGCCAGACCTTGGACCCTAGATGCAAGAACAATAAAAAAAATAACCTCTACTGAGATTAAATGTGTCAGACGAATGACAGGAAACAGTCTGAGAGATAAGATTAGAAATTAAGAGCTGACAAAATAAGCTAGGAATAGCCTCCGCCATAGAATGTGTAAAGAAACAACAGATAAAATGGTTTGGCCACGTGACAAGGCAGAACGATCAAAACACAACACAACGAGCCTTCAACAAACGTTGTGAGAATACCAGACCCAAGGGTCGACCACGAAAAAGATGGATTGACGGAATATTAGCGCACTAAGAAACAGAACAGTAGAAGAGGCGAACAGGAAAGCAAAAGACTGCAAATTATATCTCCCCTCGACGCTGAAAGGCAAATAAGGAAGGAAAGGAAATGAAGAACAAGCAAAAAGTAAGATTGTTTAGCTAAAGTAATTATTTATGAATGATGATATATTAGTAATTAATACTCTAAATTGATCAAAGATAGGAATATCTAACAGCTTCTGGTATACACCATTAAAATTGTAGCTACAAACATTCTGACATGACAAGATACACTTATGGCTAATCATTTTGAATGTATAATAGAAGAAGCAGGTATATTTTATCTTCATGGAAAGAGGGGGAGTAGAGGCGCCTGCGACCTGCCGTCGCAAATAACAGGGTCGGCGCACCATCAGCCGACCAAGACCTAGCAGTTCTACCTCCTCGTGGTCTCCCCCGGTAACAGTCTGCGTCAAAACAGGCTGGCTAACAGAAGCTAGGATCGCCGTGTTCCCTGTAGTGGTGGCTGTTACTGATATAGAAGACCCAGTATTGCAGTACTTCTGGGCTGGACTAGTAGTTTCCCAGCATAACCTGGGATAGACGAACTTTTCCAGTAAGAGCCGGGAATGTCAAGAAAGCCATTACGACCTGCCACATTAATGAATCAAAGGGCACTCTGTCCGCATCAACTCGAGGCATTACGTCAACTCAACAACTTCACGGAAAGACACAAAATAATTAGCAAATTAACTAAAGTATTAATAACAAACAACTGTGATGAACACTTTGCAAACAGTTGTTCGCTTTACCGTAAATGTCCTCAGTTATTGTGATCGCAAAGTGGTCAGCATTTCAACTGTTTTCTTCGTTGGTACTCAGTTTCACAGTATTATTACGTGCAATTATTTTTATTTAAATTACCTATCCCTGAATTTCTTTTTTTGCAAACGAGAACTGCACCAAGAAGTGTTTGAAGTCAAAGATTATTTATTGGGATGTCATCATCATCATCATGTGTAATCACCAACACACGCTGTAACGGAATACATTGACCACATAGGAACGCCATATTTATCAATATCTATATTGAGGTCGTGAAATTATCGATTCGGCCACCCATTCTTATATTTTAAGAAGTGAACTGATAAGAAAAAATATAAGTAGATGTGACAATGAAGAAAGAAACTTGTATGACAAAAAAAAAAATAAAGCAGATATGATAATAAAGAAAGAACTTTAGTAGCAACTACAGGGGTAGTGTAGAAATAAAATGAACTTTAGTAGCAACAACATAGGTAGTGTAGAAATAAAACGAACTTTAGTAGCAACTACAGAGGTAGTGTAGAAATAAAACGAACTTTAGTAGCAACTACAGAGGTAGTGTAGAAATAAAACGAACTTTAGTAGCAACTACAGAGGTAGTGTATAAATAAAACGAACTTTAGTAGCAACTACAGAGGTAGTGTAGAAATAAAATGAACTTTAGTAGCAACTACAGATATAGTGTTGAAATAAAACAAACTTTAGTAGCAACTACAGATGTAGTGTAGAAATAAAATGAACTTTAGTAGCAACTACAGAGGTAGTGTAGAAATAAAACGAACTTTAGTAGCAACTACAGAAATAGTGTAGAAATAAAACGAACTTTAGTAGCAACTACAGAGGTAGTGTAGAAATAAAATGAACTTTAGTAGCAACAACATAGGTAGTGTAGAAATAAAACGAACTTTAGTAGCAACAACAGAGGTAGTGTAGAAATAAAACGAACTTTAGTAGCAACTACAGAGGTAGTGTAGAAATAAAACGAACTTTAGTAGCAACTACAGAGGTAGTGTAGAAATAAAACGAACTTTAGTAGCAACTACAGAGGCAGTGTAGAAATAAAACGAACTTTAGTAGCAACTACAGAGGTAGTGTAGAAATAAAACGAACTTTAGTAGCAACTACAGAGGTAGTGTAGAAATAAAACGAACTTTGGTAGCAACAACAGAGGTAGTGTAGAAATAAAACGAACTTTAGTAGCAACTACAGAGGTAGTGTAGAAATAAAACGAACTTTAGTAGCAACTACAGAGGTAGTGTAGAAATAAAACGAACTTTGGTAGCAACAACATAGGTAGTGTAGAAATAAAACGAATTTTAGTAGTAACTACAGAGGTAGTGTAGAAATAAAACGAACTTTAGTAGCAACTACAGAGGTAGTGTAGAAATACAACGAACTTTGGTAGCAACTACAGAGGTAGTGTTGAAATAAAACGAACTTTAGTAGCAACTACAGAGGTAGTGTACAAATAAAACGAACTTTGGTAGCAACAACATAGGTAGTGTAGAAATAAAACGAATTTTAGTAGTAACTACAGAGGTAGTGTAGAAATAAAACGAACTTTAGTAGCAACTACAGAGGTAGTGTAGAAATAAAACGAACTTTAGTAGCAACTACAGAGGTAGTGTAGAAATAAAACGAACTTTGGTAGCAACTACAGAGGTAGTGTAGAAATAAAAGAACCTGGGTGATTATCAATAGAAGTTAAATATTGACAGGACAATCACAATAACACGAGAGTTGATTGTTTTTGTTTAAAGATATCCTTTGAGTGGCAAGAAGAAGAGAAATAGTTACGGTGAATGTTAAGTAATGGAGTAACACATTTGTTTATGAAAGTTGAAGTAATCTAGTAACAAATTTGTTTATGAAAGTTGAAGTAATCTAGTAACAAATTTGTTTATGAAAGCTGAAGGAATATAGTGGCAAATTGTTTAAATAAAAGTTGAAGGAATCGAGTAATACATTTGTTTATGTTGAAGAAGTTGAACACATTTTTTTTTAAAGAAGAAAATATAATGACTTTCTTTTTAAAAGAAGAAAAATGCGTTACTTCTAAAGAATAATCCCCGCTGGTTGGCAAGTGCTAGGCAGTGTGACTTATAATTGAAGGTTTAGAGATATCCCCATTGAACTGTGTTCTTGTGTCAGTCAGCCGTAGTCACTCCTTCCGCATGAGCTAATTAAAAATCTGTTCACATATGCTGCCCTATACTCTCGGGGATGAGCAGGACAAGCAAGTACGTGTATTCAGAGGCGGCTCTGAGCGGAACAATAACTTGGAGAAATAAATCCCGAACAATTTTCTGAAAATGAAAAGATTTAATCCCACAATAACAGGTCCCTGCGGGTTAGTTGCCTTTTCAACCGTCACATACTTACTCAGATGGCAGCAAAGAGGAAGTGAGAAGGGAAATAATGCAGGCAGGACAGATGACAACAATATGACGCGTTGGTAGAAACGAGGGGGAAATATGTGACAAGCGACATTAAAAAGTTCACAATATTTTTTTAGAAAAATACGAAATAACAAAGCGCTTTAATATTAATAAAAATGTAGCCTGACCGCCTGTGGACGTTGACCTTTTGACAACCAATCGAAATGTCTCGTTGCCTGACCATGATGCCTGGCGGTGATACAGTAGTTTGTGCTTGATGTCCTGTGCTATTGTGTTTTTACATCCGCTCTCTCTCCTTTTCGTTGGGACTTTGCTCTCCATCAGTGCTCTCTCTATACCGGTGTGTTGTTTAACGTGCATACAATAACGTAAATTTCCAATTAATAATAATGTAAGTTGTAAATGTGTTATCTTCAAGAACCGAATTTGTTAAACAATAATTAGTTACACACTAAGAATTTAATATTTCCAGTGGTCGTGCTTTAAATGATATTTCAAAAAAAGGACAAGCGAGTATTTTTATATTGAGAAGTTACTACAAGCGGACTCAGAGTAACCACATGTTCCAGAAATTCAACCTTGCAGATAACGATCTCCGTCCCTGTGGTGAATCTCCAGACAATACAGACCACATTCTCCAGACTTGCAGCTGATACAAACCAGAAGGAGTAAAACGCTGGTCAACAAAGACAACAGAAACCTCGGGGGAGATATTATCTTCAGCACTCTCGAATAGCTAAACCGTAGTGCAGTACATCACCGGAATCGGCATCTGACACCTTCAATGGGGAGGAAGCCGCGGTAAAGCAGTGGTTAGAGAACTGATTAACTGGAAATAAGAGATTGAGTTCGATCACCCCGAGTGATCATTGTGTAGGTTCTTCCAGCTATAAAAGGGGGCATATTTGAGACAAGTACACGCAAGACCTTGCTAGGTCTGTGGGGAATATGGTGTTGGTGACAATATTGTTCCAGGAATACAACACACTTTACAGTAATGTGATCAGTACCACGCCAGACCGCCTTTACGTCTTAGAAATATCCATGATTCACATTTTTAGAGGGTGGAAGAACCCGGAGATTTGTCGGTCCAAAAAAAAAAAAAAAGAAAACTCGCACCTCTGGGAATCGAATCCGTAATCTTCTGACATGAAGCGAGCACACTAACCAATCAGCCACCGAAGCGAGCACACTAACCAATCAGCCACCAAGACACTAAATTGAGATAAAGATAGACTAAATTGAAATCAGCAAAACAACAAATTGTACAAAGACAAGAATACATGTACGTATAACTGCTTGGATTAGAATTTGATGATTCCAAGGCAATAAGAAGTTAAGCTAAGAACAAACCTGAATGAACAATAAACTGACAAAATAGAGTGTGCGCAACAGGCCAGTTACAATAAGTCATGTGCATAAATATTGCGCACTATATGGAGAGAGAGGGGGGAGGGGAGAGGTGGTGGAAGAGCGTCAAAGAGTAGTGCTAACATATTTATTTGGCGATTAAGTTAGTCAAAGAGTAGTGCTAACATACTTATTTGGCGATTAAGTTAGTCAAAGAGTAGTTCTAACATACTTATTTGGCGATTAAGTTAGTCAAAGAGTAATGCTAACATACTTATTTGGCGATTAAGTTAGTCAAAGAGTAATGCTACATACTTATTTGGCGATTAAGTTAGTCAAAGAGTAATGCTAACATATTTTTTTTTTATTTGGCGATTAAGTTAGTCAAAGAGTAATGCTATCATACTTTTTTTTATTTTGGCGATTAAGTGAGCGAGGGTTCAAAAGTAAATTGACGCTTTTCAGCCGCTCCAATGGATAAAGAAATGGGTGTCTGGCTCGCTGTCCTGGGTAAAAGTAATAACAGCGAGGAAGGGCATTGGCTGAGGCCTAGTTCTGTGAACTATTATTTTCTCGCCCACGTGACACGGCACGTGATATTACTACATAGGAATAGATGCAATTTTACTTCATTTTCTTCGCCTTCATTCCCTGAGAAGTAAGAACGCCCGCTTCTCATCTGTTCCACAGTTTCAACTAGGGCACGTTTTTTGTTTCCTCGGCACATCCGACCAGTATATATTCGAGGCTATCAACTTGCCTCTCATATCCCATTTAATAGAGAAGACTGAGTAGCCAGTCACGTCACCAGTGAATAGAGAAAAAAAATCGTAGTCAGATACGGTTGGGTGGTGCTGTCGTCAGCAGTCACGTGACGTCAGCAGTTAATGGAATGCAGCTCGCGTGCTCTCATAAGGTGAAGGAGAAAAGAACAAGACACGATGCATGCATGCACGCATGACCGCACCGCACCGCACCGCACTCAGGGATGACAGTCAAACGATGATTGCTGGATAGGTTGTGTCCGGATAAGAGTAATCACAAGAAGTAATCAGAAGAAGTAATTACAAGAAGCAATCACAAGAAGCAATCACAAGAAGCAATCACAAGAAGAATTCACAAGAAGTAATCACAAGAAGCAATCACAAGAAGCAATCACAAGAGCAATCACAAGAAGCAATCACAAGAAGTAATCACAAGAAGTAATCACAAGAAGCAATCACAAGAAGTAATCACTAGAAGTAATCACAAGAAGTAATCACAAGAAGTAATCACAAGAAGCAATCACAAGAAGCAATCACAAGAAGTAATCACAAGAAGCAATCACAAGAAGCAATCACAAGAAGCAATCACAAGAAGCAATCACAAGAAGCAATCACAAGAAGTAATCACAAGAAGTAATCACAAGAAGTAATCACAAGAAGTAATCACTAGAAGCAATCACAAGAAGTAATCACTAGAAGTAATCAGAAGAAGTAATTACAAGAAGCAATCACAAGAAGCAATCACAAGAAGCAATCACAAGAAGAATTCACAAGAAGTAATCACAAGAAGCAATCACAAGAAGCAATCACAAGAAGCAATCACAAGAAGTAGTCACAAGAAGTAATCACAAGAAGTAATCACAAGAAGCAATCACAAGAAGTAATCACTAGAAGTAATCAGAAGAAGTAATCAGAAGAAGTAATCAGAAGAAGTAATCACAAGAAGTAATCACAAGAAGCAATCACAAGAAGCAATCACAAGAAGCAATCACAAGAAGCAATCACAAGAAGTAATCACAAGAAGTAATCACAAGAGTAATCACAAGAAGTAATCACAAGAAGCAATCACAAGAAGTAATCACTAGAAGTAATCAGAAGAAGTAATCAGAAAAGTAATCACTAGAAGTAATCACAAGAAGTAATCACAAAAAGCAATCACAAGAAGCAATCACAAGAAGCAATCACAAGAAGCAATCACAAGAAGTAATCACAAGAAGTAATCACAAGAAGTAATCACAAGAAGTAATCACAAGAAGTAATCACAAGAAGTAATCACAAGAAGTAATCACACGAAGTAATCAAAGAAGTAATCAAACAAGTAATCACAAGAAGCAATCACAAGAAGCAATCACAAGAAGTAATCACAAGAAGCAATCACAAGAAGCAATCACAAGAAGCAATCACAAGAAGTAATTCAAGAAGCAATCACAAGAAGTAATCACAAGAAGTAAACACAAGAAGTAATCACAAGAAGTAATCACAAGAAGTAATCACAAGAAGCAATCACAAGAAGTAATCAGAAGAAGTAATCAGAAGAAGTAATCACAAGAAGTAATCACAAGAAGCAATCACAAGAAGCAATCACAAGAAGTAATCACAAGAAGCAATCACAAGAAGTAATCACAAGAAGTAATCAGAAGAAGTAATCAGAAGAAGTAATCAGAAGAAGTAATCACAGAAGCAATCACAAGAAGCAATCACAAGAAGTAATCACAAAAAGCAATCACAAGAAGCAATCACAAGAAGCAATCACAAGAAGCAATCACAAGAAGCAATCACAAGAAGCAATCACAAGAAGTAATCACAAGAAGTAATCACAAGAAGTAATCACAAGAAGTAATCACTAGAAGTAATCAGAAGAAGTAATCAGAAGAAGTAATCACTAGAAGTAATCACAAGAAGTAATCACAAAAAGCAATCACAAGAAGCAATCACAAGAACAATCACAAGAAGCAATCACAAGAAGTAATCACAAGAAGTAATCACAAGAAGTAATCACAAGAAGTAATCACAAGAAGTAATCACGAAGTAATCACAAGAAGTAATCACACGAAGTAATCAGAAGAAGTAATCACAACAAGTAATCACAAGAAGCAATCACAAGAAGCAATCACAAGAAGTAATCACAAAAGAAGCAATCACAAGAAGCAATCACAAGAAGCAATCACAAGAAGTAATTCAAGAAGCAATCACAAGAAGTAATCACAAGAAGTAAACACAAGAAGTAATCACAAGAAGTAATCACAAGAAGTAATCACAAGAAGCAATCACAAGAAGTAATCAGAAGAAGTAATCAGAAGAAGTAATCACAAGAAGTAATCACAAGAAGCAATCACAAGAAGCAATCACAAGAAGTAATCACAAGAAGCAATCACAAGAAGTAATCACAAGAGTAATCAGAAGAAGTAATCAGAAGAAGTAATCAGAAGAAGTAATCACAGAAGCAATCACAAGAAGCAATCACAAGAAGTAATCACAAGAAGTAATCACAAAAAGCAATCACAAGAAGCAATCACATGAAGCAATCACAAGAAGCAATCACAAGAAGCAATCACAAGAAGCAATCACAGAAGTAATCACAAGAAGTAATCACAAGAAGTAATCACAAGAAGTAATCACAAGAAGTAATCACAATAAGTAATCACAAGAAGTAATCACAAGAAGTAATCAGAAGAAGTAATCACACAAGTAATCACAAGAAGCAATCACAAGAAGCAATCACAAGAAGTAATCACAAGAAGTAATCACAAGAAGTAATCACAAAAAGTAAAAGTAATCACAAGAAGTAATCACAAGAAGCAATCACAAGAAGTAATCACAAGAACAACCATGCTTCGGGGTGGGGCAAAAGTGTTAGACTAATGATAACCTGGCAGTGGGAGGTTAAAATAAAGGTGAACAGTGGGGTCAGACAAAGAGCATCCTACAAAGTTTTAACTGTGGAAATAAAGATGCACAATGATGTAATCTGAGAACGTACTAATAATATTTCTATCAGTTAACCACAGCAATATGAGGTAGGCCCGGTGCCTCCAGCTTCAGTGGCGATCCCTGACTCTTTGACTCCACTCGAAACTATGGGAGGGGCTATGAGAGGCGGCCTTGACTGTTTGTTGTGATTGATTCCTGCAGGTAGAAAGCATGTAGCACATTGTCACGTCAGCAAAATCTTGCTCTTTTTTTCGTTTGTGAACGAGCTAGAGAAGATGAAAAGAAAACTTACTAACAAGTCGAACAATTAATTCCAAAACAAACAAACAAACAAGCTGGCAGATACAACAACGGTCATGATCACGTTTAGAGCGTCGTCAGTTGAAAATATACCAAATCATCCCTGCCAGCACACACATGATGATGATGAATGATGAAGACTTAATCCTGGTAGTCATTGGCATACATCGAATTACTCAAATCGTCCAGCGCCTGCAAGCACATAATGATGATGATGAAGACTTAATCCTGGAAGACATTGAATTGTAGAATGCGTCCTACACCAGCAATCAGATGATGATGATGAATGATGAAGACTCAATCCTGGCACTTATTGAATTGTAGAATGCGTCTTACACAGCAATCACATGATGATGATGAATGATGAAGACTCAATCCTGGCACTTATTGAATTGTAGAATGCGTCTTACACCAGCAATCACATGATGATGATGAATGATGAAGACTTAATCCTGGCACTTATTGAATTGTAGAATGCGTCCTACACCAGCAATCACATGATGATGATGAATGATGAAGACTTAATCCTGGCACTTATTGAATTGTAGAATGCGTCCTACACCAGCAATCACATGATAATGATGAATGATGAAGACTTAATCCTGGCACTTATTGAATTGTAGAATGCGTTCTACACCAGCAATCACATGATGATGATGAATGATGAAGACTTAATCCTGGCACTTATTGAATTGTAGAATGCGTCCTACACCAGCAATCACATGATGATGATGAATGATGAAGACTCAATCCTGGCACTTATTGAATTGTAGAATGCGTTCTACACCAGCAACGGCTGGACATATTCACGCCTGCTTCTGTTGAAGGCGAGACCTAATGAGTCTGAAGTCGATTTTGTGGCTTCAAATGCACAGTAATAAGAAAGAAGTTTATGAATTATTCCGTGCTCGTCTGCTACCATGTTTTTGCTTAATTTTTGTCTAATTAATTTAATTGAATTTTTTTTTCATATCGCATAATATGATAAAATTAACTCTTCTGCCCTCCTGCCTCTCTCTCTCCTGGTCCAGATGGTGTTCGGTGCGACGACATAGGCGATTTAGCTGACGACGACTTGAAAAAAAACTGGCCAATCCTGTTCATGAAATGTTATAACTAGTAACAATGAGGCGATTTAGCTGACGACGACTTGAAAAAAACTGGCCATCCTGTTCATGAAATGTTATAACTAGTAACAATGAGGCGATTTAGCTGACGACGACTTGAAAAAACTGGCCATTCCTGTTAATGAAATGTTATAACTAGTAACAATGAGGCGATTTAGCTGACGACGACTTGAAAAAAAACTGGCCATTCCTGTTAATGAAATGTTATAACTAGTAACAATGAGGCGATTTAGCTGACGACGACTTGAAAAAAAACTGGCCATTCCTGTTAATGAAATGTTATAACTAGTAACAATGAGGCGATTTAGTTGACGACGACTTGAAAAAAACTGGCCATTCCTGTTAATGAAATGTTATAACTAGTAACAATGAGGTGATTTAGTTGACGACCGACTTGAAAACACTGGCCATTCCTGTTAATGAAATGTTATAACTAGTAACAATGAGGCGATTTTTAGTTGACGACTTGAAAAAAACTGGCCATTCCTGTAATGAAATGTTATAACTAGTAACAATGAGGCGATTTAGTTGACGACCGACTTGAAAAAACTGGCCATTCCTGTTAATGAAATGTTATAACTAGTAACAATGATGACGTTTCACTTTAATGACATAAACCTTTGAACATACAAGTAGCCTTACTCCGGATAATGGCACGGGCAGTGTAGCGGATATCGGAATGTCTCGACTGAAATAAAACTCTGATTCCATGAAATAGAATAGAATAGAATAGAATAGAATAGAATAGAATAGAATAGAATAGAATAGAATAGAATAGAATACAACTAGCTACTATGTTCCCATTCTGATATCACAATTAATACATATATAAATAGTATAATAAATGGAAGCGTGGGAAGGATAAACAGACAGCACAGGATTGTCCCAGCAAAGGTGGACGCAGGTTTGTCTGGTGGAGAGGTCAAGCGTTCTTTCTATCGGAGGGTGGCAGAAGGAATGAAAGAATATCTTCACGTCTCGTAGCCAAAATGGTATCTAATGTCGGACATTTTTTTTTTTTGGGGGGGGGGGGGGAGAGACCATCGACACGTTTTTCAGCGATGTGGCCACCAACGGAGGCAGGTACGCTATACGACGTTTCCATGTTGTAGTATCTGAAGATAGCGACCCCACGAGGTATAAATGTATTATCACACTCATACACATAGTTTCCCTTTGTTGCTCCTTCCCTTTTGCATAGCCTTCTCTACTGCACATATTTGGGTTCTTTGGTCTACTTACTATGCCATGCTGTTTATAGTTCTACTCCTCGAGTTCCTAATGAGACACTTCGTGTTCTCCTCTATACCTTTTTTCTGTGCTCCTTACCCCTTATTTGTTTTTATTGTACCCCACTCTCGGACATCTCACTCTTGCTGCCTTTGAGCACCTGTTGGTCTGCTGTTCTTTCTTTCTCCTTTGTGTTTGCACACTGACCCCTGTGTGAACACCTCTGGTTCTGTGTGCATTTGCGCACATTTCTGCACGTTTCTGTACGTTCACGACAGCCGCACTTGGTTGCTATTTCCTTTTCGTTTTGACCTTTGTTTACAGACAGAATAGATAATTTTGTTTTCTTTAACACATTTCGATTGTTTTTGTTTTGGTTGTTTCGTTATTAGTTTTGTGTGTGTGATTTTTTGTTTGTTCCTGATGAAGGCCTATTGGGCCGAAACGTCGTTTAGTCTGTGTCGTCCACTTATCGCGTAAAACTTCTTACATACCATTTTTTTCTATTTTTTAAATTTTTCCTCACATTCAGCTTTACTGCAGTTTCGCATTTTTATGCTTTAACACTTGTAATATCTGAACCTGACTGCAGCTCAGATGAACGAACTCCGTTGCACCGATAAATACCGCTGTTGTGTGGAAGGGATGTTTCATACTAGGATGTGATTTAAGCGCTATCGAGCTGTCCGTTGAGCAAACGACATCGATATGTCGACAAAGCACATTCCCATTTATTATGATTAGCGGATCTGCATCTTCACTTTGATCTTTACCAGTTTTGTCTTGTTACGTTGCGTAGTAATCTTACAATAGATGGAATACTATCTGCAGTTCACTTGAATCGATCATGGCGCTAACAGTCAACTATGAGTTGCTGATCGCCTTCGGCGCATGCGCTGCCTGAGGGTATGAGCCTCCTGATAGCAATATCTCAACAATAATTAGCGGTAGTCTAAAAATCTTTCAAATATAAGTTTATATGAAATAATTCAATTCACGAGCTCTTTGATAATAATATTTTTTGCGAAAGTGCTCGGACTTTTTCTAACAACGTTCTTTGATCGAGTGTTTCTACTTTTTCCTTATTTGAGTGAGCGCGACATATAGCTGACCGTGTCAAACTGATCTCTCTTAACATATACGAGAGTTTTATTATTATTTTGTTTACCACATCTTTATTGACTGTATGCTGTTGCCTCATTTAGGCGTTGGCGCGCGGGTGTATGTGGTTGGGCAGAGGGGTAAACAAAGGGAAATAAAGTATTTTATTACAGAAAATAACATTATGAGAATTGCAAAGTAAAGATTAATACAAAAGCAATTACCATAAAATGCTAAACGATAAAATATTTACAACTGTGTTAACCGTTTTTGTGTCCCTGATATATATTTAAATTACAAGGAAAGTACAATAATAAAATAATAAAAACAGTATACTACAACATCCACTCTGTAAGCATTTTTTTCGGGAAATAACGCTCTCAACATATGTATTTTCTTTACCTATTTACACTGTTGCTACCTTTATCTCACGTGCTATTTTTTTTATGTTCTTACAATTTTAGACTACTGTGTTAAGTATGGCAAGTATTATGTGATCAGTTAGGCATACAGACTTTCACATAAATATGTTGTAACTTTTGAACGGTGAGATTTAATGTGTTGGGTGCTAGGACGTTAACTGTGAAGCGCGTAAGATGAAAGCAGAGACATGCCTGGGAGCCTGTTATTAGGATCAGAATCAGAACTGGCCAAGACCGCACTTCTAGCCTAGTAGTGTTCTCGCTAATTATCAGCTTTAGGCCGATGACTTCTGTCAGCTCACGTGTTTGGTAGATCTGCGTGATCTAGAGGTAAAACGTTGGCCTATAGATAAAAAGTTCCTGGGTTTGAATACTGCCACAGACGGTTGGAGTACTTCACTTTGAATTCGTGTTTTTTTATTTCTTTTCTCTACCATCCCCTTGTCTCCGGATAGTGAAATGCGATGTCTATCCCTCTCTAATAATCTAAAACATTGGATCGCTGGATTAATAGTGAATAAATAAACACTATCAATTGGGGTGAAATTGATGCGGACACACCCACAATGATGCTATGTTCAACGGTGACAACCAGAAATAGTGTTAAGAATCCTTATTTTGAGGGGAAAAAAGAGCAATTATTTATCTACGGTGATGAAAAAAAAATCTCACTAAGATAAATAGAAAACGTGATGGGAGAGATAAAGGAAGCAAATAATGACACTTGTCCGTGATACAAGACATGAATAATCGGTTGCTCAAAAGAGTATTCGTGAGCGCTAGTCATTACTCAGAGGGTCATGACAGAGCAGAAAACCTTGCTTGTTGTATTGGTTTTATTATTGATCCCGCGTTCGTGAAACTCCCGGTATCCACTGTGGAGGCTTACGAGAGTAGAACGAGAGCTGAAATGGTTACTCTGTGATACTCTGCGGGCCCTATAAATCGATTGAACTTGAGCAATCTGCGGGTGCTTTGTTTCACGTTAAGTATATAGATGTTGTATATTTCTTGTCAATTGTAGCTCAACTTGTCAGGGGCGTATTGTTTTAGCTTTACTTTTAATAAAAAGTGGGGGATTGGATAGGGGGAGGGGGGAACGAGCTCTATTTGTAATGCTAAAAAATAATCAAGCATATCTTGAAAGAGAGTATTTTTATTTTATTTTCAAGCAAGCTCAAAGAATGTAAGGCGTTGATTGGCTGCAGGGTTAACAGGTGGAAGTCACAAAATAAGGACGTTTAGTAAGAGAAGTTTCAGAAGATCAGAGATCTGAAGTGGAGGGAGGGAGGGAGGGAGGAAGGGAGGAAGAGAAGGATGGAGGAAGGGAGGGAGGAAGGAAGGAAGGGAGGAAGGAAGGGAGGAAGGAAGGGAGGAAGGAAGGGAGGAAGGAGGGAGGAAGGAAGGAAGGAAGGAAGGAAGGAAGGAAGGAAGGAAGGAAGGAAGGAAGGAAGGAGGGAAGGAAGGGAGGGAGGGAGGGAGGGAGGGAGGGAGGGAGGGAGGGAGGGAGGGTGGGAGGGAGGGAGGGAGGAGGAGGGAGGGAGGGAGGGAGGGAGAAAAAAAGGAAAACAAATCTGTCTATTCATTTCAACCTGAGTAATAACAGAACGAACCTGTTGACCTCAACAGATCAAACCGGTTCACTAACCCCGCACTTTAGCGACCACGTAACAAATAGTGAATTGAGAGTATTAAGTACTCTCTAGATCTTCCTTTGCCCCATTCAACATTATCCGCCTTAAACTTCACCAATGTTACGCTCAGCTCGTACCGTAGATTTGTATTGTTAACGCCAATCCACATTTTATTATGCATTTCAAATGCAGCGTAATCTGGCCACTTCCCAATATTGCATCGTGTTTTCTATTTTCTTTCTATTTGCCTGAAATATGAATTAGTACCAAAAACAGTTGCTATAGATAATTCATCGTAGTTCTCGGTCACCCCATCTTGATTAAACATTGTCAATCATTAAATCGTTAAAAATGGAGGGCTGGAGTGGTGTAACACATTCACTTGAACGAATAGGCTTGTTTTGCTAAAAAGGGTAAATACTTCATGAACATTTTTAGATGGTGGGCATGACGATGTTGTTGTATTGCCAGGTAGAGTTTCATGTGCATCATCATGTGCCATACCGGTTGGCGTAGGCGATCATGTCCTTCCACAATCTTCTATCTACAGTGCATCGTATCAGTTCTGTTGTTTACTGCTTTCCAAGGCATATATGACCCTTTTTTTCCTCTTGTCAGACGGTCTGGTCGAGGCTATTGTGTATTTTTTGAGGTTTTGTTTTTGTCAGCTTCTCTCGTGGCTAATTCTACCAATATTTGACAAACACACGCGGTCACATAATGAACAAGTCAGGCTCGCTGATCCACAGGGTTTTCCATCCTTTTTCATGAGTCTTTTCTCTTCTAAGTTTTGCCTTAGCACAGTCTCAAATGTTGTTATAGCGTTCCTTATACAAGTTCTCCATGATGTGCGATTACTTGCCAGATGTTCCCAGTCATTTTCACAGATGGAGAAGTAATTCAGAGATGATTTACATATATCTCTATATCGTAGTTTAGGTCTGACGATTTGTCTTTTTCCGTGTATTAGTGCACCATATAGTACCTGCCTAGGAATGCCTTTTCTTCCATTCGTTGGTCATGTCCCAGCCATCTTAATCTTCGACTTCTGAGCATCGACATGATTGTTGGTGTCTTAGCACGTTGCAGGACAGTTAGGTTAACATTTTCCGTTGCCGTTTCCATGCCATGACACCAGGCTATCTAGTATTTTCTCTCTTTGTAGTTCGCGATCTCTCTTTAATAAGCATGTACGTGTTATATTCGTAATCTTAGAGAAGGAATTGTATAGAATAAGTTGACGTTAATAGAATGGCATTAATAGATTGACTTGTATATAAGATGCTGCGTTAATAGTCTGAGAGAGGAGCGTGTAAATTATAATAGAGTAATATTAATGGTCGGAGAGATTGACGGTTACATTACAATGTGACATTTATAGTCGGATAGAATGACGGTTACATAACAATGTGACATTTATAGTCGGAGATAATGACGGTTACATAACAATGTGACATTTATAGTCGGATAGAATGACGGTTACATAACAATGTGACATTTATAGTCGGAGAGAATGACGCATCGTGTACTTAAAAAGCAACATTAAAAGTAAGAGATAATGATGAATATATAATAACGTTACATTCATCATCATCAAGTACCGGGCCTACTGGTGTAGGTGATCATGTCTCTCCACAACTTTCGATCTCGACAGTTCTTTATCATTTCTGTTGCTGACCTTCTGCCAAGCCATTTTCTTAAGCTGTCTGTTATTTTCTCTCTTTGCTTCCCTCTATCTCTCCGTCCCTCAATTTTTCCAGTAATGTTACATTAGTGGTCTGATATAAAAAAGAACATATATCATTTGTGCAGTGACTCACATGACAGACAAGTATGACAATGTTACTTTAGTGAATGCCCGTTGATTCACTCGCGTTTCTTGTATTACTTTAGCCTATTTGTAAGTAACTATCGGGAAATAAAGTCAACAAATCCAATAAAAGACTTGCTGTTAGCGGTAACAGAAACAAGAATGGCACGGACAGATTAAAAGATCAGTAGACCTTGCTAAGACCATTCCACAAGGAATACGGTACCTGGCAGAAAAAAAAAAGACTGCGCTGGCAAAGGTAAAGATGGAAAAAGAACATCAAAGTAAGATTTAACCTTAATCATATCTCGGAAAACAGGTCTTAATCGTGATGGCTGGAAGAAAATTGTGAAGCTCTTGCCCATAGTTGCTCAACAACAGCGGATGTTATGAGACTTGAGGATGAACGAAAATGTCGGCAAACGAACGTTTCGACAAAGACTTCTTCTTATGGGTGCAGCTTTGGATGTACTTCTCTGACGTGTCTCCACCACAAAGTGGTTCGGGAGCCTATGCACCCACAATCCCAAGAGCTATTAAGATGCTGCAAAGCTACCAAAGGATCAACCAAGCTGGACAGTTCAAGGGACAGGGACAAGGAAAAGTAAGACACAAATATTTTGAAATCGGATGCATTTGGCTAAATGCCTAACGTAACAGTGGAACGTAATTACTACAATGAGGACGTCACAATCTAGAAAAAAGCGATCTGGTGCTCATCCCGTGGAGTTCCGCCAGGTGGCGTGAGTACCGCGTACCCTAAAAATAAAATATTTATAAATGACATAATGATGCCATGTGACTATATCTTCGAACATCGTTAAATTTCAAACGGGAAATATAAAAAATAATAAAAATAACACAGGAAGAAACCAATGGAAGGAAGATATGTCTCAATCTTTATAGAGGGTGTCTTACTCAATCCCTAACTCTGCATCTCTTTAATTGTTTTACCACATGAAAGGGAGGGGGCGGGAGACGTTAACCTCTGGATAAGAGTGTCCCGGTTCGATTCCCACCACAGGTGGTGGCAATAATCGAATTCGTGGTTCATTCGTGATCTAACCTTGTCTCTGTGTAGTGAGATCTGATGTTTAGTTCTCTCTGTGTAGTGAGATCTGATGTCTAGTTCTCTCTGTGTAGTGAGATCTGATGTCTAGTCCTCTCTGTGTAGTGAGATCTGATGGCTAGTCCTCTCTGTGTAGTGAGATCTGATGTCTAGTCCTCTCTGTGTAGTGTGATCTGATGGCTAGTCCTCTCTGTGTAGTGAGATCTGATGGCTAGTCCTCTCTGTGTAGTGAGATCTGATGGCTTGCCCTCTCTGTGTAGTGAGATCTGATGTCTAATCCTGTCTGTGTAGTGAGAACTGATGTCTGGTCCTCTGGGGTTGCGGCGAAAAGCAGGTCCCGTGTGATTCTGCCCAAGTACAGAACCTTTGGCACTTAAAAATCTAAACGAGTAGGTCAAAAATTGCCGCTGTGCAAGTAAAATTAGCAGGAAAAATGTACTTAAAAAATGAGAACTCTCGACGATAAAAAAAAAAATGAGAATACTTCTAAAGTGTCAAAATATTTGCCTGTTTGGCGAGGAACATGTATGCGCTCAGCTACAGGTGTGAAAAATAGGAACAAGTAAGTGACATTCACGTCAAATTCAGTCCCTTGAAACTACGCGATACAGCTGGCGTACACAAACAACAAAACAACGAGTACTGTTGACTACACACTAAGCCTCACGAACAACAACCGGATTCTGTTAGCAATAACAAAATATAACAAAGAACTCTACAACCATTGATATAAAAAGAGGAGTAAGACAAGGATGCATCATATCATCAAGCTTGTTCAATCTATACACTGAGCAAATCTTTAAAAACATCACAGAGATGCCAGGTCTACAAATTAATGGAAAGATAATCAATAACATAAGATATGCTGATGATACTGTACTACTAGCAGAAAATCCTAAAGATCTACAACAATTACTTAATGAAATAAACATGATAAGCAAAAAATATGGACTGGATATGAATATCAAAAAGATTAAAACTATGATCATAAACAAAGGAAATACTCAAAACCAACAAATGGATATCAACATTGAAGGAATAGACCTGGAGGCAGTTCAGAACTACAACTACCTTGGACATACTATAACCAGTGATGGAAAATGTACAACTTAAATAAACAAAATAATAGGAATGGCAAAAAGTAGTTTTAATGTCATGAAGAACATACTAACATTAAAAAAATAACACCAGGGCTAAAACTAAGAATAGCAAAATGTTACATCTTCTCAATATTCCTATATGGTGCAGAAACATGGACATTGGACAAGAAAACAGAACAGAGAAATGAAGCCTTTGAAATGTGGATATATAGAAGAATTGGTAGAATTGGATGGAAGGAAAAGAAAACAAACGATGAAGTCTTAAAACAACTAAAAATTGAAAAGAGAGCTACTAAACACAATTCAAACAAGACAAATGCGATTTTGGGGCCATGTTAAAAGACACAACAGCCTACTAAAAGTAATCCTGGAGGGGAAAATAGAAGGTAAAGGAGGCAGAGGCAGACCAAGACTAACATAGACGAGTAACATCAAAAGATGGACAAATCAGCCTATGACAACCTGCACCATCAAAGCAAGAGACAGAGCAGAATGGCGCTCCATGGTAGCCAACCTTCGTTGCGGAGATGGCACACGATGATGATGATGAACACGATATGCTACATACGCCGTCCTTGAAAGGAGGGATATTTTTCTTCCTTCAAATGGCATTGTGTGGGTAAAGTTTATTCTCATTTTATAAGAAATCTCCATTGGTTTTATCAAGCAGGTGCTTATTCTCACATGTGGGATAATTGGACTAAAAGTCTTATTTTCAGTACGGCAGGATTAGTCACTGTTGTAGGAGCGACAGTCACTACATCACCAACTTGACCTCATAGGTCAGTAACCGTCTACCTGTCAATAAGGCAATGAGTGACTGCCCTTGGACAATTCCTACCCCCAGGCCTCGATAATTTGTGGAAACATCGCGCTGTGATGACCTACGATCCCTCGGGACACCAACAAGCTCGGTCAAGAATGGCTGGGAGAGTTTGTTACTTCAAGCTTGACCTACAGACCTGGACCTCTTTTGATTTAGCGGCGTATATGCACACGCTGTCTTAAGATGATTCACGGTTCATATCGTAGAGAGAAATACAGCAAATAAAACAAACAAACAAACAAACAGGATCAATGATTTCAGTCTGTCAGAACTGTGATTGGCAGATCCTACATATAGTCAGTTATTCATCATGACAAACAGTTTCATTTTCTTTCTTCTGTCCTTCCTCATTTGCCTTTCAGCGTTAAGAGGAACAATATTTCGCTGCCTTTTGCTCTTCTGTTCACATCTGCTGTTATATTGTGTAGTGTTACTAATTCCCCCATCAGTCCATCTACTTCATGGTCGGACCTTCGTTCTCGGGGTGTTATTAAAGGCTCGTGGTGTTGTGTTTTGATCTTTCTGTCTTAACACGTGCCAACCATTGTGCATGTTGTTTCTTTATATTTTATATGGCGGGAATTGTTCCTATCTTTATATTTTATATGGCGGAAATTGTTCCTATCTTTATATGGCGGGAATTGTTCCTATCTTTATAATTTATATGGCGGGAATTGTTCCTATCTTCTTTCTTATTTTTTTTTCATTTCTGATCTTATCTCTCAGGTTATTTCCTGTCATGCGTCGAAATTTTAATTTCTGTATTGGTTATTTGTGTTATCGTTCTTGGGTCTAGCGTTCAGGTCTGGTTATTTGTATTATCGTTCTTGGGTCTAGCGTCCAAGTCTGGTTATTTGTATTATCGTTCTTGGGTCTAGCGTCCAGGTCTGGTTATTTGTATTATCGTTCTTGGGTCTAGCGTCCAGGTCTGGCACTGGTATCACAATGACGATTGTGTTGTAGAGTGCTCGTTTTTCATACCACACAACACCACTGGCTCCTTGCTACCAACTTTACCGCAGCACTACAATTAGTTGCCTGTTCCCTACTCGTTTTGTCTCTACTGTTATTCCCATCAGTTGTGACATTTGTCCGATGATTTGACAAGCTTTGTTGCATCTTCATTTCATCAAAGACAGCAATTTCTAGTTGTATATTGTCGCAGATAATCTTTTATTGTATAAGATCACGAGTGATACAGTAAAAAAAAAAGTAAAGAGCCCCGTCACGCCAAGTGGCGTATAGGAAATATGGTGTTAGTGACCATAAATTTTACAGACCTTCAGTACATGATTTTTTGGGATAATATGGTCGGTATTACGCCCGTACCGCTTTACTTTCCCAGAAAAAACCCGGTACCCAAGGCTGGGTGAACTCGGAAGCCATCGGTTGGGATCGAACCCTACTTTTGTCCTTTGTAGTCCAGTTCACTAACCACTGAGTTATCGCGGCTCCCTACGAGTGATACAGTGATACATAAGAATTGTATTCTTTTTACAGTCAAGGACATTGCCTTATCTAGCACGTCAGAGAGAAGTCTCTGCTGCACAACACATTACGGAGAATTCGTTGTCATCGAGGGAAGACCACCAACATCTCCGCATAATAAGTTCGACTTTTCATTAACATTTAGTTTTATCGGGAGAACTACGTTTACAAAACAGTGTATCATAGCTGATTACATTAGATATATGAGCAAAGGCGCTATTCAGTGTTTACCACCTGAGCTGAAATACATCAGCGACTTTTAGACGCTGCATGCGTAAAGATTAGCATAACAGCTGACCAGGATCCTGATCTACCACCCTGAGGTACTCCTGGTAACATAGTACATTATACGGGCACATCATTAGAAAAGGAAATTTGGAATACTTGGTTACACCTGGCAAAATAAAGGGAAAGAGAGATCGCGGACAACAAAATGAGAAGATACTAGATAGTTTGATGTCATGGCATGGAAAACAACAACAGAATTGATATGATGCGCTGTGGATAGAAAATTGTAGAAGGCCCTGATCGCCTGCTCTAACCGGTATGGCACATGATGATGCTGAATCTATGTTTTGTCTGTCTTTCTCATTATCCAATAACTCATCTGCCTGTTATAAATCTACTCATACATTCACTAACTCTTCTCCACACAAACCAACTCAGTCTATCTACTCGTCCATTCACTAATTCTGCTCCACACATACATCTCAGTCTATCTATTCATCTACCACTCACACGCAAGTAGATATAAACGCATCCTTTCCCTCTACAGCATTGTATAACTTGTATTATTTCTTCAACCCTTGTTATCTCTAGCATTTCGTCAAATTGTCATTCTTTTCTCACTCTCCCACCCATTTACTTCCGTTATTCCCTCCTTTCCCATCTGCCCCAACTCTCTTCCCATCCCACTCCCAGGCGCTCCCTCTTCCCGCCCCCAGTCAACTCATTCTTTCACCACTTACCAACAATATCAGAAAATAAAAAAACACTTTGATGTGACACTTTAGCAAGAGTAACTGAGATGACCACAGATAAACGATTCCAGTGATGTCATCGAACGGTCTAACCGACTGTCAGAGAACACTAATCTACATCATCATCATCAAGTACCAAGCCTGCTGGCGTAGGTGATCATGTCTCTCCACAGCTTTCGATCTCGACAGTTATTTATCATTTCTGTTGTTGACCTTCTGGCAAGCCATTCTCTTAAGCTGTCTGTTATCTTTTCTCTTTGCTTCCCTCTATCTCTTCGTCCCTCAATTTTCCCAGTTGTTGCAATACATTCCAGCTGTTCTCTTCTAATTATATGGCCAAAAAATGATGAGTGTTTCTTTCTAATATTGGAAACTAATCTACATTGTGATACAGAATTGACTGATTAAAGAGGAGTACACATTCGCTATCTTTTGCGTTCGGGAGCCGCGACAGCTCAGTGGTTAGTGAACTGGACTACAAAGAACAAGGGGTAGGGTTCGATCCAAACCGACGGCTCCGGGTTCACCCAGCCTTAAATGGGTACCGGATTTTTTCTGGGAAAGTAAAGCAGCACGGGCGTAATACCGACCACATTATCCCAAAAATCATGTGCTGAAGGTCTGTAAAATTTATGGTCACTAACACCATATTCCCTATACGTCACTTGGCGTGACGGGAGTACTTTACTGTTTTTTTTTTATCTTCTGCGTTCGCATGTCTAGTAGATTGGCTAGTCTGTTATGATCTTGATCAAATATGATAATGTTCCAGTCACCAGTTCTACACGGCTCCTATTGTAAATTAAGACTGTCATCTCCATATCGCAAATATAAAACATAGCGTAGGAAAGCAAAACAGACGCAAAGTTTACAAAACATTATTTGGAGTGGGGGACGTGTTGAATGAGTTGAGATGGATGTAAGTATTCTGGAGACATGAAGAGCCAAACTTGTTAGCGACGCCATATTACCTCCATGTTCTCCCTCTCAATATTCCTATTTGTTTATTGCGTCATTAGTTTCTCTCGAACTCTCCCGTAACGACGCTCCTAACTCACATCCACAGAAAAACCTAATCTCTTCTACGATCTTCTACGGGCGCAACCACGCCCGAATCCCTGACAGACATATCGGCTGTCCTAACCATGACTCATTAATATGGCCTGCCTGTTTGTATTTTCCAAACCCCAGTTACAGCGTCCAGGAAAAACTGCAATCGCTAATCTCGCATCGCTTGAATTAGACTGTTCTAGATTCGGGACAAAGATTGTGTTCAAATTTATGACTGCAGCTTGCAATGTGTAAAATCAGACTTGAAGTATATTATTGATGGGGCGATTCTTTTACGGTAACCACCCTCTCCTTTAAAACCAGTTTGCATTCTCAAATAATTGTCATTTTATGTTAATCTGTCAATGATAGAAGTTGATAGTGGAGAGTATTACAATAAGAACATTACTACATGGCGTTTGTATGTGAAAATGTCTCTCAATATGTTAATAAGAATTAATCTGAATTGTACGACAACATATTATGTTACCGATTCTATTTCTTTTTTTCTGGGGCAATTATATTTGCCGGGAACAGTGCTGAGAGCGACCAGTGACTCACAGGTCAGGATAGACGCACAACAGTGCTGGTCAAGACCCTACTCATGGTGGTGTTCCTTGAAACAAACTAATATATCGTGAGCTGAAAGAGGAAGGCAAACCAGAGCTGGTCAAGACCCTTCTCAGGGTGGTGTTCCTTGAAACAAACTAATATATCGTGAGCTGAAAGAGGGAAAGCAAACCAGAGCTGGTCAAGACCCTTCTCATGGTGGTGTTCCTTGAAACAAACTAATATATCGTGAGCAGAAAGAGGGAAGGCAAACCAGAACTAAAAAATCCCATTATTATTATTATTATTATTATTATATTATATATATATATATATATATATATATAATCTTCAGTTATCTATAATCTATATATAATAATTTATTGTAAAAAATAAATCATCTAAGAAATGACATGAGTCAGCTTCATCATGTCAAAAGGTCGATAATTCAGTTGGAACTTGATGGAATATTCCAAAATAATTTCAAAATAAAAGGGCTAAAAGTGGTCGCTGTATAGAGAAGAAAAATGAATTGTCGCCTGTAGCGTTTTATTTCCGAGTCGATGGGCATAGTGTCCGTTTGAGTACCTCCACTGGGCAAACAGATCTGGTGTGACCACGACTCGGTTCTGGCTACTGATCGCTCACGGTCTCGTTGATCGGCAAATTAACACTGGCTCACGAGTCGATTGTCCGTAAACAGAGCTGCCACGACTTCGCGTGAATTATGTTTTTGGGTTCGGTCAATAGTTGCCACTAGTCCTCATCTCTTTCCACCAAGCTTAGTTCTAGTGAATTAGCGGAAATAAATTTACTAAATCCTTACTTTAATAATTCTTACTTTTAATGAGAACTCTCTTGTGATTAGTCAGTAGTTCGAGGAAGGGTGTAAGAATTGGAGGGTGAGTGATGAGGATTAGACAGAGAAAGAAATGTACGCAGTACGAGTAGAGAAATGGTACATGTTTTATTAACAAGGAGATACAATCAGTACCAGAGATTGCATAGAGTGAGTGATTTAGTGAGTGAGTGGGTGGGTGGATGATTGAGTGAGTATATTTGGAAAAAAACTATCTTTACGACACATAGTACCATTGCTGGTGTATGTCGGGGGGCAACGATAGAACCAGAGGGATAAAGGCCGCTTGGTCAAGCAGTCGCCACGACGTGTGAGACTCAGAATTTTTATTTCACCCCCGATAGAAAAAAACCCTTTCTGTCTACCGCGGGCTTCGAACACCATACGCCGGCTTTTCAGCCAGCGGAGCAGTGGTTTTAGCCGCACGGCCACGCGCACCTCTATAATTTAGTGAGTGAGTAATATCAAACAAACAAAAAACGAACAATCTAACATCATTTACCCCATCGACAGTGTTTGTCGTGAGGTTGCTGTAGTGTCTGATGAACAACAACACCCATTTGTTCAGTACAATCACTACACGGTGTTCATTGTCATAGTTTTGATTTAAACCCTACAAACATTTTGACCCTACCGTATATTTAACCAGTGGTGTAGATGTAACCAGTGGTGTAGATGTAACCAGTGGTGTAGATGTAACCAGTGGTGTAGATGTAACCAGTGGTATAGATTTAACCTGTGGTGTAGATGTAACCAGTGGTGTAGATGTATTAATTTTGTTTAATTGTCATTTTTATTATCAGCTTTACAGCAGCTTCACATCTCTATGCATCTTGGTGCATCTTTGTGTCTTTACTCCTTGAGTATTGGATTAACTGTTCGGGTCATGGTTGGATTAGCGGTTCGGGTGAACATTGGGTGTAGCGGGTCGGGTCAACATTTGGTTGGTGGTGGGGTCAACAATGTATTAGCGGGTCAGTGAATATTGTACTCACGGGTTGGGTCAACAATGGATTAACGGGGTGGGTTAACATTGGATTGATGGGTCGGGTCGACATTAGGTTAACAGGTTGGGTAAACATTAGATTAGCTGTTAACGATAGCATGAAAACAATGAGTCAGATCAACATCGTATTAGCGTCAGATCAACACCATATTAGCGTCAGATCAACACCATATTAGCGTCAGATCAACACCATATTAGCGTCAGATCAACACCATATTAGCGTGTAAGGACAATATTATATTTGCCTGCACATTTGATCTGCGCTCAGGTGTACAATCAGTGAACTGGTCAAGTAAACGATTAGTTTCTTATCAGACCGTCTATTAATTAATGGTAAACATTGATACCAGATTTGGCGCGCGCGCGCACACACCACACACACAAAACCTTATAACAGACAGGAGAACTCCAGGTCGCCCTTCGTCTTCTATCTTTCAGCTCCCTGTGGAGCACATGTCTTCAACAAACACTTTCCAAGTTGTTCTGTTGCTTGCCATTCTTTTGAGATCATTCCATGTCTTCCCTATCATCTTCATCTCTGCTTTCATTTATCTTCTCCAAGAATATTTTGGACTTTCTCTTTCTCTTTTTCCTTTGGGATTCCAAAAAAGAGCATGTTTTGTAATACTCTCAGTTGGCTTCCGCAGTATGTGCCCTATCCAGCGCCATCATCTTCGCTGTATCTCTTTATCCACTGGAATTTGACTGGTACATTTCCATAATTCTATGTTAGTGATTTTTGTCATGGCATTTCCATCCTTTTGTTCTGCGTAAGAATCTATTAATGAAGGTCTGTATCTTCATGATTGTCATTTTTGTTCACATCCATTTAATAAGACTGATTAACATTGGAGTTGAAGATTTTTATTTAAAAAAAAAAGTATTACAAAAAATAATGAGATATCACAATACAAACCATGCCTGCGACCATACGACCCAGACGGTCGGTGGAATAACCACACGGGACTAATTTTACCCACACCGGCCCCACATGATGGCTCACTCATCCCCGCTCTACGGGAACGAGGCAAAGTGCGTTAGGATCACGTGACAATCAATTCAAAACAAACAGCACGTGCTACTCTCGGACGACGATAACCAAACACCGAAATAACCAGATCTGATTACACGATTGTAGCTACTGACATTTTCAAAATTCTCAAAGGTGCCCATTTGTAATGTCCCGGCAAATGGCGACACTGTGGCATAATGTCTGGGTATTGTTTGGCCAACATGAATGAGACTGAAACTCGAGAACTGACCAACGACAACCATATAACTGTTCCGGTAAGTGATCGTCGCGCTTTTCTTTAAACACAGTTTTTTGTGAAACTGCCCGACCGTGTGATGGAGGCAGATTGATATTACCAGAACAAAATAGTTTTGTTTTCTTCTACCTCTATCTCTGGATTTCGCCGCAATAGGGTCATTTTCGACGTTTTATCGCAGTTTACAAAAGTTACGATGTTTGCGTCCTTCGATCATGTGTCCCACTTGATCACATGTGTCCCACTTGATCACATGTGTCCCACTTGATCACATGTGTCTAACTTGATCACATGTGTCCCACTTGATCACATGTGTCCCACTTGATCACATCAATTTTTGGGACGTTACGTTTAGACTGAAATAATACTATGTCTTTTCGATTGTTCAGCGAAAAAGGTTTTCAAAAACGGCTTCTCATGGTTAAAAAAAAAAAAACTGGTTAGAGTCACAAGACTACACCCACGCATGTATACTGAGTGATTCGATGAGCATGATTAAAAAAGTGGAGGCGGGTTGTGTACGAATGCAATGGGTAGAGTCGTTGCAGAAATCCAAAATACGTAAGGTCACTTTTGTCTATGTCCCTGGACATGCGGGAGTACGGGGAAATGAAAGAGTGGACAGGTTGGCTAGTTGCGCTGTCGTTGAGGACGGGCAACCAATGGATCGGGCGGACATCATCAATGCCCTCCGAGATGTGGAGCACAGGACTTCGACAAACACAGATCCACGTCACTTCTTCGGATGATGGAAATGGGAGTTAAGATGGGCACAGCCAGAAATGAGAAACTTAGTGGCCGTGTAAGAAGACTTATCAACCAACATAGAACTGGAGTCGTCCGTCGCTGGACACTGTGGGAATTGCCGAGGAGGGGATCTGAGAACCTATGGACATGTTCGGAGTGCAATGATGATGACCCGCAAATAACTCAATAACTCAAACAAATTATCTTCACCGCATTTCCCTATTACTAGGGTCAGTCTGGGAGGGCTGAATGACCAGAGAATAAAGGCCGGTTCTCCAGTGCAGTCACCGCGAAGTGATCTGTTAGCGAGTAGAAAAATAGGAGAGTTATCTCACATGGGAAGAAAGGGAGACGACAATCAAGAGAATTACATTACATGAAAAGACGGTAAGATAATCGATACAAGTATTTAGGGGTGGTTTTACTTGAAGGAGACAAAGAAATTGGGTGAGCATGCGCTCAAAAAAGGTCCAGGCAAAGCGTGAATTTCGAGGGTCGACTGGGCTACTTACTATGACAATGACGAGTAGTTTTGGGGCATTCGACAGCTGACGATACAAGCGACAGGAGTTGTCAAGAAGAAACCTTTGGTGCCGACGGTAACAAGTCTTCCAACAAGCCTGAAGTTACTATCAAGTGTAAAAATTTGAAGAAGTAATTGTGTGGTTAGATTGTATTCAGAAAATGTATGATGCAGACGAAATTTTTAAACTCAGTGTAGACACCGATGCAAGATTCAGGTGATAGTTTATAGTCGTCTTAAAATATGACTTAAATCAGATGACAGTAGTGAGAATCGTGCTAAGACTATTAACTATGAGACAGTAGTGAGAATCGTGCTAAGACTATTAACTATGAGACAGTAGTGTCAATCGTGCTAAGACTATTAACTATGAGACAGTAGTGTGAATCGTGCTAAGACTATTAACTATGAGACAGTAGTGTGAATCGTGCTAAGACTATTAACTATGAGACAGTAGTGTGAATCGTGCTAAGACTATTAACTATGAGACAGTAGTGAGAATCGTGCTAAGACTATTAACTATGAGACAGTAGTGAGAATCGTGCTAAGACTATTAACTATGAGACAGTAGTGTGAATCGTGCTAAGACTATTAACTATGAGACAGTAGTGAGAATCGTGCTAAGACTATTAACTATGAGACAGTAGTGAGAATCGTGCTAAGACTATTAACTATGAGACAGTAGTGAGAATCGTGCTAAGACTATTAACTATGAGACAGTAGTGAGAATCGTGCTAAGACTATTAACTATGAGACAGTAGTGTGAATCGTGCTAAGACTATTAACTATGAGACAGTAGTGTGAATCGTGCTAAGACTATTAACTATGAGACAGTAGTGTGAATCGTGCTAAGACTATTAACTATGAGACAGTAGTGTGAATCGTGCTAAGACTATTAACTATGAGACAGTAGTGAGAATCGTGCTAAGACTATTAACTATGAGACAGTAGTGAGAATCGTGCTAAGACTATTAACTATGAGACAGTAGTGAGAATCGTGCTAAGACTATTAACTATGAGACAGTAGTGTGAATCGTGCTAAGACTATTAACTATGAGACAGTAGTGTGAATCGTGCTAAGACTATTAACTATGAGACAGTAGTGAGAATCGTGCTAAGACTATTAACTATGAGACAGTAGTGAGAATCGTGCTAAGACTATTAACTATGAGACAGTAGTGAGAATCGTGCTAAGACTATTAACTATGAGACAGTAGTGAGAATCGTGCTAAGACTATTAACTATGAGACAGTAGTGAGAATCGTGCTAAGACTATTAACTATGAGACAGTAGTGTGAATCGTGCTAAGACTATTAACTATGAGACAGTAGTGTGAATCGTGCTAAGACTATTAACTATGAGACAGTAGTGAGAATCGTGCTAAGACTATTAACTATGAGACAGTAGTGAGAATCGTGCTAAGACTATTAACTATGAGACAGTAGTGAGAATCGTGCTAAGACTATTAACTATGAGACAGTAGTGAGAATCGTGCTAAGACTATTAACTATGAGACAGTAGTGTGAATCGTGCTAAGACTAATAACTATGAGACAGTAGTGAGAATCGTGCTAAGACTATTAACTATGAGACAGTAGTGAGAATCGTGCTAAGACTATTAACTATGAGACAGTAGTGAGAATCGTGCTAAGACTATTAACTATGAGACAGTAGTGAGAATCGTGCTAAGACTATTAACTATGAGACAGTAGTGAGAATCGTGCTAAGACTATTAACTATGAGACAGTAGTGAGAATCGTGCTAAGACTATTAACTATGAGACAGTAGTGAGAATCGTGCTAAGACTATTAACTATGAGACAGTAGTGAGAATCGTGCTAAGACTATTAACTATGAGACAGTAGTGAGAATCGTGCTAAGACTATTAACTATGAGACAGTAGTGAGAATCGTGCTAAGACTATTAACTATGAGACAGTAGTGAGAATCGTGCTAAGACTATTAACTATGAGACAGTAGTCATTGAAATATGGAGTATATGATACTAATATCTGTAAATCATCTCTGAATGGCTTCTACGTATGTAAAAACGACTGAGAACTTCTGGCAAGTAATCGCACATAATGCAGCGCATGTATGAGGAACGGTATAACATCATTTGAGACTGTGCTAAGGCAAAACTTAGAAGAGAAAAGACTCATGAAAAAGGATGGTAAACCCTGTGGATCAGTGGGCCTGACTTGTTCACTCTGTGGCCGTGTGTGTTTGTCAAACATTGGTAGAATTAGCCACGAGAGAAGCTGTTCGACAAAAACAAAACCTCAAAAAATACACAATAGCCTCCACTAGACCGTCCAAGAAGACGAAAAGGGTCATATATATATATATATATATATATATATATATATATATATATATATATATATAGAGAGAGAGAGAGAGAGAGAGAGAACGTATGCTAACATAGAGGTTATGCAATTTGAATGTACTGCTTTATAGTAACAACGAGACGAGAGCTGAGAACTCGTGATGTGGATAGCTTCTAGGAACATTCAAGTTACATTGTGAAGAAACTTGCTATTAGAGAACGTATGGGCATGATTTCAAAGCGCTCTGTGTGAAGTTGTTATACGTGATTGTGTTATTAAATATGTCAGCTCAGACATCTCTCCTCCGGGAATTTAGTAAGATAGTTGTGGTTTTTAAAAAAATGGAAATGTAGAAAGAGTTATAGTATATATGAATCTCTTCCATCAGCAAGTTATATTCCTCCATCAGCAAGTCATATTCCTCCATCAACAAGTTATATTCCTCCATCAACAAGTCATATTCCTCCATCAACAAGTTATATTCCTCCATCAACAAGTTATATTCCTCCATCAACAAGTTATATTCCTCCATCAACAAGTTATATTCCTCCATCAACAAGTCATATTCCTCCATCAGCAAGTCATATTCCTCCATCAGCAAGTCATATTCCTCCATCAGCAAGTCATATTCCTCCATCAGCAAGTTATATTCCTCCATCAGCAAGTCATATTCCTCCATCAGCAAGTCATATTCCTCCATCAGCAAGTTATATTCCTCCATCAACAAGTTATATTCCTCCATCAGCAAGTTATATTCCTCCATCAGCAAGTCATATTCCTCCATCAGGAAACTCGGCAGCTTTTTATTATTATTATTATTATTATTATTATTATTATTATTATTATAGAAAACATTTAAACCCCCCCCCCCCTTTTCTTTACATATCGAGTCGGAGTTTTTATTTCTCTTGGTAAATCAATGAAACTTATGGGGTGCCAATCTAGGAAGCAGTTTCCTTTCATATTTTGACAACTTTATCGACAATGGATGAGGAGTAGAGGGACGTTAAACATAAAGCAAGATCAGCTTATATTCAGCTTAATAAAATTTGGGCAATAAAAAACATAACAACAAGCATAAAATTAAGACTATTTCAAACAAATATAAAAACATCTCTCTTTTATAGTACATCGACATAGAAATGTTTTAAATCTCTCTCTCTCTCTCTCTCTTCTCTGCGATCAAGATTCAATCAGAGTAGGATTCCAGACTCTCTCATGAAGTCAGCTGTCTGTTTAAGTGATTTGATTGCCCCATATAGTTTCTTTTCCAGGGAGGTGGGTGTGGACCACATAGCTCTTCTCAAGACTGTACTGGGGACAATCCTGTTGAACATGTTTTGTAGTCATATTGTCCAGTGTACAGTGGCATAGACTGGTTGTACCTATTTTGAATTTGGTGAACATGTGATTTCTCATTCTACTGTGGCCAGTGCGAAGTATGATGACTTGATCCCTCCTTGATAGCTGATGGTATCCGTCACTCTCGTTATGCTTTGGGTATTCTCGTTTCCATTTTTCATGGAACTGACCTTTGAGGATGAATCTGGCTTCATCATAACTGAGCGGATGGTTCTCTTGTGGTAATCTCCCTCCCTCTTTAGCTAATTTGTCTGCGTGTCCATTCCCGTGTATATTACAGTGTGATGGTATCCACTGAATGACTACTCTCTGGAAGTTATTGCATAGTTGGTCCAGGGTTGTTCTCAGGTCATCTAGTTCATTGTTCTTGGGGATTTTTAGAGCTGATAATACTGACAGTGCATCAGTCAGAATCACCAATTTATTGTGCATGTTATTTTTGTGTTGAGTAGTCAGTGTTGCAGCATCTCCGATGGCCTCAGTTTCCGCTTTAAAGTTGTTTTGAGAATTTTCCAGTAGCTATTGACTTGGTGATCTCGTCCTGGTTATTCAGCGTCAAGAACACACCTCTCCCTCCATTTCTGGTGGTATTTGTAGCAGAGCCATCTGTGTATATGTGGGACCAAGAGTCCTGTGGGTAGGTATCGTGTATGTGTTTTTCTGCTACGTGTTTTCTTTCTGTGTCGGATTCGGTGCCTTTTTTCATGATTACTGTTATATTTTCCTGAAGTTCTGGTATTTTATGTTTTCCATGAGGAGACATATCAGATGGGCCCTAGGGTTTCGATATTGTTTGGGAAAGTACTGGGTCTCCAGTAGTTAATTCATTGGCAATTGCAGCGAAGTTACTCCTCTTTAGTCGTACAATTCCGGAACCAGTTATTCTTTGGTGCATGGGGTGGCTAAGGAGCCTTCTATATTTCTCCGCTTGTTGCAATACTTTAGTGACCCGTCTGTCATCTAAGGGTTGTAAACCTGTTACTGTTTCTTGAGTTTTGATAGGTGTAGGTTTCATAGCACCAGTGATGATACGGGCAGCTTGGTTCTGTGTTCTGTTAATTTTGCTAAGGTGTGATTTGGAAGCCATAGCCCAGGCTGTGACTTCATACTCTAGTTCTGACCTGACTCTTCCTACGTATAGTCTTTTCAAAATATTGCTGTCTGCTCCCCAGTCCGTTCCTGCCAATTTCTTCATAATATTTGTTCGTTTTCTGGCTTTTTTCCTTGCTCTGTCTATCTGATTTTTCCAAGTCATTTTGCGATTCATGGTGACGCCAAGATATGTTGGGTTTTAGTCAATAGAGAGTGTATGGTCTTTTATTTTCAAGTTTGCAAAGAGTGTGTTTCTTGATAGGCTGAAAATTGTATATGTAGTTTTTTTTCCGTTAATTGGTAAGAACCAGGTGTTTGCCCATTTTTCAAGTTCACCTAGGGCATCTTGCATCCTGGGTCCAGCCACCGACATACTTTCCTCGCGAGCCCATAAAAGCCAACAATTAAACATGACAGACACCGATGAGTCGGTTGCAATACCTGACTACTCTGACGTCATGAGTTTCGTCTGATTTCACTAGTGTATGGTAAACAGCTGAAAGCTGGACAAGAGATATAGAAACAAGTTGAACGCATTCCTATACTTGGTATAGAATGGAACGAATTCAAAACAAACATTAGAGAAATCGCCATCACCACTAATATCTTCCGATGGTCATACACATGTGATGAGAAGAGATAATAATCGAATAGCAAAGCAAGCCCTCATATACAACAGGTGACCCAGGGAGACACTGAGAAGAACATTGATCAGCAGGAATCGGCTCCCTCAATGAGATAGAACTGCTTGCACAGAACAGAGACAGATGGCGAGATTTGATAAATATCTTTACTGCTAGAACAAAATTCCTTGGTCTACGCCCTATACGGCTCGAAAGGTCAATAGATAGATAGATGGTAAACACATAGCAAAGCCACCATACTTTCTCCCATCACACTCTCTCACAGCATACTTCCTCTCCCATCACACTCTCTCACAGCATACGAGTACTTACTCCCTCTCCCATCACACTCTCTCACAGCATACATACTTCCTCTCTCATCACACTCTCTCACAGCATACACACTCCCTCTCCCATCACACTCTCTCACAGCATACGAGTACTTACTCCCTCTCCCATCACACTCTCTCACAGCATACATACTTCCTCTCTCATCACACTCTCTCACAGCATACACACTCCCTCTCCCATCACACTCTCACAGCATACATACTCCCTCTCCCATCACACTCTCTCACAGCATACGAGTACTTACTCCCTCTTCCATCACACTTTCTCACAGCATACATACTCCCTCTCCCATCACACTCTCCCATTACACTCTCCCATCACACTTTCCCATCACACTCTCTCACATCACACTTACTCCTTCACCCATCACACTCTCACAACACACTCTCCCATCAATGGGGAAAGAAGTCGCGGACGACAAAGAGCGAAGTAATTGTAACGTCGTGTTGTGGAACGTAAATAATCAATAACAGAAATAGTATGATGCCCAGTGGAAATAGAATTGTAGAAAGACATGATTAACTACACCAGCCGGTATGGCACGCAATGTACATTATATTTTGGGACTTCCTTCATTAAAAAGAAAACAATTCTTTCTTTTTGCTTGCATTCATCATCGCTGGAAGAGGGAAATTACATTTCACAATTAATGTGAACCACGTGACATGGTATCCTTGGTGATTGATTTTTTTTAAATTTGACTGTCAATTGATCCCGAGTTCACCCAGCCTCTATAAATGGATGCCAGAGATTTTTCTGGAAAGGAATGGCGGTCAGACGTTGTGCTGACCATATCGCCCAAAAAAATGTGCCGTGGTCAGGAAAAATATAACGGCACTATCATCATATTCTCATTACATCGTAACAAGGCGTGGACGGAACGTTTGCTGGTTTTTTTTTTTTTTTTACATAATTTTTGTGTGCGAGCGCATGTAGACAACACTCTCTCTCTCTCTCTCTCTCTCTCTCTCTCTCTCTCTCTCTCTCTCTCTCTCTCTCTCTCTCTCCTTTCTAATTTTGAGTGGGATGGAATAGAGGGGATTTGGGGACAAAACATTTCAAACGTTTTTGGGAGAGTCGTCACGAACCAGGTAGTTGTAAATATAGCACAGCCATGGTTCAAAATGGGCGTTTCCCGGAACTTAACGGGAAAGTGGGAGCTTTATAGTCACAGCTCCAAACTTAATTACCTGTACACACGCACTGTAGGTCGTAAAGTGACTTGTCAGGTGCGGTCACATAAATAACGTTTTCTTTAACAGTCGTTGCATCGCCGTTGGCCTGATTTTTTAACAACTTCAAGCCACAATATTATGTTTCTAAAATAAATTTGTGTTCGATTGAAGCCACGTTTGGTTTGAGCTCTAGGAAGGTGAATGCTCTTTGAACAGGGATCACGTACATAATCTTAACGCACCATCAGCTAACGAAGACCTAACACCTTCTCGTGGTCTCCATCTGGTAACAGTCTGCGCCAAAAACAGGGTAGTTAACAAAAGCTACTGGGATCGCAATCTTCACTGAAGTGACAAATAATAATAAATGAATATTATTAGGGGATGGGGGGAGAGAGAGAGAACTTCCGAGGCGATAGATCAGCGAATCGTTTCAGGGGAAGGGATATGTTTACAGCACTTGGGGGAAAAAAATCACAAATAATAACCATAATCATCAAGTACACAAATAATCAACAACATAAAAAAAAAACAAGTGCAATAGATGGCCCGAGACACGATCGAACTCGATTCTCCTAGACACAGCACCTTACCACGAGAAACTAAACGCTAGAGCACACGGCCAACTCAGGAATCTAAAAAGATAGCTTTCATTGGCGATGTTTTTCATGCAGGTGACTACATAGGGCTACGACCACAACTCGGGAATAAATTGTGTATCTGTATTTTCCTATTAAGACAAGTATCTGCCGGATAGAGTAGGGATGAATACTTGCGTTACAAACAGTTATAAGACAGCACGAATATTAGTTTACAGTGGTTTATCCTGGAGACAAATAAAAAAAAATGCATATTATTATGGAAGGAAACTTCCGAGGCGATAGATCAGCGAATTATTTCATGGGAAGAGGTTGTAGTGGTGACTGTTAATGATATAGAGGATCTAGTATTACAGTACACCTGGGCTGGACTAATAGTTTCCCCAGCATAGCCTGGGATAAAGAAACTCTAACTTCTCCAGTAAAAGCCTGGAATGTCAAAAAATGCATTGCGACTCACGACATCAGTGAGTAAAATGGCACCTGGTCTCATCAACTCGTGACATTGCATCATCAACAATAACAAAATGATAAAACATTGTCGGTGTGTGGTTCCATATTTACGATACTTCGTGAAAATGCCCATCATCCTATATTATTTCTTTGTCAAAGCTGCTTGTTTTAATAGATAAGTTGCATTTGAGCATGGTACATTCCCCCTCATTCTTTGTCAACGCTGCTTGATTTAATAGATAAGTTGCATTTGAGCATGGTACATTCCCCCTCATTCTTTGTCAACGCTGCTTGATTTAATAGATAAGTTGCATTTGAGCATGGTACATTCCCCCTCATTCTTTGTCAAAGCTGCTTATTTTAATAGATAAGTTGCATTTGAGCATGGTACATTCTCCCTCATTCTTTGTCAAAGCTGCTTGTTTTAATAGATAAGTTGCATTTGAGCATGGTACATTCTCCCTCATTCTTTGTCAACGCTGCTTGATTTAATAGATAAGTTGCACTTGAGCATGGTACATTCTCCCTCATTCTTTGTCAAGGCTGCTTGATTTAATAGATAAGTTGCACTTGAGCATGATACATTCTCATTCTTAAAACTTATATTTTATAGAAGTGGCTCAATTTGTGACACAAGACGCAACATTCTTTTAGCTAAATAAATATGAATATGTGAATTATATTTTAGTAGAATAATCCTAATTAAAAAAGGATTCGCAAATTTGAGTGTTTCATTGGTACTATACTCACATTTGTAACCACGAAAGTTTTAAACTGTGTGATATACATTGTCTTAATCAACTTGAATGTATAACAGAAGCAGTACGTGCATTTAATATCTCTCTGGGATAGCCATATCGTCTTCATCATCTTCATCTCTGTTTCCATATGTCTTCTCCAAGTACATTTTGGTCTTCCTATTTGTCTCTTCCCCTGAGGTTTCCAAAAAAAGGGCATGTCGTGTAATACAGACACAAATGAGGAAATGAACTAAAGTATCACTGACAAACAGCGCTCTGATAATTATTCAATTAAATTGAAATTCTGATCAAATGTCTCATTAGTAGAAGATGCATTACACATGTACGTTTCCAGGCCTGGACGTATGGGCTGTATTATGCAGTTTTCTGTGGACTCGCATACATATATAAATATATATATATATATATATATATATATATATATATATATATATATATATATACACACATATATAATTGTAAATAAATAAAAGAGTAAGTCGATAACTAGAAGAACATACAATACAGACTGAAAGATAAATATCATGGCGAGAGAAGATAATGATACAAAGAACAATACATCTGTCGGGGAGATGTGATATCAGCAACACTTGCACTCGTGCATGTAAACAACATTATCGACAGCGTAGTCTCAATGGCTTATGTGTGGACAAACTTGTATACAGACATCAGGGAATGTTGTCGCAATTATTATACGACGGACGTAACTGAAGACAATACTAGGGAGCAGTAATTCTTTAAAAGGCAGGAGGATCAGTCGAGGGAGGAAGGGGCGTAACAACGGACTGAAAGAAATAGGGTTGAATAACATCGGAGATGAGTGCATAATAAGAAAAACGGGAAAGATGAAAACAAGAGAAAAAGATTTAAAATAAAGGGTAACAAAGGGTACACAAGATATGTGAGAGGCGAGTTGGGGGGGGGGGGGAGGCAAGATAAAGAGCAGGAGAAAAAAAGGAGGAGAGAGAGACATACAAGCTACAGGAGAAAAAGGAAAACATAAGAGGGAGAGAGAATAAATGAACAAACAAACGAACGAGTGAATGAACGGTGAACTGATAGAAAAACGGGGACCTTCGTAAAAAGTAGAGAACAAAAAGTGAAAGACAAACCTGGAAAGATATGCAGTGATATATATATATATATAGTACAAGAGATAGGGTTCGATTATAACCGGCGGCTTCCGGTTCACCCAGCCTTTAAATGGGTACCGGGGTGAATGACTCCGTGTAACAGGAAAAATAATATTGACAAGAGAACATTTGCTAAAATTACAATCTGCACAAGAAAAGTGGAAGACAATTATGGGTCTGTGGGTGTGTGGGTGTGTGGGTCTGTGGGTGTGTGGGTCTGTGGGTGTGTGGGATCACCGTGAAACACGAGACATAGGTAGACCGTAAATGTTACACACGTGACTTGTTATAGATCAGTAATAGTCTGGGGAAATGGCACAATTTATTTTAATGCTCACACTCAGAACTCTGTCGAGAACTCTAATTTTCTCTCGACGCTGCAAGACACAAGAGAGCACATAAAAGAAGATAGATAAGTACAAATACAAACTATAATCATGTGTCTCTACAGCTTTTTGTCTTTTTTTTTGGTACAAATTCAACTGTAACCGTCGATGTAGCAAGATGGGAGAGGGGATAGGAAATCTTCATCTACACGGTACAAACAAATGTCACGCAAAAACACTCTACATTAGTGTAGCGAATCATAGGAGGAAGAGGTATGTTTGACCTAAAAAAAAAATGACAAATAAATAACATACAGAACAAAAATAAAGAACAGTATATGGTCCGAAGCAGGATCGAACCCGTACTCCTTAACACTCTTCGCCTTGCCACGAGAAGCCGAACGCTAGTCATTTTTTTGGAGTGCTCTTAAACATACCTCTTCCTTATACGATTCACTGAATTATAGCCTCGGAAGTTTCCCTCTAAAATAATATTTTAAATTTCATTTATTATTATTTGTCTCTACATTAGGCTACATCGTCATGGTGTAGACACCTTAAATATCTGGCCAGTATGGTCGAGACCTGGTTCACTATCCAAAGTGGACACACTATGGGAAACTAGAGGAGATCTCAATGTACTGCTCTTTATGATGACGTATAGTAAAGATTGATCACTGAGGGAGATCGAGAAAAACAATCTATAATAACAAAAATTTAAAAAGGTAAAGAACTCTGTCACACCAAGTGGCGTATAGGGAATATGGTGTTAGTGACCATACATTTTACAGACCTTCAGCACATGATTTTTGCGGTTATGTTGTCGGTACTAAGCCCGTGCCGCTTTACTTTCCCAGAAAAAAATCCGGTACCCATTTAAGTAAGTAAAGTACCCCCGTCACGCCAAGTGGCGTATAGGGAAATAAGGTGTTAGTGACCCTATATTTTACAGACCTTCAGCACATGATTTTTGGGTAATGTGGTCGGTATTACGCCCGTGCTGCTTTACTTTCCCAGAAAAAAACCCGGAACCCATTTAAGGCTGAGTAAAAAAGGTCAAAACACGGAAGCCGTCGATTGGGATCGAACCCTACCTCTTGTCCGTTGTAGTCCAGCTCGCTAACCACTGAGCTATCGCGGCTCCCTAAATCCGATCTATACTTCCACCAAAATTTCTCTTAAACAGTCTTTTCTCTGTTTCTCTCTATTTCTCTCTACCCATTTCCTTATTCGTTTTCATCTGTTAATATATTTATCCCATCTGCACCATTCTCAATACAGCATAAAAATAATGTTTCAATATGATATTGGCAATATGTTTTATATTTGTTTTAGAATCACTTCTTAAGATTTATCTTTTTATATACGGGTGTCTTAAGTTACAGGCTGAGAACCAGTACTTTGAAGATATGTCGCTACTTTGAGGTATCGTTAGTTAAACTGACAGCTGTTGCTCTATAGAAATGTTGCCATGTGGAGGATGTCATGAGTTACAGGCTAGGAACTGCAAGGTAAGAATCTTTGTCTTAGAGAACTGTTTCTATGTGTAGAATGTCATGAGTTACAGGCTAAGAATTGCAAGGTAAGAATCTTTGTCTTAGAGAACTGTTTCTATGTATGTAGAATGTCATGAGTTACAGGCTAAGAATTGCAAGGTAAGAATCTTTGTCTTAGAGAGCTGTTTCTATGTGTAGAATGTCATGAGTTACAGGCTAAGAACTGCAAGGTAAGAATCTTTGTCGTAGAGAACTGTTTCTATGTGTAGAATGTCATGAGTTACAGGCTAAGAACTACAAGGTAAGAATCTTTGTCTTAGAGAAATGTTGCTAGCCACAGGCTGTTATAAGGTACAGGTTGATAACTAATGACCTACAGTAAAGTTGATAACTGTAGTATGTCGTTAGATGTAGATAGAGAGTAATGTTACTATCTGTATGATATTGTCATTTAGAGGCTAAGAACTATTAATCAAGAGTAATGTTGCTATATTTAAGATTTCGTAAGTTAGAGTTGTAAAACCCCAAAAGTAATAGAAAGAGCCCCGTCACGCCAAGTGGCGTATAGGAAATATGGTGTTAGTGACCATAATTTTTATAGACCTTCGGCACATGGTTTTTGGGGTAATGTGGTCGGTTTTACGCCTGTGCGGCTTTACTTTTCCAGAAAAAAAACATGTACCCATTTAAGGCTGGGTGAACCTGGAAGCCGTCGATCAGGATCGAACACGCCCTCTTGTTCTTTGTAGTCCAGTTCACTAACCACTGAGCTATCGCGGCTCCCTTCGAAAGCCCCTACTCTAGAACAATGTTGATAATTTAGGCCGATATAACTTGCAAGTTGAGAACTACTTCCCCAGACTAATATATGTGTTGCCATAAATTGCAGATTGCGAACCACTGATCTATACTAATGTTGCTAACTACAGCATGTTGTAACCTACAGACTGAGAACCACTGATCTATACTAATGTTGGTAACTACAGCATGTTGTAACCTACAGACTGAGAACCACTGATCTATACTAATGTTGGTAACTACAGCATGTTGTAAACTACAGATCCACTGATCTATACTAATGTTAGTAACTACAGCAAGTTTTAAACTACAGAACCACTGATCTATACTAATGTTGGTAACTACAGCATATTATAACCTACAGACTGAGAACCACTGATCTAAGGCTAATGTTGGTAACTACAGCATGTTGTAACCTACAGACTGAGAACTACTGATCTAAGGCTAATGTTTGTAACTACAGCATGTTGTAAACTACAGACTGGGAACCACTGATCTATACTAATGTTGGTAACTACATCATGTTGTAACCTACAGACTGAGGAACCACTGATCTATACTAATGTTGCTAACTACATACAGCATGTTGTAACCTACAGACTGAGGAACCACTGATGGATACTAATGTTGGTAACTACAGCATGTTGTAAACTACAGACTGAGAACCACTGATCTATACTAATGTTGGTACCTACAGCATGTTGTAACCTACAGACTGAGGAACCACTGATCTAGACTAATGTTGCTAACTACAGGGTGTAGTAGGATGAACAGACCGAATTATAGATATCAGACAAAACATAGACAAACCTACTGTCAAACAAGCAGAAAACGGATTGTTAAAGAACGCAAACTTGACATAAACACATCTTGACATCGTACGCCCTCCGCCACAAGCGGAGCTTTATAGTGCAAAGTAATTCGCAAGATGAACATGTCACGAACAAAATCTAGACACAACAAGAAGACACGTGCTGGATTCCAGGGACAATCTCAACAATGACAACAGAGTAAATTATTTCTCCGTACACAAATAAGATTCGCTAGTCATTTCATGCCACACGGGAATTCAAACAAAAGAACAACAGACAACCATTAAATGCCGGATTCTCGTCTTTCTTCTTAACGGATATTACCTAACGATAGAAGCGTCCAAAAATAATGAAACTTTTGCTAGACGCAGCCAGAAAAAGGAGGCAAATGAAATATCAGTTTCATCAATTATTAATTATATATATATATATATATATATATATATATATATATATATATATATATATTCTCTAGTGGATAAAGGAAAACTAAGATGTTCACCCATAAACCACAAAGCCAACCCACAATAATCATCAGTAAGGAAGCATTTGAAATTGTAATAAACTATGAATATCAGAAATGGGCACTAGGGTATTTGCCTGGGAAGATGAGGAATGTCACCTCGCATCTGAGTTTCGATGCTTGAAGTGACACTATCTAGAAATTTCCGAACATTTTTGGATAGGTGGCCGAGCACATATGGGTGGAAACTCGCGTGCTAAGACGCCGGTTCAAGTCTCGTACTTTACCTTTACCTTTATCTGGGATCTGTAACAACTGATACCGAATCATGATCAAACCGAATGTAGCCATACCGAAGAAGTCAGCCGCAACTGATTGCGAAGACCATCGCACTATTAGTCTCATGAGCCATGTGACGAAAATACTATTATAAGAATCATCATGAGACGTGTAAGAGAGACGACAGAAAAAAAAAACAGAAATAAGTGAGGAACAATATGGATTTGTAGAAGGAAAGGGCACCAATAATGCAATATATATCTTGGGAAAATTGATACAAAGAACTGTAGAGGCAAATATTGATCTATATGTGTGCTTTATAGACTACACAAAAGCATCTGACAAAGTAAAGCATGTGAAAATAATCAATATGCTGGAGAAACTAAATATTGATGGCAAGGATCTGCGAACCATAAACAAACGTACTGGCAACAAACAGCAACTATAAGAGTTAGCAACCAAACAGGACAATTTCAATATATTAAACAAGAGACAAGGCTGTGCTCTGTCGCCGGATTTGTTTTAACTTACAGCGAAATTATTGTGAGATCAATAGTAGATATTAAAGGAAATGAAGTCAACGGTCACAACATAAATAATTTAAGATATGCGGATGACACAGTTTTAAGAGCACAGAGAGAGAGAGAGAACGAACTACAAGAAATGATAGACATGATAGTAAAAGAAGACAACAATAAAGGACTCTGAATAGTAATAAAACAGAAGTAATGGACATATCGAAAAAAAAAACAACAATCATCACTATTATGCAGCATAAAAATAAACAGGACAATTCTGAAACAAGTGGAACGTTTCAAATACTTGGGCATCGGATGGAAGATGCACCACAGAAATAAAAAGCAGAATAGCTCAGGCGAATATAGCATTTCAGAAAATGAAAAACCTCTTATGCAACAAATCTATGTCAATAGAAATGAGAAAGAGAGTTCATCGGTGTTACATAGTGCCAATTCTGACCTATGGAAGCGAATCATGGACCGTAAACAAGTGAAAAGACTATTAGAGGCCACAGAGATGGGATTTCTCAGAAGAATGTTGAAAGTTCCCAGGACAGCTAAAAAGACAAACGAGGACATTCTCAAAGAGGCTAACGCAAAAAGGGAGCTCCTAAGAAACATCAGAAAGAAACCATCGACATTTTTCGGGCACATCATGAGAAGAGGAAAGTTGGAAAACTTGATTACAACTGACAAAATACAGGGAAAGAGAGATCGCGGACGACAAAGAGAAAAAATACTGGATAGCTTTGTGTCATGGCATGGAAAACAGTCAACAACAGAACTGATACGGTGCACTGTAGAAAGAAGATTGTGGAAGGACATGATCGCCTACGTCAACCGGTATGGCACATGATGATGATGAATAAATAATAATAATAAAGACCGCTAAAAGGAGATCAAAAGAAGACTGACAATATCAACGCAAGCATTAAATGTCATTAGAAAACATACAGCACAATGCCAATAAGGCAGTAATATTTAAACTACTTAGGGTATGTATCTTTCCAATCGCAAACATATTATTGTGAATCATGATAATCTCGTAAACAACAATGAAGAAAATTAATTCATACGAAACAAAAAATGTTACAGAAGAACCCGTCGGATCTCTGAGTAATCAAAAAGAGAAATCAAGAAATATTAAAAGACTTCAGTACTGAAAAGTACTGATTTATAAACAATACCCTACAGAAGAAATTTAAATACTTGGCCACGTCAAGAGACATAATGGGTGGGGAAAAAAACAATAATGGAATGCATGGTTCCAAGAAGACGAGACAGGGGAAGACCAAAAAAACGAGAGAGTGTAGACCAATAAGAAGGTGAAGACGTAACAAGGGTAGATAAGAAGAAAATGGTTTCAACACATAAAAGAATCTCAACATGCCAACAGAAGAAATGGGAGATCTAGCTAGAGACAGAGATTTTTTCACACGGTCTATGATGTCGATGTGGTGGTCTGTGGGAGATGTGACTAGAGACATAGATTCTTTCACACGGGCTATAAGGTCGCAATTTTGAATGGGAGATGTGACTATAGAGACAGAGATTCTTTCACACGGGCTATGAGGTCGCAATTTTGAATGGGAGATGTGACTATAGAATTCTTTCACACGGCCTATGAGGTCGCAATTCAGAGTGGGAGATGTAAATGGAGACATAGATTAGGATAGTTGGGGGGGGGGGGGGGGCTTTGCTACATCTGCGAACTGAGCTCAGTTCGTTCTGGTCAGTGGAGGGCAACTGGACCTCTCCGCCTCCCCCCCCCAATATATATATATATATATATATATATATATATATATATATATATATATATTGTAAAGAACGAAACATTACATAGTGAAATAGTTATTTTTTAAAATGGTATAAAAAGAAGAAAGAAAAAAAATATCTCGGCATTTCACGATAAAAACGAATGTCAAATTTTCTAGACGGAGAATTTTCCGAGTCATTTCGGAAGAGTTGTGTAAAGAGTGGCATGACGAAGAGTCCCTAATGGAGCGTGGGCCAGATGTGAAACAAGCCTGCTGAAGGGTAGACCGATCAATACGTATGATTATAAGCCACATCACGACATACAGAAGGATGAACGGATGAACAATTATCCTTGACTTGACAGACATTCTGCCTGAAGGATTTTGCAGACTTATAAATCCATAATAGAATTGTTGGCATCGTCAGGCACATCCGATCAATACCTTTCACAAAATTGACAGGACCAGCCTCCGATGTTCACTCAGCGATAACCAGTTGAGTTCTTACAAAAACATTGAAGTGATATATTCGAGGCTGCAGCGTTTTCTTACCCCATTCAGGCTTAAAATAGATCGTGACGCTGACTAAAATATTCCTTTAATTTCATATGACGATATTAATATCCAGCATCATCATAAAAATACATTTATCAAAATCACTACGAGAGTGTACACTCGGTCTTGTTTTTCGCGCTCGGCATTACGCTCGGAAAAAGAAATGAAAAAAACTTGACGTAAGTATGTGACGAGGAAATGCAGCGATAAACATTTGCTAGTGTTAGCAGATTATCAACAGTGAAGCGGGAAGTTACACAGGAATGTAGGTTGAACGTGTGGGAGATGAAGAATAGAACAGGTACATTGTTGAAATGCATGCAATAACTTAGGTAAGACACGTAATTGGTATACAAGATGAAATGTTTCACATGCGACAGGGTATGAGGTACCCGGCCTAAAATTAATTATAATAAGAGATAATATACTATACGAGGTAAGTAAACACAAAAAAGGAAGGGGACCTGGAAGGTACACTACAGGGTAAAAAAAGTAAAGAGCCCCGTCGCGCCAGGTGGTGTATAGGGAATATGGTGTTAGTGACTATAATTTTTACAGACCTTCGGCACATGATTGTTGAGGTAATGTGGTCTCTGCCCCTGCCCCTGCCCCTGCCGCTTTACTTTCCCAGAAATAAAAATCAGTCATCCATTTAACTCTTTCCGTACGGAAGCCTTTTTTATCGACGCAACGGAAGATATTTCAGGGATACAATTGTTCATCATGTTAAGAATCAATCTACATAGTTATATTTATCTAACATGTAACTTATATATGCATTTTTAGATAACTTAACAAGATGCTAGATTGCACCAATAAAAGATGATACAAGACATATAAAAAGACTATGGTTTGATGACAGTTCACATTAATCAAATTGCGAGTGACGCACTCTGCGGCGAAACGTACGGAAAGAGTTATGGCTGAGAGAACCTGGAAGTCGTCGATCAGGATCGAACCTGTCCTTTGTAGTCTACATGGTAGGTAAAACAATTGAGAGATGGACACGAGATATATTGAATAAGAAGTAAGTAGAGTATGACGTAAGTAGGCAAAACATTGTTGATATAACAAAAGACAGACAATACACGAGGTAGTAAGGGATTAGTAAAATACAAAGAAGGTAAAGCGCTGGATTAGTAAAATACGAGGAAGGTAAAACGCTGGATTAGTAAAACACGAGGGAGGTAAAACGATGATGACACGCTATTAGATAGGTAGAACGAGTGTAAGACCAAAAGATAGACGGTCTCTCGAGCCGGGGAAGCAAGAAAACAAGATAGGAGGAACAAGAGATAGCAAAGATTGGACGTAGAGAGACTATAAAGAAGATGCACACAGAGCCGGACGGTCCTACAGTTGATGGCGCCCTGGGCGAGATGAATTTCGGTGCCCTGGACAAGACGAGCTTCGGCGCCCTGGACATGAGGAGCTTCGGCGCCCTGGACAAGTTGAACTTCACGCCCTGGACAAGATGAACTTCGGCGCCCTAGACAAGATGAACTTCAGCGCCATGGACATGACGAGCTTCGGCGCCATGGACATGAGGAGTTTCGGCGCCCTGGACAAGATGAACTTCGGCGCCCTGGACAAGTTGAACTTCACGCCCTGGACAAGTTGAACTTCACGCCCTGGACAAGATGAACTTCGGCGCCCTAGACAAGATGAACTTCGGTGCCCTGGACAAGACGAGCTTCGGCGCCATGGACATGAGGAGTTTCGGCGCCCTGGACAAGATGAACTTCGGCGCCCTGGACAAGTTGAACTTCACGCCCTGGACAAGATGAACTTTGGCGCCCTGGGCAAGATGAACTTCGGTGCCTGAGCAAGATGAACTTCGGTGCCCTGGGCAAGATGAACTTCGGTGCCCTGGGCATGTTAAATTTCGGTGCACTGGGCAAGATGAACTTCGGTGCCCTGGGCATGTTAAATTTCGGTGCACTGGGCAAGATGAACTTCGGTGCCCTGGGTATGTTAAATTTCGGTGCACTGGGCAAGATGAACTTCGGTGCCCTGGGCATGTTAAATTTCGGTGCACTGGGCAAGATGAACTTCGGTGCCCTGGGCATGTTAAATTTCGGTGCACTGGGCAAGATGAACTTCGGTGCCCTGGGCATGTTAAATTTCGGTGTACTGGGCAAGATGAACTTCAGCGCGCTTTTAAATTATTACTTTCAGTTTCTTTTTCTTTTTTTTTTTGAAAATCCTTAATGGCGCCCCATAGCACATAGAGCGCCCGAGTTGGCGGTACATTGAGCTGGCCCTGGGCGCAAACAGACTACGAGATAGGACAATAGACACATTGTACAAGAAGTATAAAGTTGTGAATGTGGGAGACACAAGTAGGCATGTAGAGATCAGAAATTAAGACCTTGAAATAGGAAAAAAAAAACACATCTTGAGAGGTAGAATATTTATTTTTCTAGAACACATAGTTAGCCAAAGCAAGTAGGTAAAAAGTGTACGTAAGTGGATCACGTACGTAAGTGAAAGGCTGTAGTAGAATACGCAGGTAAGTGGAAGGGAAAGCGAGCATCTACGGAATACAACACATGCTGATATTGTGAAGCGCACCTTTCAGTTGGAAATCCTTGCCAGTCTTGATGTTTAGCCAAAATGTTGATCGCTGAAGAAGTAGCGGAAGACCATAAATAGACAAGATGAATAATTCAAGGTATGGTGAACAAAGAACATGTGAGGAGAAAGAACATGTGAGGAGAAAGAACATGTGAGGAGAAAGAACATGTGAGGTGAGAGAGAACACCGGGTAGTAGAGATCATGAGGTAGGGATTTCACAAAACAATTATATCACATGGGACGGAGAGCGGAAAACAAGGATAGAACGAGACATGGATAGTGGGAGATAGGGATAGAAGAAGAAATGAATAGTGGGAGATAAGGATAGAAGGAGAAATGGATAGTGGGGGATAAGAATAGAAGGAGAAATGGATAGTGGGAGATAAGGATAGAGGAGAAATAGAGAGGCGAAAACAAGGATAGAACGAGACATGGATAGTGGGAGATAGGGATAGAACGAAATATGGATAGTGGAAGATAAGGATAGAAGGAGAAATGGATAGTGGGAGATACGGATAGAGGGAGAAATGGATAGTGGGAGATAAAGATAGAACGAGACATGGATAGTGGGAGCTAAGGATAGAACAAGAAATTGATAGTGGGAGATAAGGATAGAATGAGAAAGGGGTGGTGGGAAATGCAAATAGCATAATATAGGGATAGAACGGGATAAGGACAGTACTAAATGCGGGTTGCTTCAAGATAAGAACAGCTCAAAATAGGGACAATACGAAGTAGAGAGAGCAAGAGACTGGAATAGTACAGGTAGAACATAAGGTAGGTTAGAACACATGTAGAAAGAGTAGAAGGTTAGTTGAGCAGGGCATAGACACGTTGCGAGGTATGTTAGATATAGATTAAGAAGATCATGGAGAAGGTTGGTAAAACACTTGCAAGGAGGTAAATCATGGTTCGTGTGGGTGAAACACTTGCAGGGAGGTAAACCATGGTTCGTGTGGGTAAAACACTTGCAAGGAGGTAAACCATGGTTCGTGTGGGTAAAATACTTGCAGGGACGTATACCATGGTTCATGTGGGTAAAACACTTGCAAGGAGGTAAACCATGGTTCGGGTGGGTAAAACACTTGCAGGGAGGTAAACCATGGTTCGTGTGGGTAAAATACTTGCAGGGACGTATACCATGGTTCGTGTGGGTAAAACACTTGCAGGGAGGTAAACCATGGTTCGTGTGGGTAAAACACTTGCAGGGAGGTAAACCATGGTTCGGGTGGGTAAAACACTTGCAGGGAGGTAAACCATGGTTCGTGTGGGTAAAACACTTGCAGGGAGGTAAACCATGGTTCGGGTGGGTAAAACACTTGCAGGAAGGTGCAATACTGGATAGTACATGTAGAAGATGGGTATATATAAAAAAAGATAGGTAGATAGCATGGCAGTAGATCATTAAGCATTTGGAAAATGGGACAGGTACAACATGAAACAGATAAACAAGAAAACAGTTGATACATGGGGTCGGTAGGAGATGGGATAACTAGGACATGGGTTAGGTAGAACAAGTAGTAAATAAAAGACGGGGCAGGTAGCACACAGGGTAAGTAGAACACAGAGTAGATAGAACACAAGGTATTTAGAGAAGTATATAGAAAACGGAGTAGGTAGACCATAAGATATTTAGAACATGAAGTATATAGAAAACGGGGTAGGTAGACCATAAGATATTTAGAACATGAAGTATATAGAAAATGGAGTAGGTAGACCATAAGATATTTAGAACATGAAGTATGTAGAAAACGGGGCAGGTAGACCATAAGGTATTTAGAACATGAAGTATATAGAAAACGGAGTAGGTAGACCATAAGGTATTTAGAACATGAAGTATGTAGAAAACGGGGCAGGTAGACCATAAGGTATTTAGAACATGAAGTATGTAGAAAATGGGGCAGGTAGACCATAAGGTATTTAGAACATGAAGTATGTAGAAAACGGGGCAGGTAGACCATAAGGTATTTAGAACATGAAGTATATAGAAAACGGAGTAGGTAGACCATAAGATATTTAGAACATGAAGTATGTAGAAAACGGGGCAGGTAGACCATAAGGTATTTAGAACATGAAGTATGTAGAAAATGGGGCAGGTAGACCATAAGGTATTTAGAACAAAGAGTATCTAGAAAGCGGGGTAGGTAGACCATAAGGTATTTAGAACATGAAGTATCTAGAAAACGGGGCAGGTAGACCACAAGGTATTTAAAACATGGAGTATCTTGCTTGCTTGCGTTCGCCCGATGACTAAAGGTGTACCCATCTTCGTCATCCGCCTTTTAAAAGGACGTTAAGTGGGCGTGCCTGCGTTGTGTTGTGGAGTGGTTTGTAGTATAACTATGATATTTGCACCGTTCGACCCAACACATCCGATTTCAACACGACATTTTTGGAGGACCGGGTTTTCTTCCATCTTCATCCCTACTCTCTTGGCCAGACTAAACAGGTTAGTCTGTTACTACAGGCACGACGGAGAGGTGGAGCAGTGTCTGGATGGTTCTATTTCACCGATCCTGGCGCAGGGCATCAGATGTGGGTGGCTGACAACTTCCAGCTCTGCTGCTGTGAGGCGTGCATTCGCCTGCTTGGTGCATCTAGAAAACGGGACAGGTAGAACAAGGGGTTGCTAGAGAAGGGGAGAATATTTGTCACAAAGGGGGGTGGGTTCTCAAGAGGGATCAATGGCGGGAACACACACAACGAGATGGAAATCTCCTAAGTCAAACCAAGACTCAGCAACAACAACAAAAGTGTAAACCGCGGCCCTGGTTTATGGGGAAAACAATCAAGACGCATACGAGATCGATAGACTCAAGGGTGCGATGTTGCGAGTCGCCAAGCTTTGCTCTATATCCCAGGCCCTGTTGGACATCTACAGGCATTGCAAATGTTCCCATACCTTGCACCAGCTCTGCCGCGTCGAACACACACGTTTATTCACATTAATTATTACTACTGTAAGAACGCTTTTAACACCTTTGTGTGGATATGCTATATGACTATCTTTACGTTCATTAACATGGACACACACTCCTGAAGTTCACGTGTCTAACCCTGGTTACGCAGCGATTATCGTGTCCTGGTTGTATTCCTGAGCCATCATTCATTGCCCTGCCTCTGCTTGGTACTTGCCAGACAAGCACTGTTTTCTTACAGCCAATTTATCTCCAACCCAGAGACGTATCAAACGCCAGCTTTAAAAAATAAACCCTGCCGGCTAAGGACAAGCTGATTGCTTCCCTTTGGCCATTACAAAAAATTAATTGCAGCACGTGGTTGTCAGCTTCCTTCAAGTGATATGCCAGGAGGTATATCCCTTTCTGTGACGTGACTTGTGGCCGATAGCAGAGTGTGTTGATAACTGAGGGGATTCTGTAAGTGAGTATGTCAGCGCCAGTGAAAGAAAGGGGGCAGTTTGTTGTGAATTGTGCTAAAACAGGTGCGTTCTGGCTACGCGTGTATGCTGGAATGTTGAAATGTGAAGTGAAAAAAAATATTACAGGTGAACGTGAGTATCGGTATAGATGGAGGTAAGTATCCGCACTGGTGGAGGTGAGTATATGTACATGTGTAAGTGAGTATATGTACATGTGTAAGTGAGTATATGTACATGTGAAAGTGAGTACATGTTCATGGGAAAGTGAGTATATGTACAGGTGAAAGTGAGTATATGTACATGTGAAAGTGAGTATATGTACAGGTGAAAGTGAGTATATGTACATGGGGAAGTGAGTATATGTTCATGGGAAAGTGAGTGTATGTACATGTGAAAGTGAGTATATGTACAGGTGAAAGCGAGTATATGTACATGTGAAAGTGAGTATATGTACATATGAAAGCGAGTATCCATACAGGTGGTGGTGCGTATCTGTACGGGTAAAAGTGAGTATTCATACAGTTGGAGGTGAGCTTCTGTACAGTGGGAGGTGAGTGAGTATATGTACAGGTGAAAGTGAGTATATGTACAGGTGAAAGTGAGTATATGTACAGGTGAAAGTGAGTATATGTACAGGTGAAAGTGAGTATATGTACAGGTGAAAGTGAGTATATGTACAGGTGAAAGTGAGTATATGTACAGGTGAAAGTGAGTATATGTACAGGTGAAAGTGAGTATATGTACAGGTGAAAGTGAGTATATGTACAGGTGAAAGTGAGTATATGTACAGGTGAAAGTGAGTATATGTACATATGAAAGCGAGTATCCATACAGGTGGTGGTGAGTATCTGTACGGGTAAAAGTGAGTATATGTACAGGTGAAAGTGAGTATATGTACAGGTGAAAGTGAGTATATGTACAGGTGAAAGTGAGTATATGTACAGGTGAAAGTGAGTATATGTACAGGTGAAAGTGAGTATATGTACAGGTGAAAGTGAGTATATGTACAGGTGAAAGTGAGTATATGTACAGGTGAAAGTGAGTATATGTACAGGTGAAAGTGAGTATATGTACAGGTGAAAGTGAGTATATGTACAGGTGAAAGTGAGTATATGTACAGGTGAAAGTGAGTAAATGTACAGGTGAAAGTGAGTATATGTACAGGTGAAAGTGAGTATCCGTACAAGTCTCTAATGTTACAGAAGTAAGAAACTAAAGTGCAGCTCGTAACATAGTGACGTCACAGTATAACAATTATAACCAACCATTACAAAATGGTGAGCAGAGATAGCCTGTGGTCACTGAATTGGACTACTAAGGACAAGAGATCGGGTTTGATCTTGATTGACAGCTTCCAGGTTCGTTTACTCAGCACTTAAATAGGTACCGGATTTCCTGGCAAACAATTACGACACTGGTGTAGCTCATTACATTAACACATTAGTGGAGTAGCACATTACATTAACACATTAGTGGAGTAACACATTACATTAACACATTAGTGGAGCAACACATTACAATAACACTTAGTGGAGCAACACATTACATTAACACATTAGTGGAGTAGCACATTACATTAACACATTAGTGGAGTAACACATTACATTAACACATTAGTGGAGCAACACATTACATTAACACATTAGTGGAGCAACACATTACATTAACACATTAGTGGAGCAACACATTACAATAACACTTAGTGGAGCAACACATTACATTAACACATTAGTGGAGCAACACATTACAATAACACTTAGTGGAGCAACACATTACATTAACACATTAGTGGAGCAATACATTACATGAACACATTAGTTGAGCAACACATTACATTAACACATTAGTGGAGTAAAATATTACATTAACACATAGTGGATTAACACATTACATTAACACTTAGTGGAGTAACACATTACATTAACACATTAGTGGAATAACACATTACATTAACACATTAGTGGAGTAACATGGTGGACAATTCAAACAAGACAAATGCGATTTTTGGGCCATGTTAAAAGACACAACAGCCTACTAAAAGTAATCCTGGAGGGGAAAATATAAGGTAAAAGAGGCAGAGGCAGACCAAGACTAAAATGGATGAGTAACATCATAAGATGGACAAATCAGCCTATGACAACCTGCACCATCAAAGCAAGAGACAGAGCAGAATAGCGCTCCATGGTAGCCAACCATCGTTGCAAAGACGGCACTCGATGATGATGATGATGATGATGATGGAGTAACATATTACATTAACACATTAGTGGAGTAACACATTACATCAACACATTAGTGGAATAATGACGTTAGTCTGTTACTAGAGGCACCACGGAGAGGTGGAGCAGGGTCTGGATGGTTCTGGTTCACCGATCCTGGCGCAAGCCATCAGTTTTGGGTCGCTAACAACTTCCAGTGTGTGTGAGGCGCGCCTTCGTATCCAGGAGGGGATCTGAGCACTGGAGTAACACGTTACCCCAAAATGAATGTGCTAAAGATCTGTTTTTAAAACACATACTAACATAACATTCCATATCAGCCACCACAAGACGAGATGAGGATCTTTCTATATTTATATCTTCTTTCTTTTCATTACAAAACAAGTGTTATTTACGAAGATAAATTCATATAATTTTCTATTTTATTTTAATGTTTTCATTAAATCTATTATCCAGGTACCCATTATTAGTAATAAAGGTTAGTATAAGTAATTTTTGGGGCATGTTAAAAGACACAACAGCCGACTAAAAGTAATATTGGAAAGGAAAATAGAAGGTAAAAGAGACAGAGGCAGACCAAGACTAACATGGACGAGTAACATCAAAAGATGGACAAGTCAATCTATGACAGCCTGCACCATCAAAGCAAGAAACAGAGTAGAATGGCGATCCATGGTAGCCAACCTTCGTTGCGGAGAAGGTACTTGATGATGATGATGATGATTATTAGTATTTTAAGTTTTTGTTTATGTCAATGAATAAACACTATTGTTTAATTATGTAACTACGGTTCATAGACGCTTACAAGTAAAAGCAATTAACAGAAGTAACATGAGTTGACCAACAGAAACAAAGTCATCAATCTGGCCCATCAAAAATTAATTGCCTTGAAGTGTCATCTCTTGTCTTGTTGATAAATATAAGCATGAGGTTGTGCAGTTTGATGTTGTCAATCTACTTTCGTTTTTGTTTGCATCTTTTATCTTGTTCTTCCTTCCAATGTAACTTTCAGTACGTTATTGTTGACTCTTCGTTTTGTTAAAATCATGTCATTAGCAAAGTGTGTTGAAAAGTTCTTTCATCATTATCAATTGTTTCAAAACTTCCTTGCTTTTTTTTTTTATGTGTTTCCCCAATTCTTCCCACTCTTATATAAATCTATTTGGATCCACAACAGCATCAATTATATTGTACCCATAATAACATAAATCAACATGGTTCCATAACATAAATTAAAACGGACATGTAACAACATAATCAAAATGGACATATAACAACATGCATTAACCTAGACCCATAACTAGAAAAAAAACCACCTGGATCCACAACAACATAAATTAACATGGATCCTTAACAATGTAAATCCATATCAACATAAATGCACATGGATCCATAACAAAATAAATCTATCTGGATCCATAACAACATAAATCAGTATTTCAATGGCTATACTTTTGTTTCCTATTAAAGTCTATGTTTCAACACCACACGCGAGTGTTTCAACACCACACACGAGTGTTGAGTTAATATCTAAAATGCACAATATCAAAAGAGATAAAAGTTGAGTAAATGATCTACTTACCCAGTTGGGAAAGGTATGGAATAAAACCCAGGTGGTGGCGTTGGCGGTCTGTTAAAACAGTAAAAATCCTCTTCCGTTTGCGTTCCTATGGAAACCATTGTTGGGAACCGACTTTTCATCCCCTTGCCACAGCTACTTCCGCTCCCGTTACCACCTGTTCCAACAGCTTTGCTAGTCCGGCGAAGGACTTCCACTACGATTGGTTCCTTGGCCGATCTGAAAGCCTCAACGGCCTCATGATGACTGGACTGTGATAGATCTTGGCCATTTACCTGCAAAAGTTAAAGAAGGACAATTTGGTCAAGGTCACTTTTTAACAAAAAATGCTTTTAAGCAAGAAATGGGAAAAATGAAAAAGAAAAAAGAAACAAATACATTGAAAGGGGGAAGATTTATGAGGTCGCACTCTGAAATCTAGAAAAGACAGAGAAAAGAAAAAAGAGACAGAATTGTAAAAAAAGGACAGAATTGTAAAAAAAAAAAGGCAAAATTGAGAGAGACAAAAGAGAGGGGTAGGTAAACATAACTGAGAACAGACATTTAGATGAAGTGTAAGTAAGTACTCCCGTCACACCAAGTGGCGTATAGGGAGGGAATATTGTGTTAGTGACCATCAATTTTACAGACATTAGGCACATGATTTTTGGGGTAATGTGGTCGGTATTACGCCCGTGCCGCTTTACTTTCTCAGAAAAAAAATCCGGTACCCATTAAAGGCTGGGTGAACCCAAAAACCGTCGGTTGGGATCGAACCCTATCTCTTGTCCTTTGTAGTCCGGTTCACTAACCACTGAGCTATCGTGGTTCCCATTTAGATGAAGGGATTTCTGTTTTTGGCTTATAATCAATACTGGTAGACTATTGCCTTTTGCTCTTCGTTAAATATTCTTCTGTCACGAGAGAGAGAGAGAGAGAGAGAGAGAGAGAGAGAGAGAGAGAGAGAGAACAAAAGCCTGAGTAAAAAAGACAGATTGATGTGTAAAATTTCGAGTGTATTGCGTGATATATAGATTAATTAAGACTCACGGAAGGAAAGTCTTTATTGGCAGCAATTGGTTGATCACAACAACAAAAAAAACCCACTCTACTGCATTTTCCATTAACCAATTCCAAGAAACCATCACCCGAGTGTTGCCAGATCACCGATGCAAACCCGCGATGAACTTAAACAATTACCCTAATCCCGCCATCTGCGCAGCTCACACCAGTAGGTCAAGTTGGAAGTCCAGAGAACTCGCGCAGAACACAACAGCTTGGAACAAAGTATCAAATATGCCCTCGTCACGGGGCTCAATGAATGGCGAACGAAACTGCTCTCCAACTTGCTACCAAATCTCCAGAGACACTTTCTATAACTATGAGATTGCAGAGGCCACAAATGGCCTTGCCTGGTAGTCCCTTATTCACTAATGATCCAGATTTCCCCCCACAATATCTTCCTATAGCTAGACAACTTAGCCTATTTCAAGCAAGGTAACACTATAACAAATAGCTCTAATTAAGTCCCGCTCAGACAGCCACGATTTCGTTACTTTAGTACATAAATATGACCCTGTCGCACGAATATTGTATCACTCCCAATTCTTCTAATTTATATTTCTCACTCACTCACTCACTCACTCACTCACTTACTCACTCACTCACTCACTCACTCACTCTCTCTGACACACACACACAACACACACACGCACACACACACACAACACACACACACACACACACACACACACACCCAACACACACACACACAACAAACACACACAACACGAGCAGCCTTTTAACCCTCGGAACATTTAAAAAAGTGAACAATCAATGTTAATCTAAAATGAATCATAATTAGAAATGGGAAACACACAAAAATAAAAGTAACGAAAAGTTAAACAACACATTTGATAAATAAAACGAACTCCACATTATTTAATAATTTGCCTTTAGGTGAAGTAATGTACAGAACATGCAACTTGTATTGGTAAACAAATTGAATACCGGCTCCATTTATATTGTGTTCTTGAAAGTTTCATCTTATCTCTCTACAACAATTTGTAATCCATCTTTTTTCTAGGATAAAAGACACCTGACCATATGTCCTGAAGAGGATGCTCAGGAAAGGATGATGTAAGTCCTTGTCCCCCCCCCCACCCCAACTATCACTGCGATTAAGTGTAATTAGATGATCTGCATCCCTAATTCCCTCCCACACCACCAGTCAGGTCAGCCATCCCCCTAATCCCCGTATATGTGCAGTGATATGTGTCAGCCATCCCCCTAATCCCCGTATATGTGCAGTGATATGTGTCAGCCATCCCCCTAATCCCCGTATATGTGCAGTGATATGTGTCAGCCATCCCCCTAATCCCCGTATATGTGCAGTGATATGTGTCAGCCATCCCCCTAATCCCCGTATATGTGCAGTGATATGTGTCAGCCATCCCCCTAATCCCCGTATATGTGCAGTGATATGTGTCAGCCATCCCCCTAATCCCTTGATGACGCTCCCTGCCAGACGAGGTGGCTGTGGAGTCTCCATTAACGCCGTTAGCTGTAGATATTAAATTGTATTTGGACATAATTTGGCAGTTTAAAAAGTTAGTTTGCCATTCCTTTCCTTCTTGGCAGTGACTGTACTAGTCGGAGATCGCAGCCATTGTCTCTATACATGAGATCCTCTGCCTGCCATCGCGGAGTGGGGACCATAACCGGCACTACTTGTCGGCTGCTCCCACAACACCATCCACAACTTGTTCCAATGGATTCACATAGACCTTCTAGGGAGGCTAAACGGGAGCTCCACCTTGCCCAATGGTGTCCCGAAGACTAGAGTAGGGAAAATACAGGGGAAGAGAGATCGTGGACGACAAAGAGAAAATACTATAGATAGCTTCGTGTCATAGCATGGAAAACAGTCAACAACAGAATTGATACGATGAAAGGCGGATATAAAATTGTAGAAGGACGTGATCGCCTTCGCCAACCGGTATGGTACATGATAATGATGGCGGCACAGTCTTTATTTAAGATGGTAGCCGCAGAGAGCGATAACGATCTTTTGAATATGAAATGCCTTGGTCACCCTCGGCACGTTGTACGGTTAATGTGTCGATCCCTTGTTACAAAAAAGTACACACTCGGCTTCATATACTTCCATAACAAACAGTAGCGGACATGATTCGTGTACGTCTGGTCTAGGCTGTACAAGCTATTCACATCTAATTCACAGACATAACTTGAGCTTGAAGACAGTAATTGCTGGAACTCAAGAATAAGGGAACAAATTGCTGGGCCAATGAGTGCTGACAGGATGGAGGAGTAAGATGATCCGAAATGAAGAGAAGATAATTTTATGCTGGAGAGAGAGAGAGAGAGGGCGGGAGAGAGATAGAGAGGGAGGGAGAGAGATAGGGAGGGAGAAAGGGAAGGGGAAAGCGATAAAGAGGGAGGGGGTGAGAGATAGGGAGAGGGAGATAGATAAAGGGAGATAGAGGGAGAGAGATAGAGAGCGTGAGAGAGAGGGAGAGATAGATAAAGAGGGAGAAAGAGATGAAGAAACAGATAATGCTAATCTAGAAAATTAGAGAAATGAGAAACATCCAGAAATACATAAACTGAGAGATATTAGAATTAGAGAAGCAGGGTAAGATGATATATATATATGAGAGAAGGAGAGAGAGAGGGAGAGAGGGAGAGAGAGAGAGAGAGAGAGTAATGTGAAATAAGAGTGGATTAGCAGCGAATGAGAAATGAATAAACTCATTAATCAAAACAAGCGCAACTGAGCTAGTCGTTTAGAGCACAGAGCTGATCAACACCAACAATTTGGGAGAAGCCAACAATTAGCAGGATGTATCTCCAGCTCTCAGAAAGAGAACGATCTACATGGCAATTGTTTCTTTCTATGGCTTATTGGGGAGGAGGTGAATTAACTTAAAGGCCACTTTGTCAAGTGAAGTTGCCACGAGGTGTCTGGGTCAGAGTTTTTATTTCACTCCCTCATTTGGACACCAAAAAATATAAATATATAAATATATAAATAAATAAATAAATGTTCAACTTGACCCTGAAACGATCCCGCGTTCTTCTAGTTTATTGAACGACAAGCAACCGCTCATAAATTGTCACTATAAAGTTAGGTCATTTCAATTAAAAAATGTAGCATTTTGTTATAATATTACTTCACTTCAGTAGAATATTTCTCTTTCTCTCTCTCTCTCTCGCGCTCTCTCTCTCTCTGCGATCAGGACTCAATCAGAGTAAGGATTCCAGACTCTCACATGAAGTCAGCTGTCAGGCTAAGTGTGTTGATCGCCCCCACAGACAGAACATCACAATTAGAGTCTGTCAGATCCACTCTGATTGAACACCCGTTAAAACGTTGCACTGTGTTCTGCGCCAGTGGCCCAGTGCATCCGATTTCAGCCAGCATATTTATTCGGGTTTGCTTTCCCTAGCCTTTGATTGTCCCCAATCTTCCTGCAAGGCAGCAGATTGTCTTTTCTGTATGGGGATTCTGCCCTTAGATGGTCGTAGAATATTTCGTTAAATACTTTAATTACATATGACGTCTATGTTTACAGCTCCAAAAACGTAAATACTCATGAAGAAAACATATCTCTACGGCATTGTACAATTACTGAGGTCTGGCCGAGGGGAGGGGAGAGACTTATAGAACTGGAGAATAAAGACCGCATGTAGTGGGTAGTCGCCACGTGGAGTTCAGGTCTGAAATATTTCAGCTCCAATTAAAAAACAAACTTTTGTCCCTGCCGGGATTCGAACAGGCCTTCTCCTGGTTTTGGGAATACTAGTTACCGGTTCGGCCAGCCACTCTCCTGTCGTTCATAAATTGAGTCAGATAAAGCTAAATGTTTGTGTAGTTTGTATTCGTTCTTAGTTGATTCATTCTTGACTACATGTGTCAGTACACATTTCCATTCTTTGTGCTCTCGTCAAATGATTTCTCCCTCCCTCCCTCTCTTGATTTACTTTTAAGTACCAGTCACTCAATCTTCTTCTGGTATTCTACGACTACTCATTCTCATCATCCTCCTTCCCTCCCATTCCCCCTCACTTCATTTATCGATTTCCTTTTAAATACCAGTCACTCAATCTTCTTCTGGTATTCTACGACTACTCATTCTCATCATCCTCCCTCCCTCCCTTTCTTGATTTACTTTTAAATACCAGTTACTCAATTGTCTTCTGGTATACGACGACTACTCATCCTCATCATCCTCCCTCCCTGCCTAACTCCCTCCCTCCCTCCCTTTCTTGATTTACTTTTAAATACCAGTCACTCAATCTTCTTCTGGTATTCGACGACTACTCATCCTCATCATCCTCCCTCCCTGCCTAACTCCCTCCCTCCCTCCCTCCCTCCCTTTCTTGATTTACTTTTAAATACCAGTCACTCAATCTTCTTCTGGTATTCGACGACTACTCATCCTCATCATCCTCCCTCCCTGCCTAACTCCCTCCCTCCCTCCCTGCCTAACTCCCTCCCTCCCTCCCTCCCTCCCTTTCTTGATTTACTTTTAAATACCAGTCACTCAATCTTCTTCTGGTATTCGACGACTACTCATCCTCATCATCCTCCCTCCCTGCCTAACTCCCTCCCTCCCTCCCTCCCTTTCTTGATTTACTTTTAAATACCAGTCACTCAATTGTCTTCTGGTATTCGACGACTACTCATCCTCGTTGTCCGCCATTAATAGCAAATATAATTGACCGACAAGCTTTGAGTCGAGGCTAGTTAGAAAAAGAACGGTACCTTCCGGCCCAGCGATCCGATTTCAGAGTGACATTTTAGGTACCATCTGCCTTCCATCTTCATCGATCCCCACTCTCGTGCCAAAAGGGCTAGTTCCTTTTCAGGACCACCATCGGGGGAGTGGAACATGGTCTCTTTCAGTTTGGATTTGTTGATCCTACTGCAGGCAGTCAAATTGATTAGCATACTGTATTCAGCCTATGCACTGTAGAATGCCTTGGACACAATCTATTAAGAATTCTTGTATTATGTCTATAGGGGTATATTTAATAAGCTCAAATAGTGTGTACTATTATAGCGCAAACTCGTGTCAGGTCACAAACTAAAAAATAACCACATTCTGTACATTTACTCATTACGCACCTTTAATCATTACACACCGTTAATCATTACGCACCTTTAATCATTACGCACCTTTAATCATTACGCACCTTTAATCATTACGCACCTTTAATTATTACGCACATTTAATCATTGTGATTAATAAAGACAAATCAGAATTGTCGTGGGAAAAAAAAAATAAATTGAATTTCTGAAGTTTGTTAATGTTCTCAATCTAAGTATTTTCTTCAAATAATCTCTGTACATCAAAATACATAAACATAGAACCTTAAGAAAGGTACACGATTTCTCAACTTCTTTACAGAGAAGAGCAGAGATGAGTAGCAGACAAAATACGAGTTTGCAATGTGTGCTAAAAGAAGGTTATTGGTTGAAGTTCTTCATCCCATGTAATTTGTTTTCCTTGTCACTGGAAGTCATTAAGAATTATTGGCTTATGTGTCCCTCGCTTCTGGAGAAAGCACTCAACAGTGAGCTCGTACTGTGATATCTGAGCGTGTCACCTTATAGTCGTCACGCACATTATCCGTGTCAAGGTCGAATTCATGACTGTCGCAACTCAAATTAGCAACTTTCAAACAATTTCTGTTATTAATTTTGCGATTTCAAAATTTCATAATCTTAATGATGATAGTGTCCCTACCCCACACCCTCTTTTTTTTCATTATTATATTCGCGTGGTCGTACAGATGACCATTATCATTTTACAGGACAGTGTCAATTTTCTAATGGTGACAAGTCTTCCATTCCACTACTGCATTGCACAAACTTGTACATGCTTTATCAAGACTCTGAAGGTTCAGATTTCAGCCAAATATTATATAAATTCAGCCAAATATTTTATAAATTCAGCAAAATATTTTATAAATTCAGCAAAATGTTTCATATGATTTCATAAAAATTTTTTAAAATATAATTTCAGCAAGTGTTTTATTATATTTTCAGTCAGGGTAAAAAAAAATATTTTTGAAAAAAAATGGTCCTCCAGGAAGCGGGGATGTTTTTTTTTTCTGTTATTTTAGATTACAAATCAAGAAATGTTTTTTTAGCATGGAGACTACGGTGCTAATGTTTCGATTTTTTTTTTTAACAGTCATTGATGAGTTAAGTTGTCAGTACAACGTCAGACCGCCCTTAATTCCCAGAAAAGCATTTATAGTACTCTATAGAACAAAGGTTGTATAAATCCAGCGATAGAAGGTCACATTTGTGGACTGAACCCTGGAATTGTTTAGCCAGCAGCTGGTACATTATTTAACCAATCAGTGGCGGCGGCTCAGGAGCAAGCTGGACATCATATAAATAAGGCAGAGCTTGAGAACCATTGTCAATGATTTGTGAGTACAGAATTGATTGGAAGCTGCACATGTAAAAAGTAAAGTAAAGTACCCCCGTTACGCCAAGTGGCGTATAGGGAATATGGTGTTTAGTGACCATAAATTTTACAGACCTCCGGCACATAATTTTTGGGGTAATGTGGTCGGTATTACGCCCGTGCCGCTTTACTTTCCCAGAAAAAAATCCGATACCCATTAAAGGCTGAGTGAACCTGGAAGCCGTCGGTTGGGATCGAACCCTACCTCTTGTCCTTTGTAGTCAAGTTCACTAACCACTGAGCTATCGCGGCTCCTTAGCTGCACGTGTACTATTTATATATGTTAGATTGCTAATAGATAAGAATGTAGAGGAAGGACACGAAGGAAGAAGAAAATAGAAAAAGATGTAGAAAGGAATTAAAGAAAAATGGAGAAGAAAGTGTGTAAGAAGAGGAAGAAAGAACAATAGGGAAGGTAGGATACACAAAGAAGGAGGAGGAAACCGAGAAAGAAGAAAAAGCAGTAGAAAAAGAAGATGAAGACGAAAGACAAGGGAGGGAGGGAGGGAGGGAGGGAGGGAGGGAGGGAGGGAGGAAGGAAGGAAGGAAGGAAGGAAGGGGGAAGGAAGGAAGGAAGGAAGGAAGGAAGGAAGGAAGGAAGGAAGGAAGGAGGGAGGGAGGGAGGGAGGGAGGGAGGGAGGGAAGGAAGGAAGGAAGGAAGGAAGGAAGGAAGGACGGAAGGAAGGACGGAAGGAAGGACGGAAGGAAGGAGGGAGGAAGGAGGAAGGAAGGAAGGAAGGAAGGAAGGAAGGAAGGAAGGAAGGAAGGAAGGAAGGAAGGAAGGAAGGAAGGAAGGAAGGAAGGAAGGAAGGAAGGAAGGAAGGAAGGAAGGAAGGAAGGAAGGAAGGAAGGAAGGAAGGAAGGAAGGAAGGAAGGAAGGAAGGAAGGAAGGAAGGAAGGAAGGAAGGAAGGAAGGAAGGAAGGAAGGAAGGAAGGAAGGAAGGAAGGAAGGAAGGAAGGAAGGAAGGAAGGAAGGAAGGAAGGAAGGAAGGAAGGAAGGAAGGAAGGAAGGAAGGAAGGAAGGAAGGAAGGAAGGAAGGAAGGAAGGAAGGAAGGAAGGAAGGAAGGAAGGAAGGAAGGAAGGAAGGAAGGAAGGAAGGAAGGAAGGAAGGAAGGAAGGAAGGAAGGAAGGAAGGAAGGAATAGGTAAAATATGACGGAAGAAAAAGAACATGAGGGGAGGAAGAAATAAAGAAAACAATGGAAGAAAGAAATGAGGACGACGAAGTAGAAAGAAGAACACAAAAGCGGTATGATAAGGATGACAGAGAAATGATAGAAGGAGAATGCATTCCTGAAAAAGAAAGTTGCACTTTGACTTTAGACAAGATAGAAACCAGCAGGCAAAAATCGACAATTGACTTACGCTCATCAACACTGTCCTGATTATCTCTAGCGCACGTAATAGACAAACTAAGCTAATTGTCGCAGCTACACGCCAACATAAGACCAGGAATAGAACCAGCTGACATAACACGTGAGAACTGCTCTTAAGTGAATCAATATATTATCTATAGCAGATTGAGCGAGCTACAGACCACATCCGCTTATACCAGCTGACAAGACCAGCGGTTCCCCAAACTAGAATCAGACAGTAACGTATTGCTTTCACTAAGCTAGGGACATGTGTACGTCCAAGTATGGTAATCACTGATCGTTTATTGATCCAGCAACCTATGAGCAACTGCCCTTTCGACTCGGTGGCGTAGCGTGAGTTGCCAATGTCTGGAGCAGGCCAAGTGTATGAAGGCTAGAGCGCCAAAATCAAGCAAGTATTGCGCATTCTACCCCGTCTTCTTCTTCTTCTTTCCTTCCTCATTTGCCTTTCAGCGTCGAGGGGAGATATAATTTGCGGTCTTTTGCTCTTCTGTTCGCCTCTGCTGCTGTTATGTTTCCTAGTGCTTCTAATATTCCATCGACCCATCTTTTTCGTGGTCGACCCTTGGGTCTGGTGTTCTCACAACGTTTGTTAAAAGCTCGTTGTGTTGTGTTTTGTTCTTTCTGCCTTGTCACGTGGCCAAACCATTTTATCTGTTGTTTCCTTATATATTCTGTATACCCTGTATTCTACCCTGTCATCTAAACAAATATATTATACAACTTTTCTCGTTGAAATTTTGCACCCGGGGCAATCACACCTCAGGTCCCTCTGTATGTTGTGATACGCCACTACTTCATCTCAGTGACATATTTTATTGTTGTTATTTCCTATTCATCAGACAATGACTGATTAATACTTTTATTATAATTGTAAAGTTGTCTCCCAGGAAATTAATTATTATTTTTTTCGTTCGCTAGCTTTTACCTCTGATGAAGTCCCTAGAGACTAGGAACTGAATTTTGCGTGTTAATCCGTTTTTCCCTGGCAGCCCTGTACACTGGGGTCCCTCGCCGCACAGGCAGATAACTCCGTCTTCGGAAGTACTCATATTTTTTTTCCGCCCATGAGTAATTGACATTTCAAGCCGGGCCTCGCTGCTCAGACAGTGGTTACCGCAGAGAGAAATCATAAATAAAAATCCCAACTGGTGCAGCCGGGATTTGAAACCACAACCTCTCTGTCTCGAGACCATGGAGCGCCATTCCACTCTGTCTTTTGCTTTGATGGTGCAGATTGTCATAGGTTGACTTGTCCATCTTTTGATGTTACTCGTCCATGTTAGTCTTGGTCTGCCTCTGCCTCTTTTACCTTGTATTTTCTCTTCCAATATTACTTTTATTAGGTTGTTGTGTCTTTCAACATGCTCCCAAAAATGTCATTTGTCTAGGATACCTAGCCACATGAGAACATGGAGAACATAATTCAGCCTCTGAGGTCAAAGATGTTGCCATCGCTACAGAGTTCATAAAAAGTAAAAGTAAAGAGCCCCCGTCACGTCAAGTGGCGTATAGGGAATATGGTGTTAGTGACCATACATTTTACAGACCTTCAGCACATGATTTTTGGGGTAATGTGGTCGGTATTACGCCCGTGCCGCTTTACTTTCCCAGAAAAAAAATCTGGTACCCATTTAAGGCTGGGTGAACCCGGAAGCCTTCGGTTGGGATCGAACCCTACCTCTTGTCCTTTGTAGTCCAGTTCACTAACCACTGAGCTATCGCGGCTCCGAAAGTTCATAAAGAGGACGATCATTGTTCGGAGCTGTACGACACGGTAGTTTATGTTAGATTACAATTTTGTTGTTTTAGGATTTCTGTAACATTTTAGTGGTGTACCTGATGGTGGCTTTTGCGGAAACGTCGTTATCTGTCACGCTTCTATACTAGTTTAGCTGTTCTAAACAATTTTTTTTTAAGTTTGTCTCGTACTTGGTGCTCATCGTTATGTCTGTTTCTTTAAATTAAGCCATTGTTGTATAGTCTATCGTTAAGGCTGGCCAAGCAAGCCAGGATTTTGAAGAGATAAGATAACCTGGTGCTACAAAAATGCCGTGTTGAATTTAGATGTATCGAGCCGAAGAGCGCAAATATCACAGCTTTGACAACACAGCGCATCTACGTCCAGTTAACGTCCTTTTAATGGCGGACGACGAAGAGGAGTCGCGTGAACACGAGAAAGAAGAAATCTACCATTTCCCGGTTTTTTTCTCTTTCTAAATGTTGAATCTCTTTCTGAATGTTGAATCTCTTTCTGAAAGTTGAATCTCTTTCTGAAAGTTGAATCTCTTTCTGAAAGTTGAATCTCTTTCTGAATGTTGAATCTCCTTAAATGACGCTGTCTGATGGTGATCGTGTTACATGTTGTTTCATTGATTTGCTCAATCACTGATCTTGTTATCCCAAATCCTTTTTGTTCATATCCCCCCAATTTCTTATTCTTTCCCTTATTACATCCAGTACACCATCTGTCAAATGATCATCTTTTCATAGAGCAGCGGTCCACGTCTCATCTGTGTCATATCTCTCTCTATATATAAGGAGAGAGAATATATATATATATCTATATCATTAAAGGACTGTCAATACATCTTTATTTTATCGTATATTATTTACGTGTAATGCGAGTGTAAAAGCAACCTTGATCCCCACTACATTTTCAAAAGACAAAATAACGTCTCATCTCGACTAAATTTCCTCTTATTATCTCCCACAGACACTCATGTTGTTAGAGAAACATACGACAAGAAGATGGATCCATAAAAGTAAAATGGAACGCTCCTTTGACCCAGTTTCATGTTAAGGGGTAATCCGCGCGCGATGGCTGTCCATCAAGTTTAGCCAGCCAATAAATCCCTTTCCTGCTGTATTACCTCCAATATGTCCACGGCCTATCACTAACTTTATATTATCTTTCATCCTGTCTTCTGTATAAATTGCGTGCTTCATGAGGTCTATGGGAGCCTCGCCGATTCATTTACGTCCCACTAGAAAGTTTTTTGTTTGTTTTTTTTTTAAATACGTAAGCCTTGTAAGCCTGAGAGTATTACAAAACGGGCCCTTTTGTGGAATACCCAGGGAAAAAGAAAAAGAGGAAGACCAAAAGAGTTAGAAAGGTAAGAGCTGTGAGGAAGTTTAACGTTCGTATTTTGCTTTGAATTCTGATGAAAGTTAAAACACTAAACTTTCCATAAGCCATACTTCATGTGATTGCTTTTACTTTCATCCACAAAATTATAATTTCACAAAATGTATTGTAAATAACTTTTTTTCCTCTCCTGGTTACATCTCTTCAGTGATAATTATTCTATTTCTCTTAGTTCTGTTTTGTTATGCTTCATGTCTTCATTAAGGTCTGATTTTTTTAATGCTTAGTGTCTTCATTAAGTTCTGTTTTGTTATGTTTTATGTCCTCATTTAAGTTCTGCTCTGCTATACTTCATAAAGGTACTAGATTTTAATCGGCGTCCTCGCACTCGGGGTTTTACTCATATGTGCAAGGTCCCCTATCCAGAAGTGTTCTGAGACTCCTGTCTAGTGCCGCCTCCAGCATCGTAACTCACGAACGAGGCGCCATTCTTCAACTTTCCATAGCGCCACCCTGGTACCCATTTCTGGCAGTGGTTGGGTCTACCGCAGGAGTATTTTTTTTCAACCAGGAGGACAATTCACAAACTGCTTCCAGCGGAAATCAAGCAAAGGTTGTCTGAATGTCTTCATTAAGTTATGTGTCGTTATGTTTCATGTCTTCATTAAGTTATGTGTTGTTATGTTTCATGTCTTCATTAAGTTAAGTGTCGTTATGTTTCATGTCTTCATTAAGTTATGTGTCGATATGTTTCATGTCTTCATTAAGTTAAGTGTCGTTTCATGTCTTCATTAAGTTATGTGTCGTCATGTTTCATGTCTTCATTAAGTTATGTGTCGTCATGTTTCATGTCTTCATTAAGTTATGTGTCGTTATGTTTCATGTCTTCATTAAGTTATGTGTCGATATGTTTCATGTCTTCATTAAGTTATGTGTCGTTATGTTTCATGTCTTCATTAAGTTATGTGTCGTTATGTTTCATGTCTTCATTAAGTTATGTGTCATTATGTTTCATGTCTTCATTAAGTTATATGTTGTTATGTTTCATGTCTTCATTAAGTTAAGTGTCGTTATTTTTCATGTCTTCATTAAGTTATGTGTTGTTATGTTTCATGTCTTCATTAAGTTAAGTGTCGTTATGTTTCAAGTCTTCATTAAGTTATGTGTCGTTATGTTTCATGTCTTCATTAAGTTATGTGTCGTTATGTTTCATGTCTTCATTAAGTTATGTGTCGATATGTTTCATGTCTTCATTAAGTTATGTGTCGTTATGTTTCATGTCTTCATTAAGTTATGTGTCGTTATGTTTCATGTCTTCATTAAGTTATGTGTCGTTATGTTTCATGTCTTCATTAAGTTATATGTTGTTATGTTTCATGTCTTCATTAAGTTAAGTGTCGTTATTTTTCATGTCTTCATTAAGTTATGTGTTGTTATGTTTCATGTCTTCATTAAGTTAAGTGTCGTTATTTTTCATGTCTTCATTAAGTTAGTGTCGTTATGTTTCAAGTCTTCATTAAGTTAAGTGTCGTTATGTTTCAAGTCTTCATTAAGTTATGTGTCGTTATGTTTCATGTCTTCATTAAGTTATGTGTCGTTATGTTTCATGTCTTCATTAAGTTATGTGTCGTTATGTTTCATGTCTTCATTAAGTTATGTGTCGTTATGTTTCATGTCTTCATTAAGTTACGTGTCGTTATGTTTCATGTCTTCATTAAACTTGTTGGCAATGTTTAGCTATATTATGTTCAACTTGGACGTTACATTTTAAAGAAACTAATAAGATAAAAACGTATCATCATAACGAAGTGTGTCAGGCGCATGATAGAAGTTTTAATATAATTATAAGAGATATATAAGAAATTAGCATTACCTCTGTTAGGGAAAATATATTTTTTAAAATAAAAATCTGCAAATTAATAGCTTAGTCAGTTGAAGAGTAAAAAACTATTAACCACGACCCAAACATGTATCAACGAACAATTGAAATCAGATAGAAAATATAAGACTAGCAGAATATTACAGTCACTATGGTAAATAACAGCATGAGGATAAGGAACAGCAAATGTATGAGTAAAAGAAGAAGGCTGAGTAACAGCAAAATGATGAGTAATAGAAAAAAGATAAGTAACAGCAGAAGGATGAGTAATAGCAGAAAGCTGAGTAATAGAGAAAGGTTAAGTAATAACAGAAAGCTGAGTAACAGAGAAAGGATAAGTAACAGTAGAAGGATGAGTAATAGCAGAAAGCTGAGCAATAGAGAAAGGATAAGTAACAGTAGAAGGATGAGTAATAGCAGAAAGCTGAGCAATAGAGAAAGGATAAGTAACAGTAGAAGGATGAGTAATAGCAGAAAGCTGAGTAATAGAGAAAGGTTAAGTAATAACAGAAAGCTGAGTAACAGAGAAAGGATAAGTAACAGTAGAAGGTTGAGTAATAGCAGAAAGCTGAGCAATAGAGAAAGGATAAGTAACAGCAGAAGGTTGAGTAATAGAAAAATAGCATCGATCTTCCACAAGCACTTTCCAAGCCGCTGTTTCTTTCAAGATCATTACATGTTTTCCCCATCATCTTCATCTATGCTTCCACCTGTCTTCTCCAAGAATATTTTGGTCTTCCTCTGTCTTTTGCCCTGGGTATTCCAAAAAGGGCCCTGTTGTGTAATACCCTCAGTAGGTTTCCGCAGTGTGTGTCCTTATACAGCGGGACGTCTTATCTATATCTCTTTGTCCACAGGTATTTGACCGGTACAAATATTAAATATAGAATATATTAAATTTCCCGTGTGTTACCGGGGCCTCATTATGAGGGAGGTAAAGAATAGTGAGACTGTGACCTACCAGGCATGTCGTAAGAGGCGACTAAGGAGGTTGATCGATGGCTTGACTAGCTGTCATTGTAAAAAGTATTGTTAGGGAAACAGCGCCATAGATTTTAGAGCAGTGATTCCTGCAATATGTGCCATTTTGGCACGCAAGGTTTCTGTTTTTGAGATTGTGGTTCTGCCCTATGTGCCGTCTTCGGCTCGAAAGGACAATAGATAGATAGAATATATTAAATATCACGCTGGACTTCTAGGAGAGCTGCAGAAAACATAAACAATAAAAGTAGCAAAACTTGTAGACAGACGAGACAAACTACAATGTTTCAGTAAAATAGTCTTCTTCAGTTACAAAACAACAAATACAAACATAAAAAAGGACGAAATACGACGATTTATTTCAGCATACCAATGTAAATCGATGGACTTGTGGGGTCCGAATGAGGGAGAAAGGCTTTAATTAGCCATACTATATAATGTAACCATCACCATCAAGTACCGGGCCTGCTGGCGTGATCATGTCTCTCCACAGCTTTCGATATCGACAGTTATTTATCATTTCTGTTGTTGACCTGCCAAGCCATTCTCTTAAGCTGTCTGGTATTTTTTCTCTTTGCTTCCCTGTATCTCTTCGTCCCTCAATTTTCCCAGTTGTTACAATATATTCCAGTTGTTCTCTTCTCATTACATGGCCAAAAAAAAAACATGATGATTGTTTCTTCCTAATATTGGAAATTAGCTCTCTTTTATATAATGTTATATAAAATATTATTGTCAGGTTTTGTGTAAATAACATTACTCATTACCTAATTCCGTAGGAATGGGCATATTTCTTTATGTTATGTCTTTCGAAGCTACATTTTGTATTATAAATGTTTAGAACAATCGATAATAAGTTGTAATAAATATATGAATAGTAACGTCTTCAACATGATGTTCAGTAAACCCGTAGAACCTCTAAGTGGGGAAAGATATGGCTACAGAAGTAAGACCAACATCTGGTGAGACAGAAATCGATGGAATCGTCAGAAAGAGTTAATGAAAGAGCGCCGGAGTTACAATGAAGCCTAATAGCAAAGGGAATGGCAAGACTTCTGTATGAATGCCTGAACGATCGAGCTGAAAGAGAAGCCTGAGTGACAGAAGGCGGATTGTAGGAGGTCACGGTGTAGAGATGGATGTTAAGGTCCGTGCTGGACGATGAATATGTTGCGAAAGATGATGGAGAAATGCGAGAATGGGATTGAAGAAACGGGACATTGAAAGATTTTATGAGGGAGTATGCGAAAGTTGTTTGTATCTATTATGTGTATATATGTGAGAAGAAATTGGTAGGCAGGTGCGTTGATATTGGGCGGACCAACAGACAATCAAGAAGCAAGAGCCGGTAGAGAAAGATGGTAGGTAGGCAGGTAGGTAGGTAGACAGGTAGGTGGGTGGGTGGGTAGGTAGAGAGGCTGAAGTGGACGGATGGACGGACAGACAGGCAGGCAGGCAGGCGGGCAGGCCGGCAGGCAGGCAGGCAGGCAGGCAGGCAGGCAGGCAGGCAGGCAGACAGACAGACAGACAGACAGGCATATGAAAGTTGGATTGAGCTATGAAAGATTTGTAAAAAGTCAGAGGCCAATGTTTGTAACAAAAACTAACGGAAGCGACGATGAGTTTCTTCAGGCCAACCGATTATAGATGATCATCTCATATTATCATTATAACATTACTAGCCAATATCTGTCCACCTTGTCATCTGTCTCTACTTATATCTTTTCTTGATGGGCGCCTTTCTTTCTCCTTCGCGTTATCGGCAAACCGTCATATCCACTTTTTTCGCCTGATCCCATCCATTTGTCGATCTAACATTTTCTGAGTTTCTGTTTCGAGCTACCCTTTTGTGCTGCTTATCTTTTTGTTCTTTCCTGATGGTGATTCAATTTAATTATACACAGGTGTTGGCACTGTCTGGAACTAAGTTATCTAGCATCAGCCGCAGGCCGTCGCGCCAAGGCCGTTTAGTGTTGTCCAGTTGTGTGTATTCTCGTTTATTATTACATCAGAGTTATCTCACACAATTACATCACACTGATTGCGTAATCTTCTTTGTGATGGTTATAAATGATCACAGCAGGTGATTACGTCACTTAGCATCACGGTGTTTGCGAAAGATTATATGATGGTGGTATGATCTGAGTTAATACAGCAATTTAGTTCAAGCAAATATTCTAAATAACAAAGTGATTCTCTAATATCACTACACACCTCGAAATGTAAACATCGAACTCTGAATTCTACTTTTAAAAAAGGACAATTATTCACACTGAGACTGTCGCCAAAACAATAACCGGCAATTATTAAATGCAACAACAGATAACTGCAAATAGAGCTTTTATGGAAGTCAATGTGATATTCAGGAATAATGCAAAGATAAAGAAAAAAAATTGCTACATTTATGAATTGTGCAATAAGCTTTTTTTGGATAGTAAAATTAATTATTGCTACAAAACATTAAAATAAACTCGCGTTAAAATTGTTTTTGTTGCTTCGTTTTTATTTGTGTTCTTTTATGATTTAGCAACACATCCTCTAGGTAAAAATGATACACGCGTCTTGTTATAGATTTAACTATTGCATTAATGCTGTTATTGTGTTATTCTTGGTGAATTGCAGCTGGCAGTGGTAGAAAATGTGGAAATAGGCAGTTATGAAAGATAAGAGAAATCGCAATGAAGAAAATAAGATAATTACCAACAAAAGATAAGAAAAGTAATAAAAAATTAAAAAAAAAACAAAAAAACATTAAAACAGAAAGTAAAATAAACGTAACGGATGAATAAAAAAACAATAACGAAAGAACTATAACAGTAACGAAAACAGGGGTTAAACACAGGAAATAGTTCACGCTAAAATAATGACAGAACCAGTCTTGAGAAAAGCAACACAGGAACGCTTTGTCACTAAGTATAGCAGATCTGCAATCACATGTCATTGAAAGAGGAAGAAAGCAACATCAACACACACACACACGCGCGCGTGCACACGCACACGTCTTCGCGACACATACACACTAGAGATTTCAATCATCATCATTTGCCATCCGCTGGGCGAAGGCGATCATGTCACTCCACAATCTTCTATCCACAGTGTATCGTATCAATTTTGTTGTTGGCTGTTTTCCATGCCATGACACCGAGCTACCTAGTATCTTCTCTGTTTGTCGTCCACTATCTCTCTTTCCTTGTATTTTGCTAGCTGTAACCAATTTTTCCAACTTTCCTCTTCTTATGATGTGTTCGAAAAATGTTGATTGGTTCTTTCTGATGTTATTTTAATAATAATAATTAAAAAAAAGTAGTGTACCCTGGTCACGCCAAGTGGCGTATAGGGAATATGGTGTTAGTGACCATAAATGTTACAGGCACATGATTTGTGGGGTAATGTGTTTGGTATTACGCCCGTGCCGCTTTTTTCCCCAGAAACAAATCCGGTAGCAATTAAAGGCTATGTGTTTTCTATAGTAATTTAAAATACAAGAAGACACCGACTAGCTATCTAGTTGCCTGTCCCATTCAAATGCACTCCCCTTAGCTACCCAACTTCTCTCAAAAACAGTCAACATACTTTTTCATTGTTCTTCATCGTTGAAGTCTTGTGATCATGCGAACTTGACTCTGTCCTGTTTCATGGTGCTAGGGTAGGAACAACAGAATTGTTCACGTGGTCGGAACACGTATGTGCGCTAAAAAAAGGTAAGAGGCACAACAGGGTAGCACGAAACAAAAATATGTTAGATCGACATTTGCTGAGGAGGGGATCTGAGCACCCATGGACATGTTCGGAGTGCAATGATGATGACCCACAAATAATTCAATAACTCCATAACTCAATGTGCGTTTGAGTCCTGACTTTTCCCCCAAAATTGCGGCGCTGCTGACACACTCCGTATGCGGCAGACTGGATCTTGGGTTGACATATTAATCTCACGTCTCGTATCAATATACAGCCGATGATAACATATGTAAACATCACAGTATTATTGACACATACAGTACACCCACCATACGTGATGAATTACTCTTTAAAAGAAAAATCATATTCAAGATTCCTGTAGCTCGTTGTTTACACGCGTACACACTTTTAAACATCACTCCCAGACATTTCGTTCTTCTCGGCCAAGCCAGACTACAGATAATCAAAAGATAACAACTAGCCATGAATGAACTGTATAAATCCCATACTTGCAATGTGCTTCAGAAACTCGCCAAAGCTCGGGAAGGACTATAAGAGGAGGAGAAGAGGTTGTGTGTGTTGAAAGTGGGGGCAGGGGGGTCATCATTCAGAGGTCAACAACCATAATATGCCTGCACCCCGTCCTCCTTGAAACGTGATCTGCTAGGGCATGTTTAATCAATACTCACGGGGATCGAACGAGTGGCAGGAAGGTTCTCATAACCGCCCGCCTGGTGTCTATTGTACAAACATATGGTACGTTTGCACGAAGACAAAACCGCGAAATGAGTCAAAGAAGAGTTTTAATAGATTCCGTGCAATTACAAAATGTGTAAAGCAAACAACGTGTAATTTACGTATATTTATGATTACATATTAACTGTGTGTTCCCGTAAAAACAATAGCAATGGAATAAAAAATACTTTATATAATTCTAAGATTGTTCAACTCGTGTGTGATAACACATAGATGTGAAAGCTGAAAATCCACTTAAACTTTAGTTAGGAAATAGAATACATGTGATAACAAACGACTCCGAAGAATTATTTTTGAGAATATATTTTAAACGAAATTATAATAAACGAGTCTAAGCAAGAACACACGTTGAGCTTTATATAGGGCGTTGGAAATAGCATTGATATTGTGCTCAAAATGTATGAAGAAAAACCACCTCCTCATCAGGCATTCATGTGGAAACCATCTGGTAAAATGTTAACAAGGAAGACCTAGAGAATCGCTGAGCATAACAACTACTAGGAAAAGTTTAACAATGGAAATAAGAAACGACTAAGACCTATAAGAACTAGCAAAAAAATCATCAACTTTGGAGAAATTTTGACTTTCGCTCTGTCTGCCGCCTTCGACCCGATGAATGAATAATTCGTTATTCTGAGTACTCACACAAAAAATGGATTTATGATATATTATAAATTATAGGAAACATAACAACAGAGCAAAATACTACACAGAGAGGTCAATAGAGGAGCAACGGACTACACAGAGAGGCCAAGAGAGTAGCAAAAGACTACACAGAGACGTCAACAGAGGAGCAAAAGACTACACATAGAGGCCAAGAGAGGAGCAAAAGACTACACAGAGAGGTCAACAGAGGAGCAAAAGACTACACAGAGAGGTCAACAGAGGAGCAAAAGACTACACAGAGAGGTCAACAGAGGAGCAAAAGACTACACAGCGAGGTCAACAGAGGAGCAAAAGACTACACAGAGAGGTCAACAGAGGAGCAAAAGACTACACAGAGAGGTCAACAGAGGAGCAAAAGACTACACAGAGAGGTCAACAGAGGAGCAAAAGACTACACAGCGAGGTCAACAGAGGAGCAAAAGACTACACAGAGAGGTCAACAGAGGAGCAAAAGACTACACAGAGAGGTCAACAGAGGAGCAAAAGACTACACAGAGAGGTCAACAGAGGAGCAAAAGACTACACAGAGAGGTCAACAGAGGAGCAAAAGACTACACAGAGAGGCCAAGAGAGGAGCAAAAGACTACACAGAGAGGTTAACAGAGGAGCAAAAGACTACACAGAGAGGTTAACAGAGGAGCAAAAGACTACACAGAGAGGCCAAGATAGGAGCAAAAGACTACACAGAGAGGTCAAGAGAGGAGCAAGCAACTACAAACTTCATTTCCCGGTGCTGAAACACAAATGAGGAAGAACGAAAAATGAAGAAAAGCACAAATATGTCCAACGTAGACAGGGAAAGCTACATGGCCAGCAGAAAGGGCAGAGATCAGAAATAAGGCCACGCTAAAAGAAAGAGAGTCAACATAGAACCAACCTTGAAGCCAACACTACAACTACGGCATTTATCCTTTTTCTGAGGTCTCCCCGGAGGACTAGAAAACTGGAGAATAAAGGACGCATACTCAGTGCAGTTACTACAATGCGCTCGGTTAAGCAGGCAATAAATACAGTGGTTTGTACATCTGAATTTAATCCTTTTGACTCCACCCACCTTGCTCTCCTAAAATTGAACTCGGGCGCATACATAATAATAATTTTATATATATATATATATATATATATATATATATATATATATATATATATATATACCTATGTATTACATATATAATATTATACAAAAACATTTATAATTGACACATACCATTCACGGCGAACGAAGAACTCAAAATAGACCGTGAGTAAAGTATAAACAAAATAAAGGAAGTCTGCAGGGGCGTGACACGACATCGGCTGAGGGCGTTCTAGTAGCGAGAGCTTGACCTTTCTCCATGGTCAGATGGGAAGGGCAAAAAATGGAGGGAGAATATTGTAGTAAAGTAAGGTAAAGTACGAAACGTGAATCGGTGTCATAGCACTCGAGATTTCACTTATATGTGCCGCCTATACAGAAGTGTTCTGAGACTTCTGAATAGTGTCGCTTCAAGCATCGAAATTCACAATGAGATGCGGCATTCCTCGCCGTCCCAGACTACTACTACCTTGGTTACCCATTCCTTCCAGCGGCTGGGTCAACGACTGGATCAACGGCTGGGGTATTTTCTTTTTCCCAACTACGAGTACAACACACACTGCTTCCGGCGGAAATCGAACACGAGTTGTCCCAACGTCGGTAGCCCAGTCGAGTAGTTTGCCCAACTAGGCTACCAAGACCCCCATATTGTGGAACAAAAACGAAACTGATAAAATATAAATTCTCCGGATACATGGCAATATAATCGATGTACGTTCTTAAACACTAAACGATTACACGTTTCTAGAACAGAAGTTACATTTCCACTTTTACATCGAAATCAACAGTTGTGAATGATACATTCAATATGAGTTGCGTCTGGTGTCTAATTAAAAACCCCACATTGGTGCGCTCGTGATGTGAGACAGGTTATTTCTCGCTAATTCCCACTATTTCTGCTAATTGTTAGCCGACGCTACAGCTACAACCGGCAATTATCGAGAATGTTAACGGGCCTGCACAATGCACAGAAATGACACCGAAAGTCATACAGAGGGTGTCAAAACTAATATAAACTGAGAGTTTGAAACAAAGCGCAGAAATGACACCGAGCGTCAAGTATAAAGAGAGTGTTAAAAATATATACAAATGACATGATTCAAGTACAATTAAAAGTCAGAAATGAGTAGAAACAACAACCGAGACACCAAATGGAATAATGAAGGTGGCCGATTAAAGTTCTTTAAAAAAAAAACGTTTGGACAAAGAAACCAGAGACAGGCCAAATACAAACAGGGGACAAGCACTAAAAAAAATAAAAACAATGGTAAGGTAAAGTTAAAGTTAAAGTTAAAGTTAAAGGTAAAGGTAAAGGTAAAGGTAAAGGTAAAGATAAAGTTAAAGGTAAAGATAAAGTTAAAGGTAAAGTTACAGATTAAGTTAAAGGTAAAGATTAAGTTAAAGGTAAAGATAAAGTACAAGACCTGAATCGGCGTCTTAGCACGCGAGTTTCCACCCATATGTGCTCGGCCGCCTATCCAGAAGTGTTCGGAGACTTCTGGATAGTGTCGCTTCAAGCATCGAAATTCACGATGCGAGACGGCATTCTTCAGACTTTCAGCTTAAGTAACAAAGTCCTCAACTGAACAAACTGTACGACGTTGATGGTTTCAAAACGGAAAACAACGGTTTTCGATCGAAATATAAACAGCGATACATGCCAATACGCCGACCTTGAAAGAGAACATAAACAATTTCGTATTTACTGCTAAAACCTCATTCAGTTTATTACCGCTTTGAAACCATCAACGTCGTACAGTTTGTTCATTTGAGAACTTCATTACTTAAGCTGAAAGTCTGAACGTTGTATTTCTAAATAAACATACATGTTTTTATTTGAATTTTAATTCTCTGAGACGATGGATTAGCAGAGCTAAAGCCACATTGTTTGAACATACGTGGGTATTTGATCAGACTAAAGCAGAAATAAATATTGGCTTTAACAAAATGTTACATGTATTAAGTTTCCATAATTTGACACAGATTAATGGATTCAACGATTAATTCCACGCAGACCTTTGTTGATGTGGGTGTCCTCCCCTGACCGGAATGTAGTGAGCTTTGATTAAAAGCGCCTCAGGATTGAAGGTTGGCTACCATGGAGCGTCTCCGTATTGAAGGTTAGCTGCCATAGAGCGTCTCCGTATTGAAGGTTAGCTGCCATAGAGCGTCTCCGTATTGAAGGTTAGCTGCCATAGAGCGTCTCCGTATTGAAGGTTAGCTGCCATAGAGCGTCTCCGTATTGAAGGTTAGCTGCCATAGAGCGTCTCCGTATTGAAGGTTAGCTGCCATAGAGCGTCTCCGTATTGAAGGTTGGTCACCATAGAACGCCTCCCTACTGAAGGTTAGCTGCCATAGAGCGTCTTCGCATTGAATGTTAACCACCATCGAGCGTCTCTACATTGAAGGTTGGCTACCATGGAGGAGCCTCTCCACATTGAATGTTGACCACCATCGAGCGTCTCTACATTGAAGGTTGGCTACCATGGAGCCTCTCCACATTGAATGTTAACCACCATCGAGCGTCTCTACATTGAAGGTTGGCTACCATGGAGGAGCCTCTCCACATTGAATGTTGACCACCATAGAGCGTCTCTACATTGAAGGTTGGCTACCATGGAGGAGCCTCTCCACATTGAATGTTGACCACCATAGAGCGTCTCTACATTGAAGGTTGGCTACCATGGAGCCACCATATTGTTTTCAGTTTCTTGTTTTAATGGTCGCGTAGGTACATGTTCTATTATCTATCTTTTTATGCTGCCCGTCTTAGTCATTGTCCGGACTCGATCTTGTTACCTTGCATTCACTACCAAGTTTCAGTGAATTATTATTCCTTTATGTGCCCTTAAATGCTATTTGTCTTCTTTTGATTGCATTAAATAGTTCTTATGTGTGTGTGCTGTGGTATAGAACAAGCTGTGATATCAGTATCTTTCAGCTTAAGTCTTCCGATTCTCAATATTTTATCTGCCACGGGCTTGCTGTCGCTCTTCTTCGATCCCTACTCGCTTGGCCAGATTTTTTGCATGCTCATCTCGGGAAATTGAATTTGGATTTTGATCAGTTACAATTAAACTTGTATGCACGCATGGAAGTATCATCACAATTAATGAACACAACACCTGGCTTCATGGAAGCATGGGAACAGCAACTTGTAGTGAGAAATGCTGAACGTATTCTGGAAAAGCTGTAAATGTCAAGTTTGATTTGCTGGCAAATGTTAGCCCGAGACGTGGCAGACGAGCACACCTGCAAACCGTTGACCTAGTTGGAGAATGGGAACACGCCAAGCATGTGTCGGGGGTATTTTTGGGGGAAAAATGGGAGGCAGGGGTGATGTTGGTGCTGGTGTGCGTATTTGTGTGAGAGACAGGTGGGGTGAGAAAGCAAAAGAGAAAGTTAAAATTTGTAGAATTTACAGAGAATAGGCCGAGAAATGTTTGAGTGTGTGTGTTTATATTGTTTACTTGATCGGAGTTGCGGAATTTGGTTGAAGAAAATGACAAGAAAATAATCGAGAATCTGAGAGAAGGAGATAGAAGCATACTGATGTTAGTCACAAAAGAATGAGGCACAAAATGTACTCCATACTGAAGACAGGTATCACTAGTATGCGCTACTTTAGCCATACAGATACGACAGCAAAACTCACATTCTACAAGACCGTCCAAAGTACACAGCTTTAGAACGAAAGTTTTTTTTTGTGTTTTTTTTTGCGTTCGCCAGCTTTTACCTCTGACGGCGTTCCTAGAGACTAGGAACTGAATTTTGCGTGTTGATCCATTTTTCCCTGGCAGCCGTGTGCACAGGGGTCCCTCGCCGCACAGGCAGATAACTCCGACTTCGGAGGTACTCATATTTTTCCGTCGATGTGTAGTTGACGTTTCAAACAGGGCCTGGCTACTGAGACCAGGAGTGGTAGCCGCAGAGAGAAATCATAAATTAAAATCACAAGCGGTGCAGCCGGGGTTTGAACCCACAACCTCACTGTCTCGAAGCCAGCGTCTTGTCTCGAGACCAACCAGTCCCCCAGAAGGAAAGTTTGGCCTGCGCCCATTACTGTGGAAGATCATAAACTGCATGGTTCCACCAAACTGCATGTTTCCACCAAACTGCATGTTTCCACCAAACTGCATGGTTCCACCAAACTGCATGGTTCCACCAAACTGCATGGTTTCACCAAACTGCATGGTTCCACCAAACTGCATGGTTCCACCAAACTGCATGGTTCCACCAAACTGCATGGTTCCACCAAACTGCATGGTTCCACCAAACTGCATGGTTCCACCAAACTGCATGGTTCCACCAAACTGCATGGTTCCACCAAACTGCATGGTTCCACCCAACTGCATGGTTCCACCAAACTGCATGGTTCCACCAAACTGCATGGTTCCACCAAACTGCATGGTTCCACCAAACTGCATGGTTTCACCAAACTGCATGGTTCCACCAAACTGCATGGTTCCACCAAACTGCATGGTTTCACCAAACTGCATGGTTCCACCAAACTGCATGGTTCCACCAAACTGCATGGTTCCACCAAACTGCATGGTTTCACCAAACTGCATGGTTCCACCAAACTGCATGGTTCCACCAAACTGCATGGTTCCACCAAACTGCATGGTTCCACCCAACTGCATGGTTCCACCAAACTGCATGGTTCCACCCAACTGCATGGTTCCACCAAACTGCATGGTTCCACCCAACTGCATGGTTCCACCAAACTGCATGGTTTCACCAAACTGCATGGTTCCACCAAACTGCATGGTTTCACCAAACTGCATGGTTCCACCAAACTGCATGGTTCCACCAAACTGCATGGTTTCACCAAACTGCATGGTTCCACCAAACTGCATGGTTCCACCAAACTGCATGGTTCCACCAAACTGCATGGTTCCACCCAACTGCATGGTTCCACCAAACTGCATGGTTTCACCAAAAATTTGAAACAAACAGCAGACTTCTCTTTAACGGAATTCCGAATCACAGTCTGAATGACGTCATACTCGCAGCAGTAACAAGAAGACGATAATGAAGTAACATAAGTAAAGTTCATTATAAAGGAGTTGGAAGTTACGGAAAGTTAACTGTAGCAAATGTCAATCGTAAATATGAGCAAAATCATATCCGCACGCTGAGAAAGAAGTGGAATCGTTTATTTCTTGAAAGAAAAAAACCAGTGTGCAGAAAACAAATAAAAAAAATGAAAACAAGCTTCTCTATATTAAAACAATACATAACAATAATTAACAATATTACCATTTGTCCAGACTAGAAGTCTAGAAGAATAAAAGACAAGCTGGGCGAAGACAGTAGAAGTTGAGAGGAAGAGTGTGAACCATATGAAGGTAGTTAACAGCATGACTCAATCGGACTTGCTGCTAACCTACATAACGCAACATGCCCGTTGATAACTTTGGTGGTTTGTGACCAAGAAAATCACAGAAGTATCGCCGCTTTCTTTAAATAAACAAATGTGTATGTGTGTATGTCCTGCTTTATGATGGAGGTGTGAGAACAACATCATGACATACGATGAGATGGTCGCTTGCTCCTTACGTCCTCGTTGATGATGGAGGTGTGAGAACAACATCATGACACGATGAGATGGTCGCTTGCTCCTTACGTCCTCGTTTATGATGGAGGTGTGAGAACAACATCATGACATACGATGAGATGGTCATTTGCTCCATACGTCCTCGTTTGTGTGTGTGTGTATGTCCCGCTTTATAATGGAAGTGTGAGAACAACATCATGACACGATGAGATGGTCGCTTGCTCCTTATGTCCTCGTTTGCGTGTGTGTGTGTCCTGATTTTCCCCCTAATCCTGAACTGTGGCTGACACACACTCTTGTCTTCGGCAGGCCCAGCAATTAAAAACAACGAAGTGGAAATCATGAACAACCGTGTGAAACAATAATAACATTCGGCACAGGGAAATGAGCAAAGCATTGTTTACAAAAATAAAAGTCAATAGTTGGAAGCGACGTGCAAACACTACACAATGAGGAGACAAAATCGAAGCACTCGTAGCCATGGACAATTGCCAACATGATAAAGTGGAGGCAATTTTGCTGAGAAAAAGCTCAAAGAAAAAATAATGACAAATCTGCTGAATACTAATGAAGTTAAATGAACTTTGATATAAATGCAGACACTCCACAGAAAGATTAAATCTTTGAAATCTTCTAGGGACTTAAAAATACAAAGACCAGGAAATCCAGCATAGGCAGCAGAAATGTTGGAAGCACCATTTTTTGCCACATATTTTGCAAACAAAGACAACATCGCTTGAGTGGAGCAAAGAAATTATTGTCAAGTTGCAGAAAAACAAGAGCCCATGGACTGCAACAGCTGAAGAGGAATTAGCTTACTCTCAGTTCCTAGCTAAGTTATCGCCGGGATCGTCATACAAAGATCCTCAAACACGCTAATCTTCAATCTAAGGATCAAGCAGGATTACGATGGAATAATTGCTGAGTTGATCATATCTTCACTCACCGGAGCACAATAAAATAATGGCTATGGCAAGTGTGTAGAATTGCTATGATAAATTTGCATAAATGTTTATTTAAATTAACAACATAAACGTTTTGATAAGACACAAAGAGACGAGGCTTGCTGTAAATACCGAGAACATATTCCAGCATGACGGTCAACAATCATCAAAATGTGTTACACGAAGACTACAGCGTCGGCAATAATAAACAATCATTCAAGCTAAAAGCGTGGTATGAGTCAGAGATCGGCGAACGTGTCCAAAATCCGACATCACGAAACCGTGGTTAACTAACTAACCAGTCTTGCCAAGAGAGTTTGGATCTGATGACCCGATCGGTCTCAACAACATTTTGAAACTGAAGTTGAAAATGTTAGATGGAAAGGCGTTAATATCAAAGTTAAAGGCTGTAAACCACAACTCAACGCATTTACGCCAATTTAACGTCTCTTTTAAGTGCGGAAAATGAAGAAGAGTAAATGAGAGAATTTTGAAAATAAAGGGGGAGGGGGGCAGAAAAGAAATTATATTATTGGAAGAATAGGGAGAAAACGGGATAATTCTGAAAAAGCAGGATATATCTAGAGTATTATAACAGACTATGGGCCCTTCAATGAAAGATAGAATACTTTGATAGCGAACAAAAATAACGACCAGTCTTTGCAGATGGAAATGCCGTAATCAAAAAGAGAAACCACATAGAATCGTCAAGCAATAGACTCCAGAGGGAGGACGAATGAGTGGCAAGAAAAAAATAAAATGATTTAGAGTGGATGAGGCGAAAAAGAGGTTGTCCCGTGTACACTCTTTAATGGGACAATAATTATGGGAAAAGAATCAGGTAAAGCGAGATCCCTCGGCGCTTGGTCTTCTAATGCGTAAACCTATAGACGTTACTATTACTTAGTTGGAAGAAAGCTGTTGTCAGCTCAAGGCTGGACTCCTAACATCTTCTCCTGATACCAGTGATGGCCACAAGAACCTTCTTTGTGTTGACGTTTGGTCGAGAGCTCTTGCCCTTTCTCTATGTGCCTTGATTTCACAACATAGAGATAAATGACCGCCCTACTGAAGAGCTGAGCCACAGAATTAGCATCATATCGCTTTCTTCTAGATTGCCACGTCATCACGGTGGGTATATACTTTGCACTGTTATGATAGTATGTAGCCCAGTGCATCCGATTGTAGCATGTTTGTGTCTCGCTTTTCCTTTGACCTGTCCAGCCTGTGTGATCTTATGATAGCATTGCTACCACTAAAACAACTCTTAAAGGTGGGGGGGGGGGGGAGAATGTGGGCACTCAGGCTGCTCTAGCACTGTTTGATGGAGACAAGTCAGAGGTTTGTTTGGTGCTCTACTTGTAAGGTTTTAATGCATAACAACTCATTTTTTGGTGCTCTACTTGTAAGGTTTTAATGCATAACAACTCATTTTTTGGTGCTCTACTTGTAAGGTTTTAATGCATAACAACTCATTTTTTGGTGCACTACTTGTAAAGTTTTAATGCATAACAACTCATTTTTTGGTGCTCTACTTGTAAGGTTTTAATGCATAACAACTCATTTTTAGTGCTCTACTTGTAAGGTTTTAATGCATAACAACTCATTTTTAGTGCTCTACTTGTAAGGATTTAATGCATAACAACTCATTCTGTAGATGAGCATCTATACAATAATGTTACATGGTGTCATATCTGATTCATCATGGCTGAGACCATAAGAGCTGGCTCACGCCAATTTAGTCTAAGACATTGATGATTGATAAAACTACAGACTGTAAGAATGTGAAATCAAACATTGACAGGTAGAAAATGAAACTCAAAAGAAGTTTAAATGTGTTTAATGAAAGAATCACTGTTGCTATCAAAATGTATATAGTTTGTCTTGTTCTAAGAATGGACCAAGCGGTTAAGCTGATCAACTGGCAATATTGAGGTTTATAACGTGCACCTAAATATTGCTCACATTCAGTACTTTTTTATCCCGGCACTAACAACTAAAGGTCCCGGTACTCACCACAAAAGGTACCGGTACTCACCACAACAGGTACCGGTACTCACCACAACAGGTCCCGGTACTCACCACAACAAGTCCCGGTACTCACAACCAAAGGTCCCGGTACTCACCACAAAAAGTCCCGGTACTCACAACCAAAGGTTCCGGTACTCACCACAAAAAGTCCCGGTACTCACAACCAAAGGTTCCGGTACTCACCACACATTTCTCTCATCAACGACAAATAACATGTAATTTCAACAAAAAATGAGTGGCTGAATGATGAAAAGGTACCAGTACCGCCTGATAAAAACACATTGCTCACATTACTTTCTGTTAATTTAGTAGACATCCACCATACCAGATATCTCTCTCTCTCTCTCTCTCTCTGCGATCAGGACTCAATCAGAGTAGGATTCCAGACTCTCTCATGAAGTTAGCTATCTGTTTAAGACCCCACAGACAGAACACAACAATTAGAGTCTGTTAGATCCATTCCGATTGAATACCCGTTAAAACGTTGCACTGTATTCTGCGCCAGTGGCCCAGTGCATCCGATTTCAGCCTGCATTTTATTCAGGTTTGCTTTCCTTATACCAGATCTGATAATAGCAACTAATTTGGTATGTACGTAAATCACACAAAAATAACGCATTCAGATTTTGTAATGTCCCTATCGTGATGTTCTTTATGTCCCATCTGTTTTTACGAAAGACGTACAATGAGCGAAAAGTGTTGTATGTGTTGCGTTTCACTGTTAGATGTGACACGGTTCAGGTCAGCATGCTATACATTAGAAGATCATATTTTATGTTTTCCTTCATTAGATCCTTATTCATTTTTTTTCGTTCGCCAGCTTTTACCTCCGACGAAGTCCCTAGAGATTAGCAACTGAATTTTGCGTGTTAATCTATTTTACCCTGGCAGCCGTGTACACTGGGGTCCCTCGCCGCACGGGCAGAGAACTCCGACTTCGGAGGTACTCATATTTTTTTTTCCCGTCGATGAGTAATTGACGTTTCAAGCCGGGCCTCGCTGCTGAGACCAGGGGTGGTTGCCGCGGAGAGAAATCACAAATAACAATCTCAACCGGTGTACTGATACCAACCAGTCCCCCATTACTCATTTTAATAACCGGTATTTCAATAACCGGTATTTTAATAACCGGTATTTCAATAACCGGTATTTCAATAACCGGTATTTCAATAACAAAACCCAAGCCAGAGGGCAGCTGCAGTGTAGTCCTGTCTGGATTAGGTTTCTGTTCAAGTTGTCATCAACCAGCTATGATTCAAATTGAGCTTTCAGTTATTTCAATGTATTATCCGCGTAAGGTTGATATTAACAAAATTGATATGTTGATAACACGAGCCATTTATTTCTTACGAAATTGACAGAGATGCAAAATAATTACCTCTCAGGAGACATTCAAACTTGCTTATCTTAATATCTGACAACATTTTGCCATCACAGCTTTTCTATCGGTGAAAATCTAAACACAATTTCAACTTCACAACGATAGTAACACTAGACGTCATGCAATCCAATTGTAGAAAGGAAGAACACAGGTAAGATACTCCCGCATCACTTCCGAAACACCTGAAGCTTGTTCTCCAACCTATAGGAGGGGAGTTTGGTAAAAATGTAGCCACGCGAACACGCTCCAGACATGAGAGCTAAAGATGTCGTGTGTGGTTATAGCCAAGAACGATGCAGCACGTTTGTTTCATTCAATTGATAACAGAAGTTGAGAACAAATTGAAGAGGTTATTGTCATTATGTATTTAGTTTTGATAACGATTGGTGCTGTGGCCGATATTGCTGGGAAAGAAATAGACAAAGGTATGTGGGGATGATATTAATGATAAAAGGGAAAATATTAACGAAATTAACAAAACCAGGATGTGTGCTTCTTTTCATGAACAATACAAGAGAGGTGTGTTTGAATCTCAGACCTACGTCAATGAGAACAAAATAGACAAGTTTTAATATAGAAAAAATACTAAGTTGGTGGCGTTGTATGGTTAGTTGTAAACAGTCCACGCCAGTTAAACGAAATGAGGTAAGTAAAGATTAAGAAAGACAGAGACAAGTAACAACAAAGGAAAATCACTAATTCAGACAATTCGAGCAGCACAAGAACGACAAATGATATAAACCACGACACCTTTTAGGTATCAGTGAAAGAGAAAAGAAGAAGAAGTAGAAAGAATTGTTGGATTTGCATGAGCTAGTCTAGGAGTGATGGAAACCACTGAAAGAAGACAAGAACCCAAGGGGCGACAATAAAAGTCAAAGTGGAGTTGATTACTTTGTTCTTGTCTAACCCACACAGCTCATTTTTTAACAAGTTAGAAGGGTCATGCTCAAAAGGAATGGTGACGTATGTACATGGAGTTGTGTTTGTGTGGGGTTAAAAACAAGACAAAGGGAAGAGACGATTGGGGAGGGGGAATAGAGGAGGGGAGGAAAAGGAAGCAGAAAGCGCGAGGTGAAGGATAGTTCGATAAGGTTATGAGGTGTACTGATAACTTGAGACAAAAGAGCAGATATTTTACGGCCAATCGATTTATTCTCAAAGGAGAACCGATATATGTTCGCTCCAGACACAAAATGATCTGTTGTTAACAGTAGTTGAAGTGAGAAGCGATCAGAATGCGGGTACACTATATGTCGTAAATATACTCACACAGTCTGAGCGCCTACTTGTCGCGCCGCTGTTAAGTTTTACGCCAGCAAAAATAATAAAGTGGAACGTTTATAATCTAGAGCAACAAAGGAACTATTATCTCAATGTTTTCTGTTCATTGAAAGCATCAATAGAAGCCGAAGCGTGAGACATTTTAAAATCGCAATAATAGCAGAAGTCGGCAACGGCTCTTTGTTAGCTGCTGCACGTTACACGGCTCAAAGTTTTTAATTTAATGCAACGACACATGCGTAGTTTTTCTACATATTTTCTTTATTGCTAAAACAAATTGCCGCATGCTAGTAATTTAATTTCGTACAAATAATACGACGCCTTATACGCATTTTCTTTAGTGCAACAATACAAAACAGTGCTTTATTATTTATGTTAAATCCACCAATGCCGCACTCTATTACCTTTTATTGAGTGCAGTAATGCATGCCACACTCTTTACCGTTGCATTCATTGCAACAATATCGGTTGCACTCTCGGCGTTTAATGCAACAATGGCACATGCACTCATTTTCGTTCATTCACGGCGACAAAGGGAGCCGAACGTCTTTCTGGCTGCTCAAGAATAGGAACTCAACGCTGCCAGTTTTCATTTACAATTAAATGCTGAACTTTGGCGCTTAATTGAAAACTTTGAGACCCTTAATGCTCTCCCTTGAGAGCAGGGGAATTAATGGCCTAAGTAATGCTTCAGAATAAGATTTAAAGACTCTACTGTGATACTGAATAAAAGAATAAAGGACACTAGCAGGAAAGAAGGCGAGGGGAGAGAGAGAAGAGAGAGAGAGAGAGAGAGAGAGAGAGAGAGAGAGAGAGAGAGAAGGAGGGCGGTGCTTTAATCAAATTATTGAAATCATTACTAAGATTTTAAAACAAGAATAAGATTTAAAAAAACACCTCTTTAACATCAGTATTGCATTTATTCGTTTAATATATAACTCATCAGCTAAAGATATGACGTGTTTCCTGACGTAACTTTCGAACAATTACATAATTCTAGCAGTTATGTGGAAGTATGTCGTTTAATTCCTGGAAATTATTATGCAGAAATTTGTTATTTAATTTTAACACAAAAGAGCGGAGAACTTTTTGTATCTGAACGATATCAATGTAACCACACATTTGTTGCACTACGACGTTGTAGAGTTATAACTGATGTTAAGTACAACAATTCATGGCGTTTCAACAGTAGAACTCATGACACAATAGTGATGTTTCTAGAACCTATGATGTTTCAATGATAGTAAAAACGGATGTTTTAGTGCAAGAATGTAAAATACTTTTTGACGTTAATGCAGAAATCATCAAAGCTATAGCTGATATATTAATGGAAACATTGACGATCCTAACTACGATTCTAATTTAGCTTCATTCTATTTGAAGTTCTATAAATTTGACGATATGAAATGAGTTTTATAATATCATGGACAAATGAAAGAACAAACACGTCCATTTTGCAACAACTTTGCCTCTTAAGTTGTTGAGAACTATCAAACATGGACAAAAATAAAATGTAAACTTATTGTAATGGAGTGACGTGAAGGTATTGATAAGATCATTGTAGAGGGTATAGTACCAGACAGACGAGAGAAAGAGAGATCAAGAAAGAGCAAGGTGCCACAGATGAACTGAGCATGTCGGCTGTTAACTCTGGGAATTTGGCGCAGGAAAGAGGAAATCAGAGCGTTATCGCGGACGTCAAGTTACAATAGGGAAAAGACAGATGAGGAAGTAGATAAGTACGATATTAAACAATTTTAAATGTACCACTAATATTAAACAATTTTAAATGTACCACTAATATTAAACAATTTTAAATGTACCACTAATATTAAACAATTTTAAATGTACCACTAATATTAAACAATTTTAAATGTACCACTAATATTAAACAATTTTAAATGTACCACTAATATTAAACAATTTTAAATGTACCACTAATATTAAACAATTTTAAATGTACCACTAATATTAAACAATTTTAAATGTACCACTAATATTAAACAATTTTAAATGTACCACTAATATTAAACAATTTTAAATGTACCACTAATATTAAACAATTTTAAATGTACCACTAATATTAAGCAATTTTAAATATACCACTAATATTAAACAATTTTAAATGTACCACTAATATTAAACAATTTTAAATGTACCACTAATATTAAACAATTTCAACATTATTGATTTATGTCTATGTTAAATGTCAACAATGAAAGGATTTTACGTTTTCTGAATTTCGTTCAGGAAACACCATTTCTTACACTGACTTTCATTGTAACCTGTTCTTTAAAGCGTCCATCGTACACACATTACTTTGAAGTCCTTCGTAGGTCAGTGATAGGACTAGGTCACGATCTACTCTATCCAGGAAACATAAACTGTGAATAGACTCCAAGAAAGAAACAAATCTTAACCGCGTAAGCGAGCAGCGCACGCCATACTTCCATATTAGAGATTTATCTAGTGTTTACATTTCTATTTAAGTGTTCATCTTCACATATCTTGTTGTTTTACACCCAATGAAAGCCTTTGCCCATACGAAGTAGGTCGTTTCGTCTCTCTTAGTTTTGTTGCTTAATACAATTTTGTGTTTATTTTACATTTGGGAGAGCTTTAATTAAGCAAACCACATAACACTCCTATATAGACTAAAGAATCTTGCCTTGCAACATATAAAATGGTATGTTGTATGGTAGTGAAGATATAAGTTTTAAAGTGCATGGTCACAGCAATGGGAGGTCAGATCAGCAGTGACAACTTCTTTGCTGTTGTTACCTTCAGAACAAAATGAGCCATTTTTCTAAAGCTGCGAGGACTGAAAAGTATTAGACTGTGCTCGCAGCATCACCATGCAAAACACAACATTCATGGCCCTCAAGAAATGTACTCTTAATATTTAAATAGACAAGTATGATATTAATATGTTTAAATAGATAAAAAAAAAAAGTAAAGTACTCCCGTCACGCCAAGTGGCATATAGGGAATATGGTGTTAGTGACCTTAAATTTTACAGACCTTAGGCACATGATTTTTGGGGTAATTACGCCCGTGCTGCTTTACTTTCCCAGAAAAAAATCCAGTACCCATAAATGGCTGGATGAACTGGAAGCCGTCGGTTGGGATCGAACCCTACCTCTTGTCCTTTGTAGTCCAGTTCATTAACCACTGAGCTATCGCGGCTTTAAATAGATAAGTAAATGCAAAAGCAATAAGAAAAAATAACCTCTCCTGGAAAGAAATGTGTTAGACGAATGACAGGAAACAGCCTGAGAAATAACACCAGAATTTAAGAACTGAGAAAAAAGCTAGGAATAATCCCCGCCATAGAATATATAAGGAAACAACAAATAAAATGGTTGGACCACGTGACAAGGCAGAAAGAACAAAACAACACAACGAGCCTTCAACAAACGTTGCGAGAACAATAGACCCAAGGGCTGACCACGAAAAATATGCATTGACAGAATATTACAAACACTAGGAAACATAACAGCAGCAGAGGCGAACAGAAGAACAAAAGACCGTAAATTATATCTCCCCTCGACACTGATCGTCAGATGAGGAAGGAAAGAATAAAAAGAACAGATAAGTACTATAATGTAATGATTTAAATAGGTAATAAAAAATATATTCTTAATGTTTAGATAGATAAGAAATATAAACGGAACATGTAAATATATAAGAACAATATACTGAATATTTAAATAGATAAGAAGAAATATTCACTTACAGCAAATATAACGAAATCTGTTTCAAATAGATGCAGACATCACAAACAAATCAGTAGAACCGTTAGTGTGGGAAAGTTTCTTTGCAAATGTTCGAAGTGAACGGAATGCTCTACAAGCAGGTATCTTCTCTCAACCAGACCAGTTCAGTCGTGGATTCATATCAGTGGCACCGTTACCAAGCGTTGTTATGTGAGCGAAATGTCTGAGAAGAAAGTGTCGAGCTGGGATTATTCACGTGCTCTAGGGACTGACTCACGCTGATCTACCAAGTTCACGGTATATTTTATGTTTACATCAACGAAGTCTCCAAACGTGCTACATAGGAACCCGATTCAGTCACTGCCGACGTAGTAGATCGTTTTAATATATAAACATTATAAATTAAGACCATATATGCAAGCTAGCCAACCCATCAGAGACAGAGGAGATCAACGAGCTTCTATTTGCTAGACGATCAGGCACTAATACATGAAACAATAGAAGACCTACAAGAACACTTAAACAAACTCAACATCTCAGGCACAAAATACAACATGAAAATCAACATCAACAAAACAGAAGTCATGAATGTCGCCAAAAATAAACAGAACATCAACATAACTATAGAAGGCAGACAACTAAAACAAGTAAGAGGAATTCAAATACCTAGGAAGTCTAATGACAAACGACAACTCTCAAACAGCAGAGATAGAATCAAGATGCAACAAAGCTTGTCAAATCATTGGACAGTTATCGCCACTATTGTCCAACAAGGAAATAACTCTGGAGGCAAAACGAGCACTATACAATACAATCTTCATCACAACGTTGTGCTAACAATGCTCGTCCTGGACCCTAGATGCAAGAACAATAAGTAAAATAACCTCTACACAGATGAAATGTGTTAGACGAATGACAGGAAACAGTCTGAGAGATAAGATCAGAAATGAAGAACTGAGAAAAAAGCTAGGAATAACCCCCGCCATAGAATATATAAGGAAACAACATATACAATTGTTTGGCCACGTGACAAGGCAGAAAGAACAAAACACAACACAACGAGCCTTCAACAAACGTTGTGAGAATACCAGACCCAAGGGTCGACCACGAAAAAGATGGGTCGATGAAATATTAGAAGCACTAGGAAACATAACAGCAGCAGAGGTGAACAGAAGAGCAAAAGACCGCAAATTATATCTCCCCTCGACGCTGAAAGGCACATGAGGAAAGAAAATAGAAGAAGATAAATTAAGAAAATTACATTTTTTTTTTAATTTTAATGACGGAGAAATATATTGAAAATGTTATATTTATTACGTTCAGATAAAAGAGATGCGGTATAGCAGCCGTTTGTGAGCTGGACACTCGAGAACAGGAGAACAGGTTCAACAAAGATCGACAGCTTCTAAGATTCCTGCCTTAAATTGGTACCTGACTTTTCTTGGTAAGAAAGACGGCACTGAAATAATGCTTACCACATTATCCTTAGCGACAACGGTCTTTGCAAAAATAAAATGGGCACTAACCTTTAGACTAAGCAAGGGTAACATAGAATGGTTGATAGTAAACTTATAGAGAAATGGTTTCACGGAGAAACATAATATAGTTGACAGCAAACTTTGAGAAAATGGTTTCACAGAGAAGCTTGGAATAGTTGACAGCAAACTTTGAGAAAATGGTTTCACAGAGAAATATAGAATAGTGTTAACAGCAAATTTTGAGAAAATGATTTCACAGAGAAACAGAACAGTTGACAGCAAACTTTGAGAAAATGGTTCCACAGAGAAATATAGAATAGTGTTAACAGCAAATTTTGAGAAAATGATTTCACAGAGAAACAGAACAGTTGACTGCAAACTTGGAGAAAATGGTTTAATAGAGAAACAGAACAGTTGACAGCTAACTTGGAGAAAATGGTTTCATAGAGAAACAGAACAGTTGACAGCAAACTTGGAGAAAATGGTTTCACAGAGAAACACAGAATGGTTGGCATCAAACTTAGACTTCAAATGGTTTTAGCGCGAAGGTACCACGTGTTCTGTACATACAACAATGTCAATCTTTACATCGACAACTTTATATTCCCAAAGATACTGGCTACAATTATGTCAAACGTTGAACGTTCTAGCACAATAAATGAAGAGCCAACATCATTATTATCAAATATAGGCTGTCTAGTCATCATGTGTCTCCGTAACTTTTCTGCTCCTACGGTTGCAGCAATTCTGTTGTTTGCTTCCTAACAAACAATTATCTTAAACTGTCTGTCCTCCTCTTCTATTTTCCTCAGTCTCTACTTCCATCATTGGGGGGGGGGGGGGTGTCACAATGTATTCCAGTTGTGCCCTTGTCATTGCGTTCTCTCAGATTGACCACAATAATTCTGCTCCCAATATTGACTATTTAACCTGAGTTTTTCCTTATCGTCAAACAATGCTCCTCTGGTGGGCTGGGGTAATCCAGTGCTCTCCCCTCGTTAAGCCTCAGGCTCTGAAATTATGCCCCACTGTTTATTTGTCCTTCCCACAAGGGCCCATGTCTGTTTGATCAATTTTAAATTTATTGTAACTGTGGTAATTGAGTCTACAGTGGCTGATTCTCAATCGAAAGATAATCTAAATAATAATGAAAAACCGAACTACAGAGTAAACAACATCCACCCAAATGACCCGGATGTAAAGAGAAATATCTCAATTTTCCAAAAAAAAGTAATGTTGACAAATTGACGCAGTCAAATGTTTTCATTAATTAAAGCTCGGCATGCAGCAAACATTGGTCATGCTCCCTGGGGATTATCCAAGAAGTACAACCTTCTGGAAATAATGGACAATATCAAGCTGATGAGTGCTTAGAGTGTGGATGTGCACTTGCCCCCTCGCATAAGGTTATCGTGTCCCTCGAATTCGATAATAAATTACGCACTCCACCATAGCTCGGCCTGGATAGGGTATTTTAAAAAAAACACATTCAGTGATAGCCTAGGATCACCGAGTCCTTGAAGCAACGTAATTAGATGCTCGGCTCACGTGTCTTCCTTTCGGGACTTAAGTCCAGGTTTTAAGTTTTTAGGCCCATGTTCTTTTCTCAGTTAATCCTTTCTGTTGCGAAATTAAAGTAGCATCTGGGGTTGTCTGTCTTTTGAGATTTCCTGTGCACGTTTTCTTTTCGCCGTTAACAGAAAAGAAAAAATAATAAATGCAGAAAACTATGCATATATTAGTGTTGTCAATGACACAGAAAGAGGAGAGTTGTAAGAAAAGTGTCCAAACACATCCACAAGAGGAAGTAGTAAAAAAAAAGTAAAGACTCCCATCACCCCAAGTGGCGTATAGGGAATATGGTTTTTGGGGTAATGGGGTCGGTATTTATTTAGCCAGTGCCGCTTTACTTTCCCAGAAAAAATCCGGTACCCATTAAAGGCTGGATGAACCCGGAAGCCGTCGGTAAGGAACGAACCCGACCTCTATTCACAACAGGAAGATATAGTTAAATGTCTCTCGAGCCAAGAACGACACATAAGACATTTTTAACTATTTGTGTTTCCCTATTTACTGGTACGCCTTGTTTATTTCTTAGGCCTATAGTTGAACATCTGCGGCGAATTATTCTACGTTTTTCATTTGGTTTCCCTTCTTACTTTTTGGTGTCCACACGGATGTTTGAACGGGGAGTATTCTTTTGTCCCATTTTACATGCACTTCCAACTAGCATTATACAAAGATATCAAATAAACATAAAAATCCAAACTAAAGACACTATCAGCCAAAATAGATACCACTCAACGAAACAGCAATTGTTAATTAATATTGCAGATTGATAACAATAATACAACATGAAAATCAACATCAACAAAACAGAAGTCATGAATGTCGCCAAAAATAAACAGAACATCAACATAACTATAGAAGGCAGACAACTAAAACAAGTAGAGGAATTCAAATACCTAGGAGGTCTAATGACAAACGATAATTCTCAAACAGCAGAGATAGAATCAAGATGCAACAAAGCTTATCAAATCATCGGACAGTTATCACCACTATTGTCCAACAAGGAAATAACTCTGGAGCAAAACGAGCACTATATAATGCAATCTTCATCCCAACGTTGTGCTACCAGTGCCAGACCTGAACCCTAGATGCAAGAACAATAAGTAAAATAACCTCTACAGAGATGAAATGTGTTAGATGAATGACAGGAAACAGTCTGAAAGATAAGATCAAAAATGAAGAACTGAGAAAAAAGCTAGGAATAGCCCCCGCCATAGAATATATAAGGAAACAACAGATAAAATGGTTTGGCCACGTGACAAGGCAGAAAGAACAAAACACAACGCAACGAGCCTTCAACAAACGTTGTGAGAACACCAGACCCAAGGGTTGACCACGAAAAAGATGGGTCAATGTAAATTAGAAGCACTAGGAAACTTAACAGCAGCAGAGGCGAACAGAAGAGCAAAACACCGCAAATTATATCTCCCCTCGTCGCTGAAATGCAGATGAGGAAGGAAAGACGAAGAAGATAACAACCTGCTTCAGATTGTCTGTAAAGACGTTAGAGACCTCATAAATAAATATAAATCGCAATATATAAAGTGTGGTTAGTGGGACCGTCAGTAGCATAGTTACAAAACGTGCAGGCCTGGCGATACGAGCTGGCTTGTGAGCGAGAGTTAAACGCGGCCTGGCTATACGAGCTGGCTAGTGAACGAAAGTTAAACGCGGCCTGGCTATACGAGCTGGCTTGTGAGCGAGAGTTAAACGCGGCCTGGCTATACGAGCTGGCTAGTGAACGAAAGTTAAACGCGGCCTGGCTATACGAGATGGCTAGTGAACGAAAGTTAAACGCGGCCTGGCTATACGAGCTGGCTAGTGAACGAAAGTTAAACGCGGCCTGGCTATACGAGCTGGCTAGTGAACGAAGAGTTAAACGCGGCCTGGCGATACGAGCTGGTTTGTGAGCGAGAGTTAAACGCGGCCTGGCTATACGAGATGGCTAGTGAACGAAAGTTAAACGCGGCCTGGCTATACGAGCTGGCTAGTGAACGAAAGTTAAACGCGGCCTGGCTATAAGAGCTGGCTAGTGAGCGAAGAGTTAAACGCGGCCTGGCTATATGAGATGGCTAGTGAGCGAGAGTTAAACGCGGCCTGGCTATACGAGCTGGCTAGTGAGCGAGAGTTAAACGCGGCCTGGCTACACGAGCTGGCTTGTGAGCGAGAGTTAAACGCGGCCTGGCTATACGAGCTGGCTTGTGAGCCAGAGTTAAACGCGACCTGGCTATACGAGCTGGCTAGTGAGCGAAAGTTAAACGCGACCTGGCTATACGAGCTGGCTAGTGAGCGAAAGTTAAATGCGACCTGGCGTTCTCCATTCGAAACAGGGATGAGTATGTGGATCTCAGAATTGTGGGAAAAGTAGTGACAGCTAGGAAGAGAAATGGACCTCTTCACTATTAAATAATATAGTATAGTACGCTGCCATTTTATATTTCACCCTCGACATAACGTGTTACACGTCTCACGGCACTATTATCATGTGCACATACAGCGTCGGTTGTGTAGTAGTTAGTTCGCTAGCTTTGTCAGCAAATGAAACGTATATTCATCATCACCTGAGATTCTCCTATCGGCCCACATGAAAGGATGTACTGATACCGGGAACGTTGAGATAGGAAAGTATTAACGAGGTAGAGCACTGGCCTTTTCACCTCTAAACTATGTGACATAGTACAACGAAGTTACATACTTCTCTCCCTTACATCATGTTGTTTATATAATATATATAATAAAGTAAAGGAAATAAGTAAATGGTCCCTCCATGCTTTGCTAGGAATATGGACAACAATGGGGGTTAGTGACCATATTTGTCCATGAAGACGGCACATTTTTGAGTGATGTCGTTGGTGGTATGTTAGGCCGCCTCTACTTTGCAGACAAATCTCTAGTGCCAATTTGTAACGGTTGAGTGAACCCCGGGGCCTTGTCAGTCCGAACAAAAAATCGCCACGTCTGAGAACTGTTTTATGTTGTTTATTGTTTTATGTTGTTTGTTGTTTTATGTTGTTTGCTGTTTTATGTTGTTTGCTGTTTTATGTTGTTTGCTGTTTTATGTTGTTTGCTGTTTTATGATATTTGTTGTTTGATGTTTGTTCTTTTATGATATTTGTTGTTTTATGTTGTTTGCAATGTTATGTTATTTTGTTTTATGTTGTTTGCTGTGTTATGTTGCTTGCTGTTTTATGTTGTTTGCTGGTTTATGTTGTTTGTTGTTTTATGTTGTTTGCTGTTTTATGTTGTTTGCTATTTTATGTTGTTTGCTATTTTATGTTGTTTGTTCTTTTATGATATTTTTTGTTTTATGTTGTTTGCAATGTTATGTTATTTTGTTTGCTGTGTTATGTTGTTTGCTGTGTTATGTTGTTTGCAATTTTATGTTATTTTGCTTTATGTTGTTTGCTGGTTTATGTTGTTTGTTGTTTTATGTTGTTTGCTGTTTTATGTTGTTTGCTATTTTATGTTGTTTGCTATTTTATGTTGTTTGTTCTTTTATGATATTTTTTGTTTTATGTTGTTTGCAATGTTATGTTATTTTGTTTGCTGTGTTATGTTGTTTGCTGTGTTATGTTGTTTGCAATTTTATGTTATTTTGCTTTATGTTGTTTGCTGTTTTATGTTGTTTGCTGTTTTATGTTGTTTGCTGTTTTATGTTGTTTGCTGTTTTATGTTGTTTGCTGTTTTATATTGTTTGCTGTTTTATGTTGTTTGCTGTTTTATGTTGTTTGCTGTTTATATTGTTTGCTGTTTTATGTTGTTTGTTGTTTTATGTTTTGCTATTTTATGTTGTTTGCTGTTTTATGTTGTTTGTTGTTTTATGTTTAGCTATTTTATGTTGTTTGCTGGTTTATGTTGTTTGTTGTTTTATGTTTTGCTATTTTATGTTGTTTGCTGGTTTATGTTGTTTGTTGTTTGCTATTTTATGTTTGTTCTTTTATGATATTTGTTGTTTTATGTTGTTTGCAATGTTATGTTATTTTGTTTTATGTTGTTTGCTGTGTTATGTTGTTTGCTGTTTTATGTTGTTTGTTGTTTTATGTTGTTTGTTGTTTTTATGCTGTTTGCTGTTTTAAGTTGTTTGCTGTTTTATGTTGTTTGCTATTTTATGTTGTTTGTTCTTTTATGATATTTGTTGTTCTTTGTTGTTTGCAATGTTATGTTATTTTGTTTGCTGTTTGTTATGTTGTTTGCTGTGTTATGTTGTTTGCTGTGTTATGTTGTTTGCAAATTTTATGTTATTTTGCTTTATGTTGTTTGCTGTGTTATGTTGTTTGCTGTGTTATATTTGCAATTTTATGTTATTTTGCTTTATGTTGTTTGCTGTGTTATGTTGTTTGATGTGTTATGTTGTTTGCTGTGTTATGTTGTTTGCTGTTTTATGTTGTTTGCTGTGTTATGTTGTTTGCTGTTTTATATTATTTGCTGTGTTATGTTTGTGTGTGCTACGCTCTTGTTCATAGTAAACCCACGATATTTACATCTTATGATCTTATAAACACCCGACTAGGTCACGTAGCGCCCAGTTCTGCTTATTCTATCTGATCCATGCTCACTTTAGCCAAGTTGAGTTGCCTGTTGAAGAAAACTAAACCTGCAAGGTTGACTAGCGCTCTTGTGAGAGAGCTCTTGTTCTTAGACTCTGACGTCATCAGTCAGTTTCTGAAGTCAATTACGTGCTGAACCTTGTAGCCCCCCTCAAGTCTTCCTTATAAAGAACATTCATTCTCTTGAAGCCTCTGGTTGGCCCATCTTTTTCTCATTACAAAATAAAATTTACACAAAAAAATTATAAAAATAAAATAAAATCCTTCTATCTCTTCTTCAACGAAGAGTTTCAGAAGTCAATTTGAATTTAAACACCTCACATTTGCATGCTGGAGTCGCATCCGTCACATTTGAAATAAAAATGGGCGTGAAATTGACAGGTTAATGACCCCTACACAATAAGATGGAGCTGACTAGAGTCCAATTACCATCAACGTATTTAAATATTAATAGGCCAGTCCAAGATATGTCAGAAGGGGGTGCGGGAGGATCTGGTGGTTAGTGGGAGTTGAGGGGAAGTGTGAAATGTATTTGGGAAACTGGAAATGGAGATGTCGAAGGAGGTGTGGGTCACACTGAACTTGGTGTTTTGATCGATAATTCTAGGAAAGTTACATTTTTCAGGTGAAATATAACCATTTACAGAAATGTGAAAGGTTCAACTTTACTTACTATGTGGTTGGAGAATAAAGGTCTCATGCTCAGTGAAGTTTCAAAGCGGTGCAATGGGGAGGGGGTCTGCTTTTATATTTTTTTTTTAATGCAATTAAACTAGTTGACTATCCCGTGGTTCGACCTCCCGTCGACCAACAATATGCATAATAACAGCAGTGATACTCAGTCTAAAGGCAATGGTATTCGATCTCGAAATATATATATAGTGATACTCAGTCTATATATAGGCATTGATACTCGATCTAGATATAGGCAATAATATTTTGTTTAGATGTAGGCAGTGATGCTCGGTCTAAATATAGACAATAATATTTTGTTTAGATGTAGGCACTGATGCTCGATCTAGATATAGACAATAATATTTTGTTTAGATGTAGGCACTGATGCTCGGTCTAGATACAGACAATAATATTATGTTTAGATGTAGGCACTGATGCTCGGTCTAGATACAGACAATAATATTATGTTTAGATGTAGGCACTGATGCTCGGTCTAGATATAGACAATAATATTTTGTTTAGATGTAGGCAGTGATGCTCGGTCTAGATATAGACAATAATATTTTGTTTAGATGTAGGCAGTGATGCTCGGTCTAGATATAGACAATAATATTTTGTCTAGATGTAGGCAGTGATGCTCGGTCTAGATATAGACAATAATATTTTGTCTAGATGTAGGCAGCGATGCTCGGTCTAGATATAGACAATAATATTTTGTCTAGATGTAGGCAGTGATGCTCGGTCTGTACATAGACAGTTACACTCTGTTTAGGCTCAGTGATATTGGACGCGATATAGGCAGTGATGCTCGGTCTGTACATAGACAGTTACACTCTGTTTAGGCTCAATGATATTGGACGCGATATAGGCAGTGATGCTCGGTCTATACATAGACAGTGATGCTCGGTCTATACATAGACAGTGATGCTCGGTCTATACATAGACAGTGATGCTCGGTCTGTACATAGACAGTGATGCTCGGTCTATACATAGACAGTGATGCTCGGTCTATACATAGACAGTGATGCTCGGTCTATACATATACAGTGATGCTCGGTCTATACATAGAAAGTGATGCTCGGTCTATACATAGACAGTGATGCTCGGTCTATACATAGACAGTGATGATCCGTCTATACATAGACAGTGATGCTCAGTCTAGATATAGATATAGGTAGCGGTGTTCGGTCTCGATACATGCCACGCCCACTTAACGTCCTCTTAAAGGCGTATGACGTAGTGATCAATTCCTTTAGTCATCGGGTCAACGCCAGAAAGATGGAGTGGAGAAGGGAATTGGATATTTAAGGTGAGCTTATTAACTCCTGTCCAAAGCCCCATATTCCCTCAACTCTGTGGGCTCCTGTCTGGGGTACTAAATAAATAATGTGAAACTTATGAAATAGTAATTTACGTCCCCGGAAAATAACTCGTAGAATTGAGGGAGGGACGAGGTTACACGGAGACGTGACATGTGGACATCTCGTGAACACGTGATCCATATCGTGCACACTGAGCCATGCGTTTCGTCACTGGATGAATTATTGATTCCCCAAGTGGCATCAAGCCATGCCTTGTGGATTTATCCATCATTTACTGATCCGTGGGTTATGGAAATTATTGGATGTATAGTTTACACAGCACATATTTTCATGTCAAGCAAGAGTCGTGAAGTAATATATGGTCATTAGATTCATCATCAAGTACCGTGCCTACTGGCGTAGGTGATCATGTCTCTCCACAATTTTCGATCACGGCAGCTATTTATCATTTCTGTTTTTGACCTTCTGCCAAGCCATTCTCTTAAGCTGTCTGTTATTTTTTCTCTTTGCTTCCCTCTATCTCATCGTCCCTAATTTTTTTTTCAGTTGTTACAATATATTCCAGTTGTTCTCTTCTCATTACATGGCCAAAAAATTATGATTGTCTCTTCCTAATATTGGAAATTAGTTCTCTTTTTGTCATTAGATTAGATGCTTGTTATAAGCATTGGAAAAATGACTCCGAGATAAAGAAAAGCTCTAATATGAAAAGAGAACAATACACAAGTTTAATAAAAATGAGAAGCTAGAAAATGAATAATAATATTATGAAAAAATGTGTTTTATAAATAATTATGTAATGCTTAAGTAATTGACAATATCAATAATATGGTAACACGATTAAAGCTGAATAAATTTAAGAAATGGAACAAGAACAATATAATGAAATAAAAAGTTCAACAATTGTGAAAGTTGTTAATAAATTCAATAAGAACACGTTGTTGATTATATTTGTTGCAAACAAAATTACAACCCTGAACTGCAGAAAGGTCGAATTATGTTTGTAGCTTGGCTTGCATGTGTCTAATACCTGTATCACATGTTTGTATATGTGCTTATGTATACCTGTATATATATGTGTTTGTGAATTGTATGTACGCGTGTTTTAAAATTACTTGTTTTGCTAAAGCCGTTGATTAGATAACCATGTTTCATGGGGTTTTATTGTCTAACGTTTGTGATATAGTCCACATTCAGCTACTTTTTACGGGTACAGGATTCTTTTTCTTCTTCCTTTCAGCTCCCTGCGGAGCATAGGTCTTCATTAAACGCGCTCTCCAAGCTGTTCTGTTTCTTGCCATTCGTTTAAGATCGTTCCATATCTTCACCATCATCTTCATCTCTGCTTCTATCTGTCTTCCTCTTTGTCATTTTCCCTGGGGATTCCAAAAAAAGTTGCTATTGTGTAATGCTCTCAGTTGGCTTCCGCTGTTTGTGTGCTACCCAGCGCCATCGTTTTCGCTGTGTCTCTTTATCCACTGACATCTGACTGGTACATTTCCATAAATTTATGTTAGTGATTTTGTCCTGCCATTTCCATCCTTTTATTCTGCATAAGCATCCATTAAAGGATACAAGATTATTGAATAGAATTAATCTTTTCTATGATCTGTCATATTTGACACCATATAACCGTAAAGGTAAAGTACGAGATTTGAATCGGCATCTTAGCACGCGAGTTTTCACCCATATGTGTTCGGCCACCTATTTAGAAGTGCTCGGAGACTGCTTGAAGAATCAAAACTCACGATGCGAGGTGGCATTCCTCACCTTCCCAGAGTAATACCCTGGTACCCATTCCTGCCAGCGGCTTGGACGACCGCGGGAGCATTTTTTTTTTCCAACCACGAGTACAACTCACACTGCTTCCAGCGGGAAACGAACATGGGTTATCAGAACGTCGGTAGGTTGTCCGAACGTCGGTAGGTTGTCAGAACGTCGGTAGGTTGTCCGAACGTCGGTAGGTTGTCCGAACGTCGGTAGGTTGTCCGAACGTCGGTAGGTTGTCCGAACGTCGGGTGATTTTCCCAACTAGGCTACCGAGATCCTCAATAATATAACCATATAACAAAATAGCTGACGATGTTACACATAATTTTGATTTCATGCGTTGAAGCCTGACCAGTATCGTATCCGCACGTTATATGGAAATGAGGTTTTTGCGACGGAGTTTGTGCACGCGGATCAGGCTTTCTCCTCTTGAAGTTCTCAGTATTTTGATGAGACGATGAGCCTATGAATCTGTTCGAAGTTCAGTGATGACAATCTTAACAAGTGGGTATGTTATAGTTTGTGGTATTAAAAAAAAAAAAAAGTAAAGTCACGCCAATTGGCGTATAGGGAATATGGTGTTCTTCTTTCTCTTCTACCTTTTTAGCTCCTGGTGGAGCATAGGTCTTCAACAAACACTTTCCAAGTCGTTCTGTTTTTTGCCTTTAAGATCACTCCATGTCTTCCCATCATCTTCATCTCTGCAGACAGAGAGCCCTTCTCTTTCCTGGATGGCGGATTTACTTTTTCTCTCTTTGACTTCTCCATGTTTGTGAAGTTTTTTCGGCTTATTTTTTTTTTTTACTGTATGGGATAGCCAGTCCCATGCCCAACCCTCCTTTCTCACCTCTTACGAACATGCCTGGTAGGGTACAGCGCCACTATTCTTTACTCCTCTTTCGGGCCCCGGGAGCGCACGGGCGGAATATGGTGTTAGTGACCCTATATTTTACAGACCTTCAGCACATGATTTTTGGGGTAATGTGGTCAGTATTACGCCCGTGCCGCTTTACTTTCCCAGAAAAAAATCAGTACTCATTTAAGGCTGGATGAACCCGGAAGCCGTCGGTTGGGATCGAACCCTACCTCTTGTCCTTTGTAGTCCAGTTCACTAACCACTGAGCTACCGTGGCTCCTCAATTATATATTGTATACCAAGTTATAAAATATATATAAGCAGATGTTTACTACTAGTACACTCATTTTATTTTCCTTCTTTGGTAACTCGTATTTATTGTTTATATGCGTACAGCTTTCGATAAAGATCGACTGGCCTGTGGGTTAAATTCAACGACCTGTGGGCTATATGTTTTTGTTCACTTTAGAAGCATGTATTAAATGGCCGAGGACATTTATTGCTCAACCGGGATTTGTCGGTCGAGTGGATTTAATCGGTAGCCAATCACGGTAGATGAATGTCTGTTCGATTAACAGTTGAGTCAAAGCAATGTTTTCTCCCTTTTTAAAAAATATTAAGTAGAAATTGAAATTTGAAAGAAAAATACACGCACGGCATGTACACGGCATGATGATAGCAAAAAACTTGACTGAAATTATTTATAGATTTTACAGCAGGCTTCAAGCACAGACATCTATAGTATTAACAAGGCCTGTGGGTAGAAAGGAATCATCCAATGTTTGAGATGTTTCAAAACGTTACGAGCACGGACAGTTGTGGATAAAAAGACGTTGGACGTCAATATATCACATAGCTGAAGACGCATTTTATTGTTTTGGGTGATTCCGAGAATTCCCTCTCAGCCCGGAGGTCTTAGTTAAACTAAATATGGATGTGGTTTCAATCAGGCCATGGCCAACTATAAATAGGCCTATATGCAGAAAGGGAAACTTTTCAATAGCGTGACGTTTTCAGCTTTGTGAGTAAAGGGGGCGAGGGGGGGGGGTGTTGTGACTAGAATGACGTCTGCAGGTCACAAAGCTGAACACGTCACACTAGAGACATATTTTCTTGGGTTTCCCCATTCTCCGCAAAGTAAGGTTTATCTAAAATAGGCTATGATCCACAGAAATGGAATAATGACGTAATACACACACATTGTTGAAGTTGCTGTTGTTCTGAAGATGCATGTTACTGCAAATATAACTGCTACCGTCAATGAATCAGAAAAATAACGCCACTGAGTTGAAATGCGATAGACGATCAACTGAAAACAGCTTGAGAGATAAGATCAGAAATGATGAATGAGAAAAAAACTAGTAATAGCCTCCATCATATAATATATAAACAAACAACATATATAATAGTTTGGCTACGTGATAAGACAGAAAGATCATAACACAACACAACGAGCCTTCAACAAACATGGCGAGAACACCAGACCCAAGAGCTGACGACTAAAAAGATGGATTTACAGAATATTAGAAAAACTAGGAAACATAACATCAGCAGAGGCGAACAGAAGAGCAAAAGACCTTAAATTATATCTCACCTCGACGCTGAAAGGCAAATGAGGAAGGAAAGAAGAAGAAGAATTTAGATAGTATTCGAACCTTTCGTCGTGACCAATTTATGATATGCCTTGTTTTTGGATATTTTTAAAAACTCCAGCGTATTAAAAGTAAAGTAAATGTGAAGGTGTCCTCTACGGCTTGTTGTGAGTATGGGGTATATGGTGTTAGTGACCACATGTTTCTCTCACCATGGCTCATTTTGACATGGTGTAGTCGTAATTACGTCAGGCCGCTTTTACTCCTAAAAAAATCTGGGGTACACTTTTCTACAGGCTGGGTGAACCCCGGAGCCTTGTCGGTCGGAGAAAAAAAAAGACACTTCTTGTGATCGAACCCAGATCAATGTGATCAAGAAGCGAGCAGACTAACCACTCACCAATCGAGGCACCCTTATTACAACTACGTTAATCACTGAGCTGTAGCGACTTAGTTTCCTGGACTGTCCAAGTGCCAGTGGTTCTCCCGGCCAACTACTTCTTCTTAAGTAACCAATTTTCAGAGATTGGGTGCGCCTCACAATTACATCGATCCTGAAACAAAACATCGATTCCTGAAACAAAACATCGATCCTGAAACAAAACATCGATCCTGAAACAAACATCGATTCCTGAAACAAAACATCGATCCTGAAACAAAACATCGATTCCTGAAACAAAACATCGATTCCTGAAACAAAACATCGACCCATCAGGGTATTGAGCCTCGACCGTGGACTATGTGGTCTAGAGGAAGCACTTCAGCTGCTGGACAAGAAGGTCTCGGGTGGGATTTCTTTGTTTTCGAATCCGTGGATTCTTCCTAGAAGAAACGTTTGTTTTGCCCTGTCTCCCTTTTAGTAGAGCTGCCACGTACAGTTGTGTGTTTATTTGTTTGTTTTATCCAGCATTACAGTGACCACACGAGGGAGCCGCGATAGCTCAGTGGTTCGTGAACTAGACTACAAAGAATAAGAGGTCCGGTTCACCCAGCCTTTAATGGGTACCATATTTTTTCTGGGAAAGTAAAGCAGCAAGGGCGTAATACCGACCACATTACCCCAAAAATCATGTGCCGAAGGTCTGTAAAATTTATGGTCACTAACACCATATTCCCTATACGCCACTTGGCGTGACGGGGGTACCTTAGTTTACTTTTTTATAGTCAAATTAAAATTTTCTCTATAGAATGATGTGTTAACAGAGAACCTGTTCTTTTTCATGTTTAAATCTTTTAGCATGTTTTTATTACTATTTTTCACTATCCAAGGCATCGTAAGGATTTTTCTGCAGCACTTTGTTTTGAATGAAATGTGCACCATAAGGAACCTCAATGAAACAAAAGCTCTCTATGTTAACTCAACACTTTACTTCCAAGTTAACACATTGCTAATTAAACAACTGTACCTTGTCCATCCACATCACTGAGGCACAATACTTGGCACAATACTTGGCACAATACCGATCAATTAACGATTGAAACAAAATAACGCGATACTCAATCAATACTTCTTACCTGACAGTATTTGCTCACACTCGGGTTAGTATCGTGGCGACGTGTGGTAAATATTTCAACTTCACTATTTTTACACTTGTTCTCAGTGCTCAATACTTGTTAATAATATCGGTGACCAAGCCAGCAATAGGTTAAGGGATAGCAGCTCGTTATAGATTAGAACTGTGTCGAGGTGTCACATATTTCTTATTGCTTCTTCTTGTTTACATATATAGGTGTTGACATCGTCAGGCAAGAACTTGTGATAAATTATGCTGTTGATTTCTTACTGAAACTACTAAATGCATCTTTAATAAACTATTCAAAAGGAAATTAATAAAATATTAATTAAAATAAATATACGTAGACACGTTCAAATAACAAGAGAAAAGAAAGATTGAAAGAAGAAACAAAAAGGAAAACAAGAGGGAGGCAGAGAAATAGAGATAGCTTATGAGAGAAGAAAGAAAGAAATTGAGAAAAAAAAGCAACAAAACAAGAGGCAGACAAAGAAAGAAAGAAAGAAAGAAAGAAAGAGAGAGCGAGTGGAGGGGGGGGGGGGGGGGGGGGGGGGGGGGAGAGAAGAGCGAGCGAGTGAAGAAGAGAAAGGTAAAAAAAATAAACATCGGAAAAGAAAGAAAAAAAGATACAGAGTTTGTGTCTGAGAGGGAGAAGAGAAGAGCGAAAGAAAAACTGGCAGCAGGAAGAAGGAAAGCATAGAATAAAGTAAATTTGCATTATATATATATACACATATATACATATGTGTACATATATTGTATGTATTCGGCCTGTTACTCATAGAGAAAGTATGAGTTATCCTATCACACGCCGGGCTTTACTACTGAGGAGTTAAGCTTGTTCCCCTTTCCCCTCTGCACTTCTCAAGATAGTAAAATACAGCTTCCATCGTAATAAACCTAACAGCTTCACGCGAAGCACAGATGCTGAACAAATCTATTTAATTGTTTCTGGTCTTATGTTAGCCATTATCACTTCATCTCTTTCTCACCTGTGCTCTTTTTTTTTTTTTTTTTTGCGAACGCGTAATTTAGTCTTTATTGCTGATTTGTTGTGTTTGTTCTGTTCTTTTGTGACAAATATCTTGATGACTGAAGCACCGACGACATCTGTAATTGTAATTGTGCTGACGCATACAGTATGTGTAAGAATATATGGAAAATACATGTCAGCATCGATATTAATACCAAGTATCGCACCTTCTGACTAAGGTAATGTCTCTCCACAATTTCCTGTCTCTATATTTATGTTTACTTCTTTCGTTGAATTACGACCAAATCATTCTAGTGAACTGTCAGATAACTTCCATGCTTCCATCTGTCTCTCCTTCTCTCAATAACTTTCATACTTCCATCTGTCTCTCCTTCTCTCAATAACTTTCATACTTCCATCTGTCTCTCCTTCTCTCAATAACTTTCATACTTCCATCTGTCTCTCCTTCTCTCAATAACTTTCAGTTGTCAAATGTAAATCACAGCTGTTCCGTTCTCATTGTAGGCCCCTCCCACCCCCCCACCCCCCCACAAATATACAACATGCTCCTGATGTTAGTAACACTTTCTGTATCTCTCACTCTCTCCCACCCTTTTTCTCCACCATCCTTCCTTTCTCCCCTCCGTTCTTCCATTCATTAACCTTCCTTCTTCCATTTACTAACCTTCCTTCTTCCATTCACTAACCTTCCTTCTTCCATTCACTAACTTTCCTTCTTCCATTCACTAACCTTCCTTCTTCCATTCACTAACCTTCCTTCTTCCATTCACTAACCTTCCTTCTTCTATTCACTAACCTTCCTTCTTCCATTCACTAACCTTTCTTCTTCCATTCACTAACCTTCCTTCTTCCATTCACTAACCTTCCTTCTTCCATTCACTAACCTTCCTTCTTCTATTCTCTCCTTTTCCTTTCTTCCGCTCTTCCAAAAAAAACAAAGAACTGTTTAACACAGAACCATACAAGTGGCTGGGTGGTTTAAGGGTAGAAGGTCGATCTCTGAACAAGTAGGTCACGGGTTCGATTAAACAGGGACGGAAAATTAAAATCGAAGCAGTTTTTTTTCTTGACTTTACTCTCCTCAGAGTCCCCTGGTTGTGTGATCAGATGTCCAGCTCTCTCGGATAGTCTAGTCTGGCCCTCTCGGACAGTCTAGTCCAGCCCTCTCGGACAGTCTAGCCCTCTCGGATAGTTGATTCCTCTCGGATAGTGTAGCCCTCTCGGATAATCTAATATTATTGTATATTACAAAGTATTGAGCATTACAAAGTATTGCATATTACAAAGTATTGAGCATTACAAAGTATTGTATATTACAAAGTATTGAGCATTACAAAGTATTGCATATTACAAAGTATTGCATATTACAAAGTATTGCATATTACAAAGTATTGCATATTACAAAGTATTGCATATTACAAAGTATTGCATATTACAAAGTATCGCATATTACAAAGTATTACATATTACAAAGTATCGCATATTACAAAGTATTGCGCATTACAAAGTATCGCATATTACAAAGTATTACACATATATGTCAGTTTTCACATGTTCTGTCCTCTCCAGCGATTAATTACAGAGCAAACATTAGACCCCCCAGGATAAGAGCGGCAAGAAAGATTTGCGCACTATGTCAACGCTGTAATTGATTGTGCTTAGTTCGTTCATATTGACAACTGAAAGCGCGATCTTCGATTAGATGTTCAATATTGACGATGTCTGAATTAGTTGCTGTATGTCTGAAATCATTAAGTGGTGGCAGCCAGTGTGTTCAGATATATATGAACGGGCCTTATTTGAATGCGGTACTTCTCAACATTTATCAAGTCCCAAGTAACGTGCGAACCTCTTTGATAACAGCTAGAATAACCTCAGACTTACTTTGATAATAGCTAGAATAACCTCAGACTTACTTTGATAATAGCTAGAATAACCTCAGACTTACTTTGATAATAGCTAGAATAACCTCAGACTTACTTTGATAATAGCTAGAATAACCTCAGACTTACTTTGATAATAGCTAGAATAACCTCAGACTTACTTGATAATAGCTAGAATAACCTCAGACTTACTTTGATAATAGCTAGAATAACCTCAGACTTACTTTGATAACAGCTAGAATAACATCAGACTTACTTTGATAATAGCTAGAATAACCTCAGACTTACTTTGATAACATGTTAGAATAACCTCAGACTTACTTTGATAATAGCTAGAATAACCTCAGACTTACTTTGATAACAGCTAGAATAACCTCAGACTTACTTTGATAATAGCTAGAATAACCTCAGACTTACTTTGATAATAGCTAGAATAACCTCAGACTTACTTTGATAACAGCTAGAATAACCTCAGACTTACTTTGATAATAGCTAGAATAACCTCAGACTTACTTTGATAACATGTTCGAATAACCTCAGACTTACTTTGATAATAGCTAGAATAACCTCAGACTTACTTTGATAATAGCTAGAATAACCTCAGACTTACTTTGATAATAGCTAGAATAACCTCAGACTTACTTTGATAATAGCTAGAATAACCTCAGACTTACTTTGATAATAGCTAGAATAACCTCAGACTTACTTTGATAATAGCTAGAATAACCTCAGACTTACTTTGATAATAGTCAGATTAATTTACTGTCTCATTAATAGATAACCAGCGACTTCCTTGTACAATAGCCTAGTAGACTGCCACTCACTTCTATAATTTAAAAAAATAAATTATTATATAATATATATATTATATATATATATATATATATATATATATATAATATGGCCTTTGATGTATTGACAGACGGTTGGTAACAGGTGATCATGATAAGTCAGTAGTTTGGTTAAGCATTAGTGTCTCACACTGTGTGCTGCTTTACTGAACATCTTCTCTCGTGGCTGAATTTACCAATCCTGGACAGACAGATCCATCCACAGAACGAGCAAGGTGTACCCGCGGTAACCGGCCTTGTTTCCTTTTTCTTTCGCCTTTTGTCTTCTGAATTTGACATCAGCACTGTCTCGAAAGTTGCTGTGCCAATTTTTATATTTGCCCTCCATGTGCTACGATCCGCAGCCACATTTTCCCAGTTCCCTTCACTGATAGAAAATTCCCTTAAGGAAGAACTTTAAAATTAGTGAAAACATGGAAGTAAAATGTTCGGAAACAAAATAATAAATAGTCCAACAGACCATCATAAGGAACCACTTGAAGAGGGTCGGAAATGGCGGATTGAGAATCATGGTTTTAAATGGTTGCGTGTATGTATTATCACGTACTCACGTAGTTTCTATATAGTTCTCGTCTTGTGAATTAATTGTTGAAGATTTTATTGAGAACTGGCTACAGCTTTCTTTGTGGTATCAAGTCGAATACATTTTATTAATTTGGTGAGGGCGGTCGCAGCAATTATAGAAGGAACGAAGAAGAAACGGAAGAGAAGAATCTGAGAGACAGTGACTCACTGCGCAGCTCTACCAGAGATGAAGAATATTCATATCCTTTGATTCAATAATAGAATAATTGTATTTGCAAGTAAAAGAAGAAGGCGCTGGAAATGTGATAAGAATCGGTCATGTGCTGAGAATGAATAAAGAAAGAATTCCACATTAGGAATTCATATGGAAACCACCTGGTGAAAGAAAACAAAGAAGGCTAAGAGAATCGCTACGCAGAATAATTACTAGGGACGGCTGAACCATGGAGGCTAAAAAAACGACCAGTCCTGTAAGAACTAGGAGTTAATCGCGGAGAATTATAACTGCAACCCCCTATGTCGTCTTCCGTTAGACAGGAAAATGAACGAAACAAGAATGTGTTAGTATTTGTGACTTTCAATTTTGTTCTAAATATAGTTTCCTATTAATTAGTATTTTGATGTGAGGCTCCCTTGCTAAAATCATTCTTAACAAGAGATTTATAAAGATGAGGGTCAACAGTTTCATAAAGATGGGAACACAATCGGAAGACTAGTCCGTGTTTTGTTTGCGTTCTGTTAAGGTGGATGTTCTATTCTGCTAGTCTATGAAGATATGTAAACCCTATCCAGCAGATTACCTAACGAAGTCAGATTCACTTGATATATTGTGGAAGCACTTTTGTTGACTGTGGTATCAAGTTCACAAAGTTCACTTTCGATTGACGTAGTATTACCTCGAACGGGGAACAACAAGGAAGAAATGGACACTTGAATGAGTCAGCAGTTTTTGTAATCGAGCAAGGAATCCAAATGTGAATGAGTCATGATCGCACCGCAGTAGAAGAACAACAAGAGAAAAGCAGTTAAGATCACTGGCAATAAGGTGAAGGGACAATACTGAAAATATATTATATCAAGTGAATACAAAAACGATCTTGCTGATGATGTAAGGAATATCAACACATAATAGCATATACATTAAATTTACGCTATATTAACATTGAAATGCTGCATTAACTTTCAAATGATACGCTGAAACTACAAGAAAGAATAATGAGAGATATAAGTCGGAGAAGGAGAAAAATGAAACGATCGATTAATGTTGTTAATGACTGTACGAGAGAAATGTTGACGTTGACACACAACAGAGAAAAGGATTGTAAACAACTCTTTGTTTCGTTGCCACGAAGGCTTCCAGCAGAACTATGAGATTAGAATGACATGCGACCATAACAATTAATTGCCAAATTAGCAGTGGAGAAAAATAAACAAGTTCTATTTAAGTTAAGAATATAAATGATACAAGTACAATTATTTCTAGTACATATGAGGCCTGCTCCTATTTCGTATGTGATTCCGCATAAGTCAACCACGTTTCCACTATCATCATCCTCATCATGTGCCATACGGGTTGGCGTAGACGCTCATGTCCTTCCACAATCTTCTATCTACAGAGCATCGTATCAGCTCTGTTGTTGACTGTTTTCCATGTCATGACACCAAGCTATCCAGTATTTTGTCTATTTGTCGTCCGCGATCTCTCTTTCCTTTTATTTTGCCAGCTGTAAATAGTATTATTTATAGGCCGTTTCGGTTGTTTCCAAAATGGAGGAATTATTTTTCTCCGGCTTGGTATAGAACGTTGATCAGAGGTTTAACAAGCCGCTATCGTAAAAAACGATGTGTTAATGAAACGTAGACCTGATACAGAAGTGTAAATTAGCAGTAGATAGTTTTTCGGCCCTAAAACAACAACAAAAAATAGGATTCTGGAATGTGCGAACAATGGCCGCTCCGACGAAACATGCACAGGTCGCGAGCGAGATGGACAGATACGATCTAGATATTTAGGATAAGCGAAATGCGCTGGCCTGGAACAGGTAGGAGATCTATTGATAATAAAATAGTAGTTTTTTCTGGAAGGGAAGATGGAAAACACCGTGAAGGAGTAGGCATAATGATGACAGACAAAGCTGCAGAAGTTTATTAGAATGGGAACCGGTAAATAGCCGTCTGATACGAACACGATACAAAACAAAACATGGAAGACTTTCCTTATTCAATGTTATGCGCCTACTAACGAAGCTGATGATGAAGTTAAGGATGATTTTTATAACCAACTGCAACAAAAACTTATAAACAAAATACCAAAACACGATCTTTAATTGTAATGGGAGATTCAACGCCAAAGTAGGACAAGATAACGCAGGAGTGGAACATGTGATGGGGAGAGAAGGCTGTAATACAACAAGTCAGAATGGAGAAAGATTAATAGATTATGTTAATAGAAAATTTAGTTATAGGTGGGACATTATTTCAACATAAAAAATATCCACAAAACAACATGGATATCTCCTGATGATAGAACATCAAATCAAATTGACCACCTATGTATTAAACAACAATTCAGATCATCATTAATAGATGTAAGAGCATACAGAGGTGCTGATGTTAATAGTGACCACAACCTGTGCATTGGGAAAATAAGATTAAAATTTAGAAACCAACAGAAGAGGTCAATTACACATAAAATTGATAGTCATAACTGAAAGATGAAGCAATAAAGGAAAAGTTTAACATAGAGCTAAGTAATTTTATTCAGCACTTGGTGAAATAGACTTAGATATCAATGAAATGTGGGACTCACAGAGCAAAATACTAATGACAGCAGCAGAAGCAAGTGCTGGACTGAAGAAAATGGAAAAACGAGCTTGGATCTCAGACACCACATGGAAATACATCAAAGAAAGAAGAGAAGCGAAGAGAGCCATGACTAATGTAAAGACAGATCTTGGAAAGGTTTGGCAAAAGCAACATACAAAGAATTAGACAACAAAGTGAAAAGTCGGCAAGAAGAGATACAAGAGCTTATATAGACAACTTGGCAGAGAAAGCAGAGACAGCTGCAATTGCAGGAGACAGCAGAACTCTTTATACTGTACAAAAGATGCTGACAAACACCTATACATCCAGTGGAACACCAATTCTAGACAAATCTGGATTAATGCTAACAACAAGCGCAGACATAAAAGCCCGTTGGGCGGAACACTTCAAAGAAATTTTAACCGTCCACTACCTCACAGTTTAATAGATTTTGAAGCTGAAACACCAGCAGCAGAATAGATGTAAATTTAGATGACTTCACCTTGAGTGAAATAGAAACCACCTTAAAGCTAATGACCAATAACAAGGCTGCTGGAGAGGATAAGTTAACAGCTGAGATCCTCAAGGCAATTGATAGCCATAATTTAATACATCTCCAAAAAATGTTCAACATCATTGGAAAACAGAGAAGACACCTCATAAATGGAAAAAAGGAATCATTGTTAAGATCCCAAAAAAGGGCAATCTTAGAGATTGTAACAATGGAGAGGCGTGACACTTTTGTCAGTTGCCTCAAAATTATTCTGTAAATCATCCTAAATAGAATAAAGGATTCAATAGATACAGTAATGCGTGAAGAACAGGCTGGTTTAGAAAAGGGAGAAGCTGTCTTGACCACATTTTCACTCTACGACTTATATGGAGGAACACATTGAAAAGCAAAAACCTTTTGTACTTAACTTCATCGACTTCAAAAAAGCATTTGATAGTATTCATAGAGATTCTTTGTGGAAAATTCTGAAGCAATATGGCTTACCATCAAAAATCATAAATATTATCAAAGACATGTATGATGGTTACACATGTGCAGTTCGAACAGAGGAAGGACTGAGCGAATGTTTCCCAATAGAAACTGGGGGTTAAACAAGGATGTATTTTATCGCCCTTGTTATTTGGAATTGTTATGGACTTCATAATGAAGAAATGCTGCACTGGTAATAAAGGCATCGAATGGATACAAGGAGACCATTTGGAGGACCTGGACTTTGCTGATGACATAGTTCTCATCAGCAATCAGATAAAAACGATGCAGGAAAACACAAATGAACTATCATCAATAGCCAGCAAAATTGGGCTTGAGGTCAATCATGAAAAGTCTAAAGTCATGAAAAGTTTAATTCCAACAAGTGACAAAATATACATGGAAAAAAACCAGTAGAAGAGATCGATCACTTCATCTATCTTGGAAGTCACATTGATCGAGAAGGGGATACGAGCAAAGAAATTAGAATCAGACTGGCTAAAGCAGCAATGTCTTTCAGAAGCCTTGAAAGTTGTGGAAATCAAAACTCATTAGCACAAACACAAAACTTAGGCTATTCAAATCAAATGTACTATCAACCCTTACGTATGCGTGTGAAAGCTGGAAAACAACAAGAGATATAGAAACAAAGTTGAACGCATTCGAAAAAAAGTCTAGGAAAATACTTGGTATAGAATGGAACGAATTCAAAACAAACGAGGAAATTAGAGAATCGCCAATCAACCACTAATATCTTCAGTAATAAAGAAAAGACGATGGTCATACGTTGGACATGTGATGAGAAGAGATAATAATCGAATAGCAAAGCAAGCCCTCATATGGGAAACAACAGGTAAAAGAAAAAAAAAGAGGAAGACCCAGGGAGACACTGAGAAGAACATTGATGAGAGAGGCAAGAGCAGCAGGAACGGCTCCCTCAATGAGATAGAACTGCTTGCACAGAACAGAGACAGATGGCGAGATTTGATAAAATATCTTTAAAAGAAAACTGTTAGAACAAAAATTCATATAGGAGAAGGTGTATCTTGGTCTACGCCCTATGGGCCGGTTACGGCTCGAAAGGTCAATAGATAGATAGATAGAAAAGTATTGCAACTTTCCTCTTCTCATGATGTCTACTATCGCGTTGCCCTAATCCTTGCTCCTTTCCATTTCATTTTACATAATTCTAGAACGTTCACTTCATTTCACTCACTTTTAGACTGATGTCTTCTAGCTTGTCAATCTGAATACTGATCTCATGTGCCAAGATTAGAGACCACTGAGATGATATTTCTCAGAGTTTGAGAGCTCTTGGGCAGTCAAAAAAGACCAACGAGGAAATTCTCAAAGCGATCAACACAAAAAGAGAGCTCCTTAAAAAACAAAGAAACAATCGACTTTTTTTCTCACATCGTGAGAAGAGGTTAAATACTTAATTACATTTAGCAAAAAAACAAAGAAAATATATCGCGGACTACAAGAGATAAACTACCAGACAGCTTGGTGTGACACGTTAGACAATATAACTGATAACAACTTAAACAACACAACTGGTTCGATGCTCTGGGGATAGAGAAATGTGAAAGGACATGGATCGCCTACCAGCGGTATGGCACATGCTGATGATAATCAATTTTTTTTAGTGATATAGAAAAAAAAAAGATTGTGCGTAATCTTTACAACAACGAATATCAATAAGTCATGCCACTATAGTCCTTCCTGGCAAGTATTTTATCCCGACCGACAGCGAAAGAATCGAAATTGTACACGCTCAGAGCATTGTCCTACACCTTTGAAGCTGCGAAGTCAATATTCTAACACTAAAGAAAGAAAACGTAAACATCATTTCGAACACATTGATCACCCTGGCCTAAAATAAAATATTGTGGCTTTTAATGATTTCATTACGTTCTGATGCTAAAGGAAATGCTGTCCCAATAACATTGCCCAATGAAAAATCTGAGACGCCTCGGCCATTTTAAATAGACACTTTGTGTATTGATCTCAAGTGATTCTAAAGCAGTGCCGCCCGTGTTGCCTGGAAGTGTCGAGTGATCAAAGGTCCTGGAGCTACGATGGAGATCTGAATTTTATCGATGTGAATCCAGACTTCACTGGTATAGCTCGATTAAGTATTCGAACAAGAACAGTCAGGAAACCTTAAGGTAATTCCAAGGGAATGAATGTTACGAGACACCATGGAAATAATTCTGGCGTCCTTGACAATGACTCATTCAAGGGAAAGTTGGAGGAGAATCGGTTGATTGGTATTTGGGATTGGATTCTATGAGGAACTGAAGTTCATGTTATCACTTCTAGAGATCTGTTTAAGGGATTTGGCTTTATGAAACTGGTGAGAGCCACCCAACACTCTTTATCTTTATTATTTATCTTCTCAGGCGTTATTTCTATATCAGTAATTAATCTCATTTGATTCGTTAATTCAATAGAAGAGACACGAAAACATAACGTTGAAAATATGTATGGTTGCGCAAGAACTGTGTGATAGGAGACGACACAAAACTGCCAGGAGTTGCGGTAACTGACCTTCTGCAAAGACACAGACTCTTTATGACGTAAATCTGCAAATATACAATTTTGTTTCCGTTTTTATTTTCTATTCTCGATAGAGTTGTCCACTTTTTCAACATTCTTTAATAATTTCTCAATATTTATAGTAAAGTTGTCCACTTTGTTTCAACATTCTTTATTAATTTCTCAATATTTATAGTAAAGTTGTCCACTTTGTTTCAACATTCTTTATTAATTTCTCAATAATTATAGTAAAGTTGTCAACTTTGTTGCAAACATTCTATATTAATTTCTCAGTATTTTTATAGTAAAGTTGTCAACTTTGTTGAAACATTCTATATTAATTTCTCAGTATTTATAGTAAAGTTGTCCACTTTGTTTCAACATTCTTTATTAATTTCTCAATATTATAGTAAAGTTGTCCACTTTGTTTCAACATTCTTTATTAATTTCTCAATATTTATAGTAAAGTTGTCCACTTTGTTTCAACATTCTTTATTAATTTCTCAATATTTAAGTAAAGTTGTCAACTTTGTTGCAACATTCTATATAATTTCTCAGTATTTATAGTAAAGTTGTCAACTTTGTTGAAACATCTATATTAATTTCTCAATATTTATAGTAAAGTTGTCCACTTTGTTGCAACATTCTATATTAATTTCTCAGTATTTATAGTAAAGTTGTCCACTTTGTTGCAACATTGTGTATTAATTTCTCAGTATTTATAGTAAAGTTGTCCACTTTGTTGCAACATTGTGTATTAATTTCTCAGTATTTACAGTAAAGGATCCTTGATGGCTGTTTGTGTCCCGCTTCCTGATCAGTGGCTTACGGGTTCAAACCCTAGGAGTGGGTTTTTTTTTTCGAACGAACAAACTCTGGGGTTCACCAAACCTTAAAAAATGGGTACCAGAGATTCTTCTGGGTATTAAATGCGGCCTGACATGGTGGGTCTCAAATATTTCATTGCAAATTATATCATCGTCATCATTGAGTGCCGTCTCCGCATCGAAGGTTGGTATCATGAGGCGCTATCCACTCTGTCTCTTGCTTTGATGTTGCAGATTGTCATAGGTTGACTTGTCCATCTTTTGATGTTACTCGTCCATGTTAGTCTTGGTCTGCCTCTTTTTACCTTGTATTTTCCCTTCCAATATTACTTATTAGGCTGTTGTATCTTTCAACATACCCCAAAAATGTCTTTGTATTGTTCTAGTTGTGTTTAGTAGTTTTCTTTTCATTTTGGTTGTTTTTAAAACTTTATCGTTTGTTTTCTTTTCTTTTCATCCAATTCTTCCTATTCTTCTATAAATCCACATTTCAAAGCTTCAATTTTCAGTTCAGCTTTCTTGTCTAATGTCAATGTTTCTGCACCATTCAGAATATTGAGAAGATGTAACATTTTGCTATTCTTAGTTTGCTATTCTTTGCTATTCCCTGGAGTTATTTTTTTTATGTTAGTATATTTTATATTAATTATTAAAACAAATTATGTGTGTCTTAATCGATGTACACCCAGATGTCAATTTGACCTCATAAAACTAGTAAATGTGATCAGTACCAAGAATATTGGTATATCTAAGCGCTTCAGCTGGAGGGACTTCTGTTGTGGAGTTTGAATGTAATTTAAATACATATTTTTATAATCCAAGATAACTGCCGGTTGCGTAGCAACCGGGTCATTAACGAATACAAAGTAAGTAAAAAGTAAAGTACCCCGTCACGCCAAGTAGCGTATAGGGAATATGGTGTTAGTGACCATAAATTTTACAGACCTTCGGCACATGCTTTTTGGGGTAATGTGGTCGGTATTACGCCCGTGCCGCTTTACTTTCTCAGAAAAATATCCGGTACCCCTTAAAGGCTGGGTGGAACCGGAAGCCGTCGGTTGAGATCGAACCCTACCTCTTGTCCTTTGTAGTTCAGTTCACTAACCAACGAGCTATTGCGGCTCCGAATGAATAAAAAAAAAATACATATATTTTTATTTGAGACCGTTCTATGTAGTTACTGTCAGGTATCGCCTCATCTTGTTATGAGATTTTAAAAAGGTGCTGATGTTAGTATCAAATAAAAAGCAGAATAGCTCAGGCCAAAATAGCATTTCAGAAAATGAAAAATATCTTATGCAACAAATCTATGTCAATAGAAATGAGAAAGAGAGTTCATCGGTGATATAAAGAACCAATTGTGACACATGGAAGCGAATCATGGACAGTAGAAAAAAAAATGAAAAGGCGATTAGAGACAACAGAGATGGGATTTCTCAGAAGAATGTTGAAAGTTCCCTGGACAGCTAAAAACACCAATGAGGAAGTTCTCAAAGAGGCCAACCAAAAAGGCAGCTCCTAAAAAACATGAGAAAGAAACAATCAACATTTTTCGGGCACATCATGAGAAGAGGAGAGTTGGAATACCTGATTATAACTGGCAAAATAAAAGGAAAGAAAGATCGCGGACGACAAAGATAAAAAATACTGGATAGCATAGTGTCATGGCATGGAAAACAGTCAACAACAAAACTGACAAGATGCATTGCAGATTGAAGATTGTGGAAGGACATGATCGCCTACGTCAACCGGTATGGCATATGATGATGATGATGATGTTAGTACTATGCCCCTTTAAGATTTTACGAGAGTAGAGCTCACCTTGATTTCACACCTGAGTCACAAACATGGTGAAGTTCGCTGGCCTAGTTCCCTCAAGGACCCTCTTACTTCCGGCACACGCGGAAAACAAAAGAACAGAATAGAACGATTTTTTTTTTAATTTCAAGAGAGGCCAAAACAAGTGACTAAGACTGGCGCAAAAACGCCAACGCTACTTTTGTCGTGACGTTCAACTTTAGTGGTCGTCAATGATAGGACATGTAGCCAGAATGTAAGGATATTCGGATATAGCGCGTCCTGAGGAGGCAGTATCTATGAGAAATCGATGAAGAGGACACAGTTGTTTAATTTGATCACAAGATGGTATTTTAGTTGTAATCCTCGACAGTTTCCGTCAAATATGGGTCAAGATGCCTGCTGTCAACTAACTATATTTCCGTATTAAAATAAGCATTAGCGGACGTGGATCTCTATACACTCCAAATAAGATCACAAACGACCCACCATACACATTAAATAAATTACTACTGTCCCAAAATCTCAAATAAAATTACTAGTCTTCGAATAAAAAAAAAAAAAAGAAAAAACTATTTTCCGCATTTAAATGAAGAGCTTGTTCTCCGCAAGGAAATAAAATAACAATTGCATCAACATCTGAAATAAAAATGGATTTCTCCCACCGCTTATCTCATAAACAAAATAACATATCCTCATAAATCTCACATTAAACGAAAATACTCCTGCGTTTTCAATTAGACCCCCAAATATTTAACAAGTTCAAAATAAGAAAACAAATGCATCATGCAATTCAAAACAAGAAAACACAGAATAACTCATGTAAATAATATATATCTCCTTCCGCAAAAAAAAACAAAACAGAATGTCAAAAGCAAAATAAAATAAAAAACAAAAAAAAAAAAAAAAGCGAAAAAAAAATGTTAATTGAGGTTCAGTTACTTGTTCAAATCACCAATTACTCATATCATTACGATCAACGTTTCTTCCGTTAGCTTCAATAAACATGGCCAAGCTGATACAGAACGTGTTCTATCCTCTTATGTTTCAAGCTTTTCTGTGTATTTCCATATCTGTGTGGATGGTCTCGTTCAAGAAGAACAGAACATCAACACGAATTTGGTGCGTCTGTTCTGTTTGCTGGCGATGATAATATCTTTCTTTGACGATATTAATCTCAAACAAACATCACATCATTGCCTTAGAATAGACAGAAAAAAGCTTTGAGCGGTCGATCAGTCTTATGGAGTCTTCAAGGGCAACAACTAAGTTTGAATCTCGTGCTCGATCAAAAGCCACATTTCGAAAGATTTTCGACGACACACAACAGCATCTAGGATACAAGGGGTCAGCAACTCATGGTTTTCTTAAGTCAGGATCAGTGAAAGAGAGCTGATCGAGATCCTACTTTGTTGGCCTAGTAACAGACTAAGTAACGAGTCAGTAAAAGCGAATAGGGCAACCAGGTGAATCAGACGTTGCAGATTGACACTTTATGTTAAACAACGACAGAACGCAGCTACGCCCATTCAACGCGATGTCACAAAGATCAGGACCCCTCGCTGCCACACGACGCGCACAATGAAAGTAAGCAAGAGTTACCTCCACGTGTAGGTAAGCGTATGAAGAATATGCAGTTAGAGACCATATCTTCCAGTACAAAGGGCACATTTTTTGTCGATGTGTCGGTATCACGAGAGGCCGCCATTCATCATCACCATGTGCCATACCGGTTGGCGTAGGCGATCATGTCCTTCCACAATCTTCTATCCACCGTGCATCGTATCAATTCTCTTGTTGACTTTTTTCCATGCCATGACACCAACAACCTAGTAGTTTCTCTCTTTGCCGTCCGCGATCTCTCTTCCTTGTATTTTCCATCCGCTAGTCTTCGGGACACCCTTGGGCAAAGTGGAGCTCCCGTTTACCCCCCCCCCCCTTCCTCCTATCAGGGTACGTGAAGCCATTGGAGCAGTGGATGGTGTTGTGGGTGCAGCCGACAAGTAGTGCCGGTTATGGTCCCCACTCCGCGATGGCAGTCAGAGGATCTCATGTATAGAGACAATGGCTGCGATCTCCGACTAGTACAGTCACTGCCAAGGAGGAAAGGAATGGCAAAACTGTCTTCTTATATTGCCTAATAAAATTGGTTATTGGTTATGGAAGGCCTCGGTATCGCTGCAAACGAATTAAAATCCATAACTGCTCATTCGGAATCATCCGAATAAAATTATGTCCAAATAAATGTAATATCTACAGCTAATGACGTTAATGAGGACTCCACGGTCACCTCGTCCGGTTGGGAGCGTCATGTGCTACAGGTGACAGCCGATCGTCATCGAGATCAAAAATAAAGAGACACTATCAATAGATAAGAATGGATAACTGGTAGTATTAATGCTTGGCCTTGCACGTGAACAGGCATTGTTTATTTAGGTCTCGCATGGTCTCTTATTCTCATGGTCCATAAGACTAATAGTGCGATTGTCTTCACAATCAGTGGGCCTTACTTCGTTATTTCTACAGAAATGGACTTTAGTAGATCTTCGGGTATGTGTCCATTGTTATATATGTCATTGAGTAATTTTATTATGACTTGAACTCTCAGCTTTCCTAGTGCATTTATCTCTTCGATTGTTATATTGTCGGCACCTGGTGCTTTGCCTCTTTCATGTGTTGAATTGCATCCTCCACTTACTTTTCCTTTACTGCTCAGAAAAAAAACAAAACATCTGCTGCTCATGTTAGAGTCAAGGCTAACTCTGGAGCATTGTCAGTGTGAGAAAAACTGTCATTTTTGACAAATTGAACATTAATCCTTCTGACTAGGAGGCAAGCGCACTAGCTACTAACCCACGGATACTTCCGTACTTTTATGGGAGAACAATAAAGAGGCGATACTCGTCAGGAACACGCAGAAGATGAATGATCACTCAAGTACGGATCTTATCTGCCCTCACTATTCCCGCCTCGTGAAAAGATTTTATTCCAGCACAGAAAGACGTCACGCAGCATCATCAATCTGTGGCCAAGAACAAAATGACAAACAAAAACATTTAAAGTAAAACCTTCACATTATCTTGTAATGTCAACACGTTCATTGTGCTATGTTGTAAAAAAAAAAATACTGTTATTAAATTGTGATATAAAAACGGTCACACGATCTCGTGATGTTTCAGATGTCCACGTAATGTTGTATTGTCGACATTTTCATCATATCTTATGATGTCAAAACATCCACGTTACTTAAGATTGTATAGAATGATGTGAATGTTTAATAATACAATCATCATCCAAAGCTTAAAGATCCTGGTTGTTGTCTTATCTTGTTCACAAAGCTGAAACATCCTGGTTGTTGTCTTGTTCACAAAGCTTAAAGATCCAGGTTGTTGTCTTGTTCACAAAGCTGAAACATCCTGGTTGTTGTCTTATCTTGTTCACAAAGCTTAAAGATCCTGGTTGTTGTCTTGTTCACAAAGCTGAAACATCCAGGTTGTTGTCATGTATCTAATGCAGCTTTGCCATTATCCTACATGGTTTTTCATTTGTATTCCTATTTTAAAAATAACACACTTGTTTATGTTCTCAATATTTTTCTGTCTGTTTTGCTTGTCTCATTGTATTTATTACAGATATAATTACAAGATTTGGTTACTGAATTACTTATTCCATTATCAGCAAAACTTTTTAAATTATCTCAATTACATAGAATTGGGAGCCTTGGTGGCCAAGTGGTTAGTGTGATCGATTCCTGATCGGAAAGTTTCGATTTCCAGAAGTGACAATTTTTTTAACCGACAAGGCTCCAGGGTTAACCTAGCCTCCAAAAATTGGTACCAGAGATTTTTCTGGGAAGTAAAGGTAGTCTGGCATGATACCGACCACATCACCCAAAAATGAGTTAAGGTCATGGAAAAATAAGGTCATTAACACCATATTCCAAATATGTCTAGTAAGGCATGGAGGGAATCTTTTTATATAGAATTATGTTTCCACTAAAATGTGTCTTCATTACCTAACTGCAGCAGAAAATTTGAAACCTCATTTCTTCTTTTCTTGTCATTTTCATCTTTTATGTCTTATTTATGTTCATTTCCTATTCTATCAACAAGGATCTCAGAACATGGAAGATGGATAAGAAGAAACAAAAAATACCAACTGTGTGACCTCCAAACATGTTTGTCTTTAAAAAGCAAAACCTGAAGCAAAACATACAGAAACAGAAACTATGATAATTTGAAACACTTAGTACTGAGAGATCTACCTTAATGGATACCCATAGATGAAACTAAACAGAATTATTGTTAAGAGCAACCACCTTCTTTTCCGCCATCTTCTTTGTCCCCGCCAATGACAGATTGTAGTGTCAGTTCAAGTTCTTTCTCCTCTTCATCACTCATGTCCGAGAGAGTGATGAAGTTAGATGTGGACGTAGATATGTGGAGTGCATGGAGATCATATGGATTTTCTATGGCTCTGAAATGAGAATAAAAATGATTAAAATCTTGTTCTTTATTCACTTATCCATGGATTGTATTGCTTTGTGCTTTGCACCTTGTGGTCAAAGTGTTGCTGCCTTCAGCATGTGGTCTCTCAATTATTCCGGCCATCACACAAATATGTATGAAACTTTAAACATTTACCAAAAAGTGAACAAGAGAAACTGTTAAAGTACTACTGATAAGTACTTTGACATATATTGTGAGGGGTGGGGGTGTGGGGGGGGGGGGGAGAGAATAATAATTCTCTGAACTATAGGCCATAGCATTTAGTGAAGAGGCCAGTGCTCTCCCTCACTGTCATTACTTTCCTGAATTCAGTGAGCCAGGAACCCATTCCTTCATTAACTGTGTCAACCAGAGATTGCTAAGATACGTTTGAACACTCATTCACTTAATTACCAAACCACCACATTAGCACTGACACCCTTTAACAAGATATCTATCTATTGACCTTTCGAGCCGTAGCCGGTACACAGGGCGTAGACCAAGATACTCCCTCTCTTATCTAAATTTTTATTCTAGCAGTTTTCAATTCTTTTAAAGATATTTTATCAAATCTCGCCATTTGTCTCTGTTCTGTGCAAGCAGCTCAATCTCATTGAGGAAGCCGATTCCTGCTGCTCTTGCCTCTCTCATCAATGTTCTTCTAAGTGTCTCTCTGGGTCTTCCTCTATTCCTCTTACTTGTTGTTTCCCACATGAGGGCTTGCTTTGCTATTCGGTTATTATCTCTTCTCATCACATGTCCAGCATATGACCATCGTCTTTTCTTTATTGCTGAAGATATTAGTGGTTGATTTACAGATAGTACATTTGATTTGAATAGTCTAAGTTTTGTGTTTGTGCTGATGATTTTTGATTTCCACAACTTTTCAAGGCTTCTGAAAGACATTGCTGCTTTAGCTATTCTGATTCTAATTTCTTTGCTTGTATCCCCTTCTCGATCAATGTGATTTCCAAGATAGATAAAATGATTGATTTCTTCAACTGGTTTGTTTTCCATGTATATTTTGTCATCTGTTGGAATTAAGCTTTTCATGACCTTAGTTTCTTCATGATTGATCTCAAGCCCAATTTTGCTGGCTATTGATGATAGTTCATTTGTGTTTTCCTGTATCGTTTTTATCTGACTGCTGATGAGAACTATGTCATCAGCAAAGTCGAGGTCCTCCAAATGGTCTCCATGTATCCATTTGATGCCTTTATTACCAGTGCAGCATTTCTTCATTATGAAGTCCATAACAACTACAAATAACAAGGGTGATAAGATACATCTTTGCTTAACCCCAGGTTCTATTGGAAAACATTCACTCAGTCCTTCCTCTGTACGAACTGCACATGTGTATCCAATGTCTGTGATAATATTTATGATTTTTGATGGTAAGCCATATTGCTTCAGAATTTTCCACAAAGAATCTCTATGAATGCTGTCGAATACTTTTTTGAAGTCAATGAAGTTAAGTACAAAAGGTTTTTGCTTTTCAATGTGTTCCTCCAATATTATAAGTCGTTTGTCTATGTCCCTGGACATGCGGGAGTACGGGGAAATGAAAGGGCGGACAGGTTGGCTAGCTGCGCTGTCATTGAGGACGGGCAACCAATGGATCGGGCGGACATCATCAATGCCCTCTGAGATGTGGGAAGAGCAGAGGACTTTGACAAACACAGATCCACGTCACTTCTTCGGATGATGGAAATGGGAGTTGAGTTGGGCACAGCCAGAAATGAGACACTTGGTGGCTGTGTAAGAAGACTTATCAACCAACATAGAACTGGAGTCGTCAGTCGCTGGACACTGAGGGAAATGCTGAGGAGGGGATCTGAGCACCTATGGACATGTTCGGAGTGCAATGATGATGACTCGCAAATAACTCAATAACTCAAGTCGTAGAGTAAAAATGTGGTCAAGGCAGCTTCTCCCTTTTCTAAACCCGGCCTGTACTTCACACATTACTGTATCTAAGAATCCTTTATTCTATTTAGGATGATTTTGCAGAATAACTTTGAGGCAACTGACAAAAGTGTCATGCCTCTCCAGTTGTTACAATCTCTGAGATTACCCTTTTTTTGGAATCTTAACAATGATTCCTTTTTTTCCATTTATGAGGCATCTTCTCTGCTTTCCAAATAATGTTGAACATTTTCTGGAGATGTATTAAATTATGGCTATCAATTGCCTTGAGGATCTCAGCTGTCAACTTATCCTCTCAGCAGCCTTGTTATTGGCCATACACTTTAAGGTGGTTTCTATTTCGCTCAAGGTGAAATCATCTAAATTTACATCTAACTCTGCTGCTGGTGTTTCAGCTTCAAAATCTATTAAATTGTGGGATAGTGGATGGTTAAGAATTTCTTTGAGGTGTTCCGCCCAACGGGCTTTTATGTCTGCGCTTGTTGTTAGCATTAATCCAGATTTGTCTAGAATTGGTGTTCCACTGGATGTATAGGTGTTTGTCAGCATCTTTTGTACAGTATAGAGAGTTCTGCTGTCTCCTGTAATCGCAGCTGTCTCTGCTTTATCTGCCATATTGTCTATATAAGTTATTGTATCTCTTCTTGCCAAACTTTTTACTTTGTTGTCTAATTCTTTGTATGTTGGTTTTGCCAAGACCTTTCCAAGATCTGTCTTTACATTAGTCATGGCTCTCTTCGCTTCTCTTCTTTCTTTGATGTATTTCCATGTAGTGTCTGAAATCCAAGCTTGTTTTTCCATTTTCTTCAGTCCGGCGCTTGATTCTGCTGCTGTCATTAGTATTTTGCTTTGTGAGTCCCACATATCATTGATATCTAAGTCTATTTCACCAAGTGCTGCATAACAATTACTTAGCTGTATGTTAAACTTTTCCTTTATGGCTTCATCTTTCGGTTTACAACTATCAATTTTATGAGTATTTGATCTCTTCTGTTGGCTTTTAAATTTTAATCTTTTTTTCCCAAAGCACAGGTTGTGGTCACTATTAACATCATCATCATCATCATTGAGTGCCGTCTCCGCAACGAAGGTTGGCTACCATGGAGCGCCATTCTGCCATTAACATCAGCACCTCTGTATGCTCTGACATCTATCAATGATGATATGAATTGTTGTTTAATACGTAGGTGGTCAATTTGATTCTAGGTTCTATCACCAGAACATATCCATGTTGTTTTGTGAATATTTTTGTGTGGAAATAATGTCCCACCTATAACTAAATTTTCTATTAGACATAATTCTATTAATCTTTCTCCATTCTGACTTGTAGTATCACAGCCTTCTCCCCCCATTACATGTTCCACTACTGTGTTGTCTTTTCCCACTTTGGCATTGAAGTCTCCAATTACAATTAAAAGATCGTGTTTTGGTATAACAAGATAGGAAATAGTTAAATAAATAATAGAATGACTATGGATGTTAATGTAAAAACAACAAATGACTGTTGTAGCCGGTGTTACAAACTTTAGATATAACTATAGCTTGTTCCTCTTTATCACTCATATCAGAAAAAGTAATGAAGTTAGATGTGGATGTAGATCCGCTATTTGTTTTCTGATAAATGTGTATTTTTTGTTAGTTTCAACCCATTTTATCACCTAAATAAACATAGTAGTTATGGTCTTTATAATGGTAAGTGCACTCAATGAGATAAATGTGTTTTTGTAGTGATGATAGGTTTAATGCATGACCTCCTCTAGACAGACAGTTGTGTATGCCTCTCTGTCTTCACCATAGAGACCATCATTCAGTTCCAAAGGTAACCTACTCAAACCATTGTTCAGTGTCCAAAGACAAATTGTAAAAAATACCAGTCATAAGAGTAAGAATTGCCAAAATAGAAGCTGCATTTGGGAGACTTCTAATAAATGTCTGAGGTGGACAATGATGCAAGCTTCAAACCATATTGAAATTTTATGTTGCAGTTGTACTGCTGCCCTGTTACATGTCTTTGAAACCTGGACTGCCTGCAGCTGCTATGTGAGGAACCCAGACCACTTTCATTTATTTGTGGTGCCTGCAAGAAAATGCTGACCAGATCCAGCATGATACACAGAATACAGCCAAGCTGGGCTGAACGTATGGTTCACATGTCAGAGAAGCTTTTCAAAGATGAACTAGAAAAGAACAGAATATCACATGTTGGGCAAAAGAAAGGTTTAAAGACACACTTAAGATATTACTAAATTATTGTTGCATCAGTTTTGAAGATTAGGAGATGATGCTGCTGACTGCACAGCCAGCGTCTCACAGAGAGAGTATAGCAAGTTATATAAGTCAATGATGCTATTCAGAATCATTTGCTTCACAAGTCAAACTCCAGTTCAACATGAACTTCTTCAACGGTTAGCCTAGTCAATCTGATCATTGCAGCAGACACGTCAGGACTTCCATGTAACAGAAAGTAATGGCAACATCAACAACAATGAATAAACAAACAACAGAGATGGGCAAGAAGTCACACCCTTGCTTCTTTTTCATATGTTCTTCCCTAAGCTTTCTACACATCACTCTAGTTGATTCATCTCCTTGTCTGCCTGCCAGCCAGTAAGTTCTCATTTGTCCTTTGCCCTGAAATCAAAATTGATGTTTCCTTTCACAACCATTATTGAGTGAAAATGTTTACATTCAAAGATCAATATTGAGTGAAAATGTTTACATTCAAAGATCAATACTGGGTGAAAATGTTTACATTCAAAGATCAATATTGAGTGAAAATGTTTACATTCTAGATCAATGTTGAGTGAAAATGTTTACATTCTAGATCAATGTTGAGTGAAAATATTTGCTTTGAAACTACTGTTTGTGACTAATATCATGACATCTGTTGTGCAAATTCTCCTATTTCTGGTTTCATTTGCCCTTTGGGAAAAAAGAGAGAGAACATGTCTCTGTAGAATGGATAAATTTTAACAACAGAACTGAAGAACAACTTTGGAGTTTATTTAAATTCATGATCACCCATGTCAGATGACATCATGTATCATACGTTGATATAATGTATGGGATTATGGAATATGTGTTAGTGATCACATTTTCCCATGGCACGTTGGCACATCCACTATGGAATACCAGGAAATGAGAGAGTAGATCAGCTGGCAAAGAAAGGTGCAACCGGCAGACAACCAGATGCACCAGTTACACACCATCAGAAGAAACAAATAATCAAATCAATATTAAGACCACAAGTCCCAAATCAGGATACTTTTCATAAAATGAATAGATGGGAACAAGTTATTATTATACTCATCAGAACAGGATGCAATCAACTCCACAGTCACATGCAAACAAAATTCAAGATCGGCACCTCAACTACATGTACACGTGAACCGGCAACCCCAGACTGCTGAACACATACTTCAAGACTGTACTGCATATAGTAGACTGAGGAAAATCCATTGGTCAATAGATACAACACTACAGACAAAACTATATGGGCCACTGCAAGAATTACAAAAGACAGTAACATTTATACAGGAAATGACATTGCATATATAAACAATACTTCAGGCGAATGACAGACAGGCAGGCAGACCACAGCATTTTTTGGCTGTGTGATTGTCTAGACATTATACGTGGTTTGCCATTGCCTTCTGACATTAGGTGTGGTTCCTAGGATGGTAATCCCAAGAATAACAATTTCTTTAAAAACCGTGCTCAGAGGGATACGTTCCCAGGACCTGGAGGTTGTGAAACCGAGTTGACTTTCTCTATAAGCCACAAGAACATGATAACATAAAATCAAACAATAACTGACAACAATATTCGTCATTCTCCATCATCACTCACTTTGACATCTATCTTGCCCCTGTAGACAGTCACATACGCTGTCTCTCTCAGACAATCACGACACGGCTGGGTCAAGTGGATTCTGCCAGGCTGGAATTGGAAATTAGTACAACTGGAATATGTGTCACAGAGTTTGATGTGTCACAGAATTTGGTGTGTCACAGAGTGTTTGATATGTCACAGAGTTTGATGTGTCATAGAGCTGGCTGTGTCACAGAGTTTGCTGTGTCACAGAGTTTGCTGTGTCACAGAGTTTGAAGTGTCATAGAGTTTGATGTATCACAGAGTGTTTGATATGTCACAGAGTTTGGTGTGTCACAGAGTTTGGTGTGTCACAGAGTGTTTGATGTTTCACAGAGTTTGGTGTGTCACAGAGTTTTTTTTACCTCACTATTGGTCTGCATCCTGGCTGCTGTGTTCACAGTGTCTCCAAAGAGACAGTACTGTGGTGTCCTTTTACCCACAATTCCGGCAACAACACTTCCTGTATGCATACCTGTGGGCCAGATTTGTGTACCTTTAAAGCAATGAACAACAAATCTCGGCACACACTGACATTTATTCTCTAAGGAATAATACATACAAATATATATAATGTTGGTCTCACATTAATCTCCTTGCCATTTAATAAATTGTTGTGGAGAGCTAACAGTTTTTTTACTCTGGATCAGACTGGCCAATAGCAGAATCTGTGCTATGACATAATCTCTTATTTAATTTCTTACTTTAAAGCCTTAAATACCAATTTAAGGTAATGGCTCATCGTGTGTCCCTAGGCCGGCCGTACGCTAGTCTTACGGTCTGTTGTTTCATGTGCGACTGGGATAGTCTGACGACTGACTGTGTTTATATGTTCGGAATTGGAGTCAACAACGATGGCCTAACATCATCAAGCGCTATACATTAAAAACAAATATAATGATCATCATTTTCAAGAGGACATGAACTTCCGGTATATGGTGGATAGGCGGCAGGAACCATTAAAGGCTATATGTATGCATGAAAAGTGTTCCTTGTTGCAGTTTCCTCATATTCCAAGTCCAGCTTGTTGCAGGAGCTACTGAAGTTAAGTGCTCTGTGCACACCGTGAGCTGTGTGTCTCATCCGTTTTTATCATGTTTCGATATTCCAATTGTTTACGATGAATGATGATAACGTATGACAGGGAACAGTTGGCTGTGTTTTTAACTCCTAAAAATGTATTCATGTGAAACAGAAGACTTCATAAACAAATAAAAAATTTGTACAGCAGACTTTCTCACTTTATGTATGGTTATTTATTTTGGGAGCCACTGTAGTTTATATGTGAAAAGTACTTCACCACCAACCAGGCTTCAGATGCCACTTGCAGCACACAAGGTTGATTGTTGTGTGGGCTACATCATCGTAATGGCTCATCGTAAATCACTAGACCGGCCATACGCTAATCATACGATCTGTTGTTTGATGTGCGACGGGGATAGTCTGACGACTAACTGTGTGTTTATATGTTCGGCATTGGAGTCAACAAAAGTGGCCTAAGATCATCAAGCGCTATACATTTTAAAATAGATTTGAAGATCATCATTTTCAGGAGGACGTAACTTCCGGTATATGGTGGATAGGCAGCAGGAACCATTGAAGGCTATGCATGAAAAATGTTCCTTGTTGCAGTTTCCTCATATTCCAAGTCCGGCTTGTTGCAGGAGCTACTGAGTTAAGTGCTCTGTGCACACTGTGAGCTGTGTGTCTCATCCGTTTTGATAATGTTTTGATATTCCAATTGTTTACGATGAATGATGATAACGTATGACAGGGAACAGTTGGCTGTGTTCATTTTCTGCGCGGTTTCGCCTTATGTCTTTTTGCGTGTGCTGAGACTGCTACGATGGGGACTACAGTTACCTTTCTTTGTTTGGGAGATGAGATATTAATTTGGATGATTACGCTGGCATGGGCGGTTGAACAATTATGGATTTTAATTCGTTTACAGTGATACTGGGGCCTTCCATAACCAAATACCAATTATGACTTTTTTTTAGTATGCACTTAGTATTTATAAATATATCTTTACTATTATCATTTGCAATAACATTTAGGCAAGGACATTTAGTTTACTCCACCACCATCTTTAGTGTATTTCACATAGTCTATGTAGCACATAGTCTTTGCTGCACTAACAAAATTAATTTTTTTGGACAAAATGTATCACTCTACTCAAGGCCTGTTCCACCTACCATCCTTTACTTGTTATGCTCTTGTAAGCAATGCATAATGTCAGATTTTTCATTGTCTGCATTCTAAAGTTAATTTCTAATTATCTTTTTTTAATGTTGATTTCTTGCAACATTTCTTCTGGTTTGATGAACTACCCATGGGATGTATTCTACTCTGAAACCATTTCTTTATGCTCCAGTTCTTTAGGCTGTTTGATGTCAATGACTGACATTTACACACACAAGCTACTGACCTATCACCTTTGACATCTGCTAAAGGTGAAAGATCACAGATGTAGTCGATCTCTATTCGCAACCATGAACGTTGTCTGATTTTAAAAAATGGCGTCCATGTTCCCTGGGTCTTTAGTGTCCGCAGTCACAAATAACATTCTTCAGTTTGAAAGTTTTCGATGTAGATTTTTTCGATTTCAGTGTACTTTAGTAGTGAAGCCTCCGTGTGTACTTGTCTTTTGTAATTTACGAGTTTATTAACATAAATGAAATTGATCTCCCCTTAGTTGGAGTTACAAGAATATTTCAGTGTTTCTCAAATACAAAAAAAAGTATCTCTATGTTAATCACTAACGCATTTTATTTTACTTTTGGGTAAGGGAATATGGGACTTAACCTTCGCGTTGTTTTTCCTTTCTCTATAATTAGGAGATATCACTTTAATTTATGTTGCTTAACTCGTAAATTACCCTCTGTTTTCACTTGTCGCCTGTGCAGCCGACTATATGGTAAAGCTGATTATGGCGGTCCAAAATATTCCCTGGTTTTTGTATAGATTAGTTTGGTTGTTTTCAAAGTTTCGTTTCTTTTGTTTGTCTCCGGTGGGTTTCCCCGACAAGGTCACAGACTGCAACAAGAAAGTGACTGTGTAGATACTCGATTTTCGATCGAAGTCATTTGGAATCGACACCTAAGCTGCCAAATAGGCATAGGCGGATCTAGCCTTAAAATTTTGGGGGGGCACTGCTATAGGCCTACTGTTTTGTTTCAGGTTTGCATAGACATCTTCGCGCTATCAGCAATAAGGGTGTGAGTCACTTGTGTATAATCGTCATTAGACCTTTGACGCAATTTGACTTTTCTAATAATAACGGGAATAAGTATACAGCATAAAATATGCATTTTATAAAAATTAAAACGGCACAAAAAAAAAGAAAATCTGTACTCACCAATTACATCAGTTTAATTCGTCTAGGCTTTTCTGCAAATTTCTGCATAACTTCTTCACTCGTGATGGTGTTTTTAAGCAATGTTTTTTCTATGTGAAGCACCGCCAAATTACGAAGTCTATCTTGTGTCATTGATGACCTCAGCCAAGTCTTAATCCTGCTCATCGCAGAAAAACTTCTTTCACATGCTGATGAGCTTATTGGTATGGTTATAGCAGCCCTTAGAATTTTATGAAAATGTGGGTAAGTGTTCTTGTTTACTACCTCTTTTAAGTGGCTAAAGCTGAATTGTGAAACTTCCCCTTCTTTGCTCCTAATTAATGTTTTGACAATTGATATTTCTGCTTTCAGGATAGTAACATTCAGTCCTAAACACTCAGCATATTTCTTTACAAATGGAGTTGCCTTTTCATAATCCAAACAAAACAGCCCATCAACAGCACATGCGAGTTGTAAGGATTCTTCACTAAATCTTTCCTTTAACCTTGCTGCAAAGACATCAATAACTTCAAAATATACTTTCATCTTCCAGTATTCTTTATTGCTCACACTTTCAGGGCCATCTAGGGGTTTTCCAACAGTTGAGAGAACAAAACTGTCTTTTAGCATCACACTTTCTTCATGTTTTCTTTTCTTACATACAGTAGGACTTTCTAAGCATATGCCGTGTTTCAGTGAAAATTCTTCAATATTCTTCCAAATCTTAGAAAATTCATCATCAGTTCTCTTGTCTACTATTGTCCGCATAGTATTTGTTATCAGTTCTGCAGCCTGTCCTAAAGTGACATTTGCATTCTGCATACATAGACTTAATACGTGGGTATAAGACAGGATTTCATGAAAAACAAACAGGTTGACAATGAAATTAAATGTTGATATTGATTTCAAAATTCCAATGGCTTCTATGGAGTCTTTGTCTTCATTTCTGTCAATTTCAAATTTTAAAGCTGCCACTACATTATCATAGTGTTTAATCAACAGATTACAATTCTGGTACCTGCATGTCCACCTAGTTGTACTTAATGAAATTATTTCAAAAGGCTTTGTCTGTAACAATCCTGACACCGTTCTTAAAGCATCATGATTTGACGGTTTTGAAAAATGTACATACAATGATTCCAAAGCATTGAATAAAAGTCTTGAAGATTCTATGTTTTTACAAATGTCTGTTACAATAAGTGCAACCTTATGTGCATAACAGTGGAAGTAAACAGCTTCAGGATAAAACTCTCTAATTTTAGCTTGCAGCCCTCCAACATCACCAGACATTACTGCGGCACCATCATAAGTTTGCGCTATTACTGATAATCCTTCAATACTAAACTTCCGAAGAACAGTCATTATCAAATCAGCTAAATCTATTGCTGTTCGTTTGCTTGAGCAATCATAGAAACCAAGGAATCTTTCATGTGGAGTGAGTTCATCGTCAACATACCGAACGCAGAGAGACAATTGTTGCTGTTTCTGACATCTTGCCTCATCAGCCATAATTGCAAAAAACTCGCATCTTTTAACCTCTTTAACTATTTTCTCAAAAAGAAGAGCTGAAGTTATGTCAATCACTTCATTCACAATAGTTTTGCTACAAAATGAAATGTTTTTTGTAAAATTTTGTTTAAATGTACTATCATACTTAGCAAACACCTTGCAGAACTCTAAGAAATTACCCCTACTATTAGATTCTTTCTTTTCATCATGTCCTCTGAACGCAATGCCCTGTCTTCCAAGAAGTATAATAACATCAACAACTTTCGCCATGTACTCTTTGTTTTTTTCCACTTCGGTCTTATGTGATTTTGAAATCATTGACATGACACTTCCTTTTTCATTACTATATTTATGCATTGCATATTTTTCCATGCATAACAAATGACTTTTACTTTTTCCATGTTTATCAAGTTTTTCTTTTAATTTTTTCCAGTTTCTAAAACCAGATTTAGTAAATGTTTCTTCACATGCAAAAGATTTGTCAAATACACGACAAACGTAACAAAATGCTGCATCTTTTCGTTTACTATATTCTAGCCAGTGATATTGTTCAAAATAAGCTTTAGAAAAAGAACGGTTGACTTTACCACACAGTGAAGGCGGGTAAGATCTTAAGACTGGCCTTACTGGTCCAGAATTTAAATCGCCCAAGTCCATCTCACACTGACTATTAATATCCATACTGGGTCCTGCCACTGGTCCATAATTTAAATTGCCCAAGTCCGTCTCACACTGATTATTAATATCACTATTCACTATTGAGTGGACCAGCTTCACTTTTTATAAATGTAATTGTACGAGTATTAGGCAGACTAGCGTTGGAAACGAGATCACTTTCAGAAACTGGCTCACTGTTAACTGTATTAGTAGTTGTTGATGTAATAGTAATTTTTTTATCCTTCGTTTCACTAGGACTAATATCGACCCTAGATGTAGGAATGTAGGTGTAAATCAGGAAGCATAAAAGCAGATCGAGTTTCAGTTTCGTGTGATTTTGAAACTTTTTGAAAGAAATTTGTAATTCGTTTCATTTTTAAAATATATTAAAAACCTTTAGACATTAATAACAACTAAAATAAAACAGGTAGTCCGCAACTAAATGAAGTCCTTTTTACAGCATATATAACAAATATATGTACACCGGCAAACAACTCATTAAACATATCCTACTCCCTTGTCCCTTGTGCTGTCATAAAATCAAATCAGCACGGCAATTTTGGCACCGCCAGAGCGATAAATAATTAACATTTTCTTCACAGAAGAACAATCGTACACAAAAAATATCGTATTTTTTTAGTTGTTTTTCCGTGGACATGATTTCAATATCAAAAGATTGAATAAATAGACCTATATATTTGTGAATTTTTTTTTTATATTACCTCTTTTCTTCTTTAAAAATAATAATAATAAGTAAACAAACGTTGCTCTCACTTTATTAATGAATGTACTAAGAAGTACGTTTTTTTTTTTTTTTTGGGGGGGGGGGGGGGGCAATGCCCCCCCATGACCCCCCCTAGATCCGCCCATGCAAATAGGGTATGCATGGAGGTCGACCTTGTCAACAGGATTCACCAATTCATTTAGAGAAACTCCAACACGAAGTGGATTGGATGTGGGGATTTCCCAGTTGTAATTAAACTGATTCCATGGATATAATAGAATAGGAAGTTGTTTTTGTTTTAATTGTAATTGAAACAAAATTCCTTTTTTTTTTAAATGACAACTATCAGTAGCATGTTGACTGAATTGTACTGTAAGGTTTATTTTCCATTGGAAGTAACAGGAGGCACTGATTTGTTTCATGTTTGTATGAGTTAGCCTGAGTTATCTTGCTATTCTTTTTCAACCTCTGTTTTACACCCCCCCCCCCCAGTCCCCCAGTTATCTGTTGTTATCTTTGTTAAAAAAGAAAAGAATGAACATGAACAACAGACAACCATAAAATAAAATTTCTGACCTGCTGATGAGAATACAAGAAGTCATATTGTTTACTTGCTTCTATGAAGCGATACCAGTGAAGACCTTCTAGCTTACCAATTCTGACTTGCATGCCAGCACCTGTGATTGGATTTTTCACAAACATCGCGTTCTCCACCAACTCTAGGGCCAGGCCAGCCATCTTCTCTGCATGGTCGTTGCACTTGTCAGGCACACCTCCGGCGACCATGTACACTCCATCACCCAGTGTCTCCACCTAACAGTTATATAACAAATAACATCAATGGTCGGTATTCATATTTATGTTACTAATAATATAACTCATTTATCTACCTCAGTTATATAACAATTAACATAACATGTCTGTCTTTCTCAGTTATGTAACAAATAACAAAAGGTGTATGTCTTTCTCAGTTATATAACAAGTAACATAAAGTGTCTGTCTTTCTCAGTTATATAACAAGTAACATAAAGTGTCTGTCTTTCTCAGTTACATAACAGGTAACATAAAGTGTCTGTCTTTCTCAGTTATATAACAGGTAACATAAAGTGTCTGTCTTTCTCAGTTATATAACAGGTAACATAAAGTGTCTGTCTTTCTCAGTTATATAACAGGTAACATAAAGTGTCTGTCTTTCTCAGTTATATAACAGGTAACATAAAGTGTCTGTCTTTCTCAGTTATATAGGGTGTTTATAAAGTCTCACTACACTTGGTATCTAGGTCAATTTGAAAAAAATGTTTATGACGTCATCACAATATGTGCTCAATGGTAAGTTCACTTGTTGCGACAGTTTTCTTAATGACTTGTCTGGACTTTTAAGGATTCTGTCTTGGATATCTAAACATATTTCATTATTCACAGCAGGCCTACCAGATCGTGGAGCATCTTCCACATTTCCAGTAGCAATAAACTTATTCAACAAATTTCATTGACAGTGGGAGCACATATTGTGATGACGTCATAAACATTTTTTTTTCAAATTGACCTAGATACCAAGTGTAGTGAGACTTTATAAACACCCTGTATAACAAGTAACACCAACTGACCACCAATCAAAGTATTTATTAAAGTCTAGAGCTGATTGACTATAAGCAATCTTCATTATGATTCTGATAGAATAGATGGGCATTTGTACAACAGACAAGATAATTGTTTGAGTCCACATAAATGTGATTTTACAGAAAACAATGTTGAGAATATGAACAAAGTAAAAAGAGAGTCATAAAAGAGGCTCAAGCAGTAAAAAATGTTTAATACCAACACCATCGTTGTGTGCATGTCATGAGAAGAGAATAAATGAAATCTGAGACAACCGAAACAAAAACTGGAAGAGGAAACTGGTCACATATACCGAACCGATAGAGAGTGGTTTGGTGGGAAGTCAGCAGAGTTGAAAAATAAATATAGAGACAGGAAAATGTGAACACATGGTCGCCTACGCCAGCAGGCTTGATGATAATATGAGTGTGTTATCATTCATGTTCATCGTCTCGTGTCCATAGGAGCCAGTAGTGGGGTGTGCTATTGATTCCATATAGTGACAGCTTTACAAAAAAGGAACACAACAAAATACTGACAGGCTGACTAGGGTTAACCAGTTGGAAAGAGACTGGACTGATTTCCCGACCGTCCCTTTTGTTTTAATCAAATGTGTGTCCCTTGTTTAAATATAACGCCGTTTGCATTAAATTTTTTGTTGTAGGTTTGAAGTCTTATTTGGTTGTTAAACCTTCGAGTCTACCCTAGTAGTGCCGCAGAGACGGAACTACAGTTTTGATGACTGTGTCTAGGCAGAATTTAATCGTAACAAATTATGACTATTCGCCCTAAAACAGCTATTGGAAAATACCACAGAATACAATCACAATCTTCACATTGCTTTCATAGGCAAAGAGAAAAGCATTTGAACGACTAAACAGAGAACAGCGAATCTTAGGAGGAAGATGTATGTTTTACAGCAATCGAACCCGTACTCCCTGGCACTGCGCCTTGCCACGAGAAGCCAAACGCTAGGGGACACTGCCACTCACCTAACTACAAACTTAGCTATTGTGGACGATGTCTTTCAGGCAGTGTGTTCTCATGACTATAGCAAGGAAAACTACTATTCGTGCAGTTTCGTCCTATAAATGTTTGTCTGCAACACAAGTTTTTAGCCCTACCAGGAGATACTTGTCTTAATAGGAAAGTACAGAAATACAATTTATTCCCGAGCTGTGATCGCAACCCTATGCTGGCCAAGTTGCTGTGAAGGTTGCTTATGACAATGTACGTGGCGTCGTGGTCAAGATTTTCGCACAAATGACTGCTTGTGTGATTTGCTCCCCCCGCCTCCAAAAAAGAGAGATTGGAAGATAACACCAACGAATGGACTGATCTTGACTTTGTTCAGAGTACCAAATAATGACTGAAGATAGAAATAGAGAAGGTTGACGTCTACCAGCGGTGATCCACCGACCCCCTGGATTATGGGATGATGAAGACTGCTGTTCTGCTATAAATAATAATGTCAATTGTTGTCAAATGTTGTTAATTGTTGTCAATTATTGTCAATTTTGTCAATTGTTGTCAATTTTTTGTCAAATGTTGTCAATTGTTGTCACTTTTTGTCAAATGTTGTCAATTGTTGTTAATTTTTGTAAATTGTTGTCAATTTAAAAAATTGAAAACCGTTGACATATCATCACTTATGTTTTACATTCTTTAGTATTTTTTTTCAAAATTTATATGAGAAAGCAGTGAATTATACCGTGATTTGCAAGTCAAATTATTTGATGGGAGTAATATTCATGGTACGATCCTGATGAAGCACAGTCGGCCTCACAGTCTGCCTCACAGTCTGTCGCACAGTCTGCCTCACAGTCTGCCTCTTCTCTGCGTATTCCTACAATTTGCGCTCTGAAGCGGAAAGATGTAAGCTCAGGATGTTCATGTAATTAAAGTTGATCTGAATCGCTTTACGGGATGTTCATGTAATTAAAGTTGATCTGAATCGCTTTACGGGATGTTCATGTAATTAAAGTTGATCTGAATCGCTTTACGGGATGTTCATGTAATTAAAGTTGATCTGAATCGCTTTACGGGATGTTCATGTAATTAAAGTTGATCTGAATCGCTTTACGGGATGTTCATGTAAATGTAATTTATCTTGATCTGAATCGCTTTACGATTTCACAAATAAACAAAATTGTATAACCCCCCCCCCCCTCCCCCGTCTTTGCCATCCCAATGTCAGTTTTTGTCTCAGTAAACTATGGCCAGCCTACTTTAAATCCACGCCTATATTTTAAATGATTCAGCGATTTCTCACATTGCCATACTCTGCTTCTCTTCATGTCAATGTATGGTGAAAACTATACATTCGATCTTCTGTATTGAAAACAAAATTAAACCAGGATCTGTTTCTGCTAATGACATTCTGGTCGAGGATTGTTATGAGCAGTTGAGACGCGGAGAATCTTGTGATAACAGGTAACATTCTTAGCAAAAGGTATAGGATAATAGAGAAGATGAAATTCGAAATGATATGACATCACGATGTCAGAAAAATAGAAGAAAGCGGCGTCTATAAGATCTGCAATCACAAAATGCAGTAGATATGTCACTATGACAACCTGCACCATCAAAGCAAGAGACAGAGCGGAGTGGCGCTCTATGGTAGCCAACTTTCGAAGCGGAGACGGCACTCAATGATGATGGTACGTAACCATGTTGACTGATTTATTACCAGATGTGATTTAGCCTGCATTGGTAATAAGAAAATGTGTACACGAATAATGTTATTATAGCAATGCACTCTTTTATGTTTAAAATAGCACACAGCCTACCTCTCACTCACTGTCAATAATTGACCTTTACCCTGTAAATATCTCATAGAGACATTTATCTGCTCTCGTTCATTGCGAATGGCATGTAGGATTATAATCGGATAAACACATCTGAGACCACCTCGGATTGTGAAACCCTAAACTATAACTTATTTAGCGTAGGCCTACATGGAGTCCTAATGCATACATTTATAAATAACTCTATATGTACATTAGTTTAAATGTTGCCATTCTAAACCTGTCTCTTCCTGTTCTTTTCTCTGTGTTAACTCTTACCGTTTCGCCGCAATTGGCGCTATGCCGATTTTGGTAGCATACGTTTCGCCGCATAGTGCGCCACTCTCACTTAGATTAGTGTGAATGTCATCACACCATTTGTCTTTTTACATGTCTTGTATCATCTTGATATTGGTGAAATCTAATACCTTGTTCAGTTATCTAAAAATTCATATATAATATGTTATATGTTAGATACATATGTGGATTGCGTCTTAAAATCATGAACAATTTTGTCTCTGAAATCTCGTCCGTTCCATCGATAAAAAGCTTCCGTACGGAGAGAGTTAAGTTCTCATAAATTGGCATGTCAGCTTAGAAGTGAGAGTGCGAGCTTCGCTAAATGAAAGGGAACAAATGTGTTCAATAATAGACTTTTAGTGCAATGTTTAATTTGCTTTGTAGTCTGTTACCTTAAACAGTTGATACTTGTCCACAATTTTGTCATAGACCTCCGTCACATTCTGTATACACTGGACAACCTGCATGGGGGAACCCTCAATGCAGATGTCAGAAAACCTCACTAAGTAACTGAACAGAATAGTCACTTGAGGAAATGCCTAAGGGGGAAAAAAAGCGTCAATATTAAGTGCATGCTATAGAGAAGTCTTATGATTGTGTTTGTTGCCAAATTCGTTTGGGAAATGATTTAATGGATTAAGTAAAAAGTTACAATAAGGACAACAACATTTGTGAATTTATGAAAGAATAAAACAGTTGCACGGCAAAGTGGACATAACTCTGCAAGAACTTCTATAGGTGGACATAACTCAGCAAGAACTTTATAGTCTACACGTTGAGGCTGCTGCTCCCAAGTGGGCGACATTTGTGTAGAGCAGCTGGACTCAAAGTGAAAGTTTTAAAAGTTCTGGCACTGCTGAACTACATATATAACAAAACAAAAAACAAAAAAAGTAAAGTACCCCGTGTCACGCCAAGTGGCGTATATGTTATATACCTTCGGCACATGATTTTTGGGGTCATGTGGTCGGTATTACACCCGTGTCGCTTTACTTTCCCATTTAAAAAAATCCGGTACCCATTTAAGGGTGGGTGAATCTGGAAGCTGCCCCTGTCCTTTGTTGTCTAGTTCACTAACCACTGAACTATCGCGGTCCCCTGAACTACATATATAGTGCACAATATTCTGTCAGCGACATTTTAGTTGTCTTTCTAATTTCAGAAACATAACCTTTATGTGAATCCAAGCTGATTAGATGAATTTGTCACTGAAATCACATGTCTATGGTTGAAACTGAACATTTTCCACAAGAAAATGAATTAGTCAGAAAATTACCCAGCATATTAGTCAGCAAATTAGTCAGCTTTGAAATTCTCATTAGCCTTAACCTACGTGTTCCCTCCCACCCCCTCCCCAAATCGCCCATTAATGCTGCAAGATTACTTAAAAGTGTTCCTTGCTGTAATTTCCCCATAACCCATGTCCGACTTGCTGCCGGAGCTACTGAGTTAAGTGCTCTGTGCAAACCGTGAGTTGTGCGTTTCATCCGTTTTGATCGTGTTGGATATTCCGATTGCTTACGATGAACGATGATATCGTATGACGGGGAACAGATGGATGTGTTCACTTTCTGTGCGGTTTCACCTTATGTCTTTTGGCGTGTGCTGAGACTGCTATGATGGAGACTGCAGCTACCTTTCTTTGTTTTTTTGGAATCTTCTTCTTCTTCTTCTTTCCTTCCTCATCTGCCTTTCAGCGTCGAGGGGAGATATAATTTGCGGTCTTTTGCTCTTCTGTTCGCCTCTGCTGCTGTTATGTTTCCTAGTGCTTCTAATATTCCATCGATCCATCTTTTTCGTGGTCGACCCTTGGGTCTATTGTTCTCACAACGTTTGCTGAAGGCTCGTTGTGTTGTGTTTTGTTCTTTCTGCCTTGTCACGTGGCCGAACCATTTTATCTGTTGTTTCCTTATATATTCTATGGCTGGGGCTATTCCTAGCCTTTTTCTCACTTCTTCATTTCTGATCTTATCTCTCAGACTGTTTCCTGTCATTCGTCTAACACATTTCATCTCTGTAGAGGTTATTTTTCTTATTGTTCTTGCATCTAGAGTCCAGGTCTGGCATTGGTAGCACAACGTTGGAATGAAGATTGTATTGTATAGTGCTCGTTTTGCCTCCAGAGTTATTTCCTTGTTGGATAATAGTGGTGATAACTGTCCGATGATTTGACAAGCTTTGTTGCATCTTGATTCTATCTCTGCTGTTTGGGAATTATCGTTTGTCATTAGACTTCCTAGGTATTTGAATTCCTCTACTTGTTTTAGTTGTCTGCCTTCTATAGTTATGTTGTTATGTTTATTTTTGGCGACATTCATGACTTCTGTTTTGTTGATGTTGATTTTCATGTTGTATTTTGTTCCTAAGATGTTGAGTTTGTTTAAGTGTTCTTGTAGGTCTTCTATTGTTTCATGTATTAGTGCCTGGTCGTCTGCAAATAGAAGCTCGTTGATCTCCTCTGTCTCTGATGGGTTGGCTAGCTTGCATATATGGTCCATGTTTGTAATAAACAGTAGGGGGGGATAGTACGCACCCCTGTCTTACACCTGATCTAACTTCGAAGTGGTCTGTGTAGCCTGTTGCTGTTCTGACCCTGCAGCTGCTGTTGGCGTAGAGACTTTTAATAATGTTGGTTAGATGTTGGCTTACTCCGTATGTTGTTAGTATCTCCCACAGTTGTTCTCTGTTTACTCTGTCGAATGCTTTTTCCTGGTCAATGAAGGCTATGTATAAGTTTTGGTTGTGTTCTGTCGTTTTTTCTGCAAGCTGTTTTAGTGTGAATAGTGCGTCGGTACATCCTCTGTTTTTTCGGAACCCCATTTGAGAATCGCTTAACTGTAGTTCTATTATTGGTCTCAGTCTTTTTTCCAAGATTTTGGCGTATAGCTTTCCTACATGGCTGAGCAGAGATATACCTCTATATTGATTGCAGTCTCTTTTGCTACCTTTCTTTTTCCATATTGGTATGATGATTGCCTGTTGACAGTCTTCTGGGGCTTGTTGTTGGTGCCATGCTGCATTAAATATTCTGTGCAGCCATTGCATTCCTGTTTCTCCCGCTGCTGCTATTATTTCTATTGGAATGTTATCTATCCCTGGTGCTTTGTTTCTTGGTGCATACTTGATTACTTCTTCTATTTCCTCTTTCATGATGTTGGGTTCAGTATTTGTGAGTTCTAGCGTGGTTTTTGTTGTCTAGTTGGTAGTTGGTATGTTTAACAGGTCTTCAAAATATTCTTTCCATCTCTGTTGCATACATTGGTTATTTCATATTGGCTGTCCGTCTTTGTCATTTATGAGCTCAGTAGGATCATGGTTTTCTTTTCTCGCTCTTGTGGCTTTAACTGCTTTGTAGAAATCTCTTGTGGCTGTCTTGAAGTCCCTGCTCATGTTTTGTCCGAATTCTGTCCAATTCCTTTGCTTAGCTTCTTTCTGATCTTATCTCTCAGACTGTTTCCTGTCATTCGTCTAACACATTTCATCTCTGTAGAGGTTATTTTTCTTATTGTTCTTGCATCTAGAGTCCAGGTCTGGCATTGGTAGCACAACGTTGGAATGAAGATTGTATTGTATAGTGCTCGTTTTGCCTCCAGAGTTATTTCCTTGTTGGATAATAGTGGTGATAACTGTCCGATGATTTGACAAGCTTTGTTGCATCTTGATTCTATCTCTGCTGTTTGGGAATTATCGTTTGTCATTAGACTTCCTAGGTATTTGAATTCCTCTACTTGTTTTAGTTGTCTGCCTTCTATAGTTATGTTGTTATGTTTATTTTTGGCGACATTCATGACTTCTGTTTTGTTGATGTTGATTTTCATGTTGTATTTTGTTCCTAAGATGTTGAGTTTGTTTAAGTGTTCTTGTAGGTCTTCTATTGTTTCATGTATTAGTGCCTGGTCGTCTGCAAATAGAAGCTCGTTGATCTCCTCTGTCTCTGATGGGTTGGCTAGCTTGCATATATGGTCCATGTTTGTAATAAACAGTAGGGGGGGATAGTACGCACCCCTGTCTTACACCTGATCTAACTTCGAAGTGGTCTGTGTAGCCTGTTGCTGTTCTGACCCTGCAGCTGCTGTTGGCGTAGAGACTTTTAATAATGTTGGTTAGATGTTGGCTTACTCCGTATGTTGTTAGTATCTCCCACAGTTGTTCTCTGTTTACTCTGTCGAATGCTTTTTCCTGGTCAATGAAGGCTATGTATAAGTTTTGGTTGTGTTCTGTCGTTTTTTCTGCAAGCTGTTTTAGTGTGAATAGTGCGTCGGTACATCCTCTGTTTTTTCGGAACCCCATTTGAGAATCGCTTAACTGTAGTTCTATTATTGGTCTCAGTCTTTTTTCCAAGATTTTGGCGTATAGCTTTCCTACATGGCTGAGCAGAGATATACCTCTATATTGATTGCAGTCTCTTTTGCTACCTTTCTTTTTCCATATTGGTATGATGATTGCCTGTTGACAGTCTTCTGGGGCTTGTTGTTGGTGCCATGCTGCATTAAATATTCTGTGCAGCCATTGCATTCCTGTTTCTCCCGCTGCTGCTATTATTTCTATTGGAATGTTATCTATCCCTGGTGCTTTGTTTCTTGGTGCATACTTGATTACTTCTTCTATTTCCTCTTTCATGATGTTGGGTTCAGTATTTGTGAGTTCTAGCGTGGTTTTTGTTGTCTAGTTGGTAGTTGGTATGTTTAACAGGTCTTCAAAATATTCTTTCCATCTCTGTTGCATACATTGGTTATTTCATATTGGCTGTCCGTCTTTGTCATTTATGAGCTCAGTAGGATCATGGTTTTCTTTTCTCGCTCTTGTGGCTTTTACTGCTTTGTAGAAATCTCTTGTGGCTGTCTTGAAGTCCCTGCTCATGTTTTGTCCGAATTCTGTCCAATTCCTTTGCTTAGCTTCTTTGATCAGCATTTTAACTCTTTTTCGAACTAAGACATATCTTTCATATTTTTCTTGGTTCTTGTTCTCCCTCCAATTTTTAAACAGTTTCTTCTTTTCTTTAATTGCTTCTCTGATTGTTTCGTTCCACCACGGGGTGCTCTTTTTCCCTTCTCTTGTTCTTAGCTTCGTTCCACAAACTGTTTTAGAGATGTTAGTTACTGTTTCCTTAAATTGTTTCCACTCTTCTTCTACTGTGTATACGTCGTTAGGGAGTTTCTTGAATTCCTCTGTTAGTTTTTCTTCTAGGGTTTTCCTTGTTTCTTGATCGTTTAATTGTTTTATTTTTATTGTCTGTTCTTTTCGCTTCTTTTGTTTGTTTTCGTATATTCTCTTTATTTTTGGCTGTCTTAGTGTGATCATAACCATCTTGTGATCCGTGTCGTCTGTAATATTTGGGATTGCTCTACTGTCGGTTACTCTTTTCTTGTTCTCTTTTCTTGTTAGTATAAAATCTATCTGGCTTCTGCATGTTGTGTCATTCCATTTGTACCAGGTGTATACTTGCGACTCTCTGTGTTTGAAGAAGTTTTTTTGGAATGAGATGTTAATTCAGATGATTCCACTGGCACTGGCGGTTGATCAATTATGGATTATAATTCATTTGCAGTGATATCGAGACCTTCCATAATCCATAATCAAACATCCGTTATTGACAATCTTGTACAAATTGAAGGAAGGCACGTTTGCTTCAGACGGAGCTGACTTTAACAGCGACTTGTGCTGGCATGTAGAAAGGTTATATTTCTGAAGGTCCACACTGATTATGTGCTATCTTTTGAAATGGTACGATTGATGAAGGAGTAGCTTATAGCAATTTAAAAAAAAAACATAATTGAATACTGTTTTAGAACTGTTCTCCACACAAAATTTATCAAAACAGAGGCATCACTGAAATAGAAACTATCTTCTCTCTCTCTCTCTCTCTCTCTCTCTCTCTCTCTCTCTCTCTCTCTCTCTGCGATCAAGTTTCAATCAGAGTAGGATTCCAGACTCTCTTATGAAGTCAACTGTCAGTTTAAGTGATTCGATTGCCCCATATAGTTTCTCTTCCAAATAACAAATAAGAAATAGAAACCAAAGGAATCACCGTAAAGTCGCCAGTAAATGGCCATTATAGACCGCAAAGCTGAGAAAGAATTACTTAATTGAGTCTCCAGATGAAGTACTCGACAGGAGCCGGAGACGAGCCAGACTTGACTCCGGAACAGGAATAAGCTTCTGGAGAAACATCACAAATAATGTCATGATAGGGGCAACAGGTCAGCAGAGATAGTTGGTAGATTCTCATTGATATTTTCACAGCCCACTTAGCAGTAACTTGTACACACTATTGCTTTTCTGACATATCTAAGTACGAGTATTTATATTGTCTGTTTGCATTAGTGTTATTTATGTAACACTAAAACTATGATCATAAACAAAGAAAATTATCAAGACCTACAATTAAATATCACAGTTGAGGGAATACATCTGGAGACAGTCCAGAGCTACAACTACCTGGGACATACTATAACCAATGATGGAAAATGCAAAATTGAAATAAACAAAAGAATAGGTATGGCAAAAAGTAATTTTAATGCTTTGAAAAATATACTAACAACAAAACAAATAGAGCAGGGCTGAAACTAAGAATGGCAAAATGTTACATCTTCTCAATATTCCTGTATGGTGCAGAAACATGGACATTAGACAAGAAAACAGAACAGAGAATTTAAGCCTTTGAAATGTGGATTTATAGAAGAATAGGTAGAATTGGATGGAAATACAAGATAACAAACGATGAAGCTTTAAAACAACTGAAAATAAAAAGAGAACTACTAAATACAATTAAGACAAGACAAATGAAATTTTTGGGGCATGTTAAAAGACACAACAGCCTACTAAAAGTAATATTGGAAGGAAAAATACAAGGTAAAAGAGGCAGAGGCAGACCAAGACTAACATGGACGAATAACATCAAAAGATGGACAAGTCAATCTACGTCAGCCTGCACCATCAAAGCAAGAAACAGAATAGAATGGCGATCCATGGTAGCCAACCTTCGTTGCGGAGAAGGCACTCGATGATGATATTTATGTAACATATTCCTCTATTTGGTGAGTTTATTAGTCTCATCATGTGCCACCTAAACATTCTGCCTGTGACATACTGATCCCCTTTGATCCCAAGCAGCTGAGCCCCACCCACCCCTACAGTGAGTCGCACAACCCACTTTTGGCATCCCCTACAACAACAGTGGGATCAAGTAAGCTGGCTCTTCCCTTCTCTTAAAAGGTCCGGGAACATACATCTAAATATGAAGTCACATACAATAATCAACGGGATAACTTTGTCTACCTCGCAAGTATCAACAGCATCATCACCTTGCTTGAGTCGGTCAGCTATACTCTTGGTCAACATTGAGTTGATGAGGTTCTCACTCTGTTGTCTTGCCTTATCCAGCTTCAGCAAAGTCTCCTCTATCTGCTTTGACCACGCTATTTGCTGAAATTGAATTTAGTGAAGGTACAGGCTAATTATAGCGATTTGGCAAGTTCTGATTGAGCAATGTGAAGAGTTTGAGATATAATAGTGCCAGTCCTTGCAAAGTGTTGGTCATGAACATGCGTGAGCAAATCTTGTGTAATATATTAGTGCCAGTCCTTGCAAAGTGTTGGTCATGAACATGCGTGAGCAAATCTTGTGTAATCTATTAGTACCAATCCTTGCAAAGTGTTGGTCATGAACATGCGTGAGCAAATCTTGTGTAATCTATTAGTACCAGTCCTTGCAAAGTGTTAGTCATGAACATGCGTGAGCAAATCTTGTGTAATCTATTAGTACCAGTCCTTGCAAAGTGTTGGTCATGAACATGCGTGAGCAAATCTTGTGTAATCTATTAGTACCAGTCCTTGCAAAGTGTTAGTCATGAACATGCGTGAGCAAATCTTGTGTAATCTATTAGTACCAGTCCTTGCAAAGTGTTAGTCATGAACATGCGTGAGCAAATCTTGTGTAATCTATTAGTACCAGTCCTTGCAAAGTGTTGGTCATGAACATGAGTGAGCAAATCTTGTGTAATCTATTAGTACCAGTCCTTGCAAAGTGTTGGTCATGAACATGCGTGAGCAAATCTTGTGTAACAGTAAAGTATAAGAAAGAATAATTGTCAAGTTGGGTTCGGCAGTTTCGAATCTGCTAATGCTATAGACAGATAAACAGTGCAGCCTGTATCTTTGCCCCGCTGTCTTGTAGTGGTGCCATGTGAGTCAACTCCAAACAGAAAAGCCGGAATGAAGACCTAAAGGCGGTTAGTGATCTGTTAAAGATGCTTTACTGGCAACTCCTACAGTCAGATTGGTACCAAACGTAGCAAATTTGTAATCATTCGGAAAGAATCAACTAGAAAAGAATGAAAGGGAAACTGAGGTTAGACAGCACATAATCTTCATACACCTTGTCCCGACTTGTGTTAAGCAAAGGTCAACTCAAAGACAAGTGTCCAATAAACGATACTTTCGAATAGCGAGCTAGAACGTCAGAATTTTGAGTTCTAGCTTTTCAGAAGATATAGAGACAATAACGTCCACAAAGCTGTCATCATAAACAACTAAAAAAGGCTTGATATGAACACCACAGCGCTTCACTAGACTGATATTGCTTTCAATGGATCAATTACAGAACATGACTACCTACGTCTTTTGACAGAGCAAATGAGCAGACGAACCAATGTTTTACATGGAGTAGGCTTTGCCATTAAAAACGCATTGTACCCATGACAGAACCTCCAGCATTGACCGGAAATGGAGTGAAAATGGACAAAGACTAATAGGTCTGTATTAAAATCACAAAATGTTCTCAACGAACACCTGACTCAACATGAAGCCTATTTAAAACGTTTGTCCTACAACTGACATCAGCTACACTTTATAAACTACAAGGCATCCATATCATCGACACAACACGCAACATTTATGGTGATGTCTGTGATACCAACCATGCTATGATGTGCAACAAGGACGGAGGATTTACACACACACCCATATATCAACGTTGCCCGTGCAGCAACCTATACCCAGAACTGACACAGGTATTTATGAACTCTCTAGATCAAAGTCTTCAAACATCTGCATTGGGTGGTGAACTAGAATCCACAAGGAGAAAAAGATACTTTATTCCAAAAGTCGATCTGTACATCGAGCTAGCTACCGAAACGCGACTAGTCGTCCGTCTAACGTTCCATTTTAAAGATAACTGCCTGCGTGACAAAAAGCAGTTCTTCATCGATAGTAACATCTAGGAAATAAGTATTAAAGATAAATAGAATTAGTGCGCATTGATACAAAAGGGTATAAAGATTAGAGGCGAAAAGAGACAAATCGTAATCAAGGAAAGAGAAGACGCAAAGATGAAGACGCAGTAAAACACTAACGCCAGCCTCATCATTTAACTATACACCAATGTTTCAACCACATGTCAGCGTATACTGCCATGTTAGAATAAAACTATTTAGTCATAACAAATTGAGGCTAAGATGCATCTACAGCATAAACAATGTATGTGGTCAGCGACTCATAGCTGACTGCTTGAGTCAGAATTAGTGACAACATTAGCAAGACAAAACAACTCCACCTCTACGCAGTGCCTATGGAAACAGACAAATCAGTAAGGTCAAGCAAATAGAGATCGCAGAAATAAGGCCACCCGGTACTCAATATATATATTATAGCAGAGATCACTGCTGTTCTGGTTTCATTAAACAACTACAGTTCTCAGACAAGTTTTGTATACATCAACCTGGCGCTTCTCAAATAACAATAATGGTTGTGTTAATGCAACAAAGATATGACAAAAAAGCAGCTGTTATGTTAAAAAAAAACATCCAGTGGAATATAAACGTAAACATATAAGGATATTTGAGAGCTATGTACTTTCACTGCTTGCATTTAACTGTAGCATAACTGCAGAAAAGGAAACATCGAGGCTACATTATTTTCATACAATCTCAAGCTGAAAGTTCTCAGAATATTTGGAACAAACAAAATTATAAAACCTAAAGTTGGTCAACAGGAAATGTACGTGGTACTACGAGGAGATGAGGTCACGTCTTCAGAAGTGATTCAGGAACACACACAAGAACTTCTCAGCTGTGAACTCTGAAGGTGAAAGAGTGGCAGGTCAAGGTCAGACTGGTGGAGAAGAGTAAAAAATGTGGGTCAGACTGGGGTATTTTACAAACGTTTGTCAGAACCATCAAACCATGCAAAATGGGAGATCTTTGTTGTTACCCTTCTGGATATCACAAGGTATTTAGGCCACTGGCTACTTTACTGTGTTCAAGGAGAAAATAAGAGAAATTTATGCTTCAATAACAAAGACGTAGAGAATAGTGAAACATAAGTTTATGCACATTTTATATAGTAACAGATTAGAGAAAGCTCTCAGAGGATGAAGAAAGTTCACTGCTATACATAAGAGTAGTGGTCTGTCTGTTGCAAATCATAATAAATAATAATGTTAGCCACATGCCAGAAGTATAAGTTGTGAACTCAATAAAAACAAGAGGTGCTTTACATACATTCACTGATCAAGTACCATGCCTGCTGGTGTAGGTGACAATGTCTCTTCACAACTTCCTATCCCTACAGTTATTTATCAATTCCTATGCTGACTTCATATGAAACCGTTCTCTTAAACTGTCAGGTATCGTGTCTCTCTGTTTTCCTTGTGCATCAAATTTCTGTCCAGTGTTCACATTATCTTCCAACATTTCCCTTCAAAAATTATGTTTCTATGCTTCTTGCTGTTGGCTACAAACATTCATTTTGTTCCTACACTGTGTTTTATGTCCCTAGACTTTGTTTTATATTACCTAGACTTTGTTTTATGTTTCCTAGACTATGTTTTATGTTCCATACACAGTGTTTTATGTTCCCTAGACTTTTTTATGTTCCATAGACTTTGTTTTATGTTTCCTAGACTATTCTATATTTTCTAAACTTTATTTTAGGCTTCCTAGACTTTATTTTATGTTCCCTAGATTTTTTTATGTTCCCTAGATTTTGTTTTATGTTTCCTAGATTTTGTTTTATGTTTCCTAGATTTTGTTTTATGTTCCCTACACAGTGTTTTATGTTTCCTAGATTTTGTTTTATGTTTCCTACACAGTGTTTTATGTTTCCTAGATTTTGTTTTATGTTTCCTAGATTTTGTTTTATGTTTCCTAGATTTTGTTTTATGTTCCCTACATAGTGTTTTATGTTTCCTAGATTTTGTTTTATGTTTCCTTGACTTTGTTTTATGTTCCATACACAGTGTTTTATGTTCCCAAGACTTTTTTTTAATGTTCCATAGACTTTGTTTTATGTTTTCTAGACTATTTCATATTTTCTAAACTTTATTTTAGGTTTCCTAGACTTTATTTTACCTGCTACTGTATGCAGTAAACAGTACAACCTGTGGCTGCCCTGCTGCCTTGCAGGTAAGCTCGGGAGAGTAAAAGGCTAAGGGAGGGTACCCCGAAGTAAAACAACCCCACTGCCTTGTGGGTGAGACTTTTTAGTCAAAGGCTAGCAGAGCCGACCGTAAACAAACGACGGAAGGCAACAGAAAACCACCGACGTAATTTCTTTGTATAATTATGAATCGCCACAACATTAGACATAACGACAACAAAGTTAAGGGGGATTCCCATGGAAAACCCTCGTTCGGTAGGGGATATCATGTGCTACAGGTGATACCCGATCGTCATCAAGCTACTGTAAGCAAAATAAAGATTAAACAAACTCTAAAGATAGGTACTTGGAATGTGATCACACTCATGAAGAAAGGTAAACTAGAAAATATCATACAAGAAATGAAAAAAATGGGTTTACAATTACTGGGACTTTGCGAAATGAGATACACCGGATCAGGGGAGATATATTCTGATAAACATAAAATAATCTATTCTGGAGGTACTGAACACCAAAGAGGAATAGGTATCATCTTGGATACAGAAAGAACAAGAACAGTGAAAGGCTTTTACCCAATATCTGACAGAGTCCTTTTAGTGAAATTGAATGGAAAGCCAATAGGCATAAATCTTATACAAGTTTATGCACCAACAGCAGACAGTCTAGAGGAAACAATTGATAAATTTTACAATGAGTTAAATGAGGCACTTCATAAATGCAAACCACATGAAAACATCATAGTTATAGGGGATTTTAACGCAAAAGTAGGAAAGGAAAGAGTTGAGGAAGTAGTTAGTCATTATGGCTTAGGCGAGAGGAATGAAAGAGGTGAGAAACTTATTGACTGGGCAAGAACACACAACATGATGATAGGAAACACCTGGTTTAAGCAACATCCAAGACGTCAGTGGACACGGAAAAGCCCAGGGGACAACGCACGTAATCAAATTGATTGTATAATGATAAGCAATAGATTTAGAAACAGTCTGGTGTGTGTGAAAAATAGACCAGGAGCAGATTGCAATAGTGATCATGTACCAGTTGTGGGAAAGCTTAGAGTAAAATTAAAAACAACAAAACGAGCCTCAGTTAACATCAAGTTAAATTTAGATTTACTAAAATCAGAAAAGAAGCTACAAGACAAATATAAAATCACAATTCAGAACCGGTACAATGCAATAGAGAAGATACAAAGCATTGATGAACAGTTGGAAATGCTAAAAGAGTCAATGCAACAAACATCAAAAGAGTTCATACCACCAGTGAGGACAAATTCAAGAAAGAAATGGATGACAGACGATATTTTGCAGCTAATGGATACAAGAAGAAGAAATAAAGAAAATAAAGATGAGTATAAGAGATTAAATAAAGAAATTGTAGTAAAATGCAATGAAGCAAAAGAAGCATGGCTAAAAGAGAGATGCAAAGAGATCGAATTGCAACAAAAAGGAGATGCTAAAGCTATATACAAACAAATTGAGGAATTAACAGGAAGAAAAACGCAATCAAAAACTGGATGTTTAAGATCAAAGAAAGGAAAACTGTTGATTGATCGAGAAAACATAAGGGAACGATGGACATAATACATTAAAGATCTTTATAATGATGAACGAACGGAAGTAAATAATAAGGATAATGGAGAAGGACCAGAAATACTCAGAGAAGAAGTGGAAGACGCCTTGCGCAATATGAAAGCAGGCAATGCTCCTGGACCAGATAATATAACTAAAGAAGATTGAAGCCATGGGTGATTTTGGAATAGAAATAATAACAAAAATATTGAATGATATCTACAACATTTATATACCAGACGACATGCTCAAATAAATATTCGTAGCCCTACCAAAGAAATCGGGTGCGATTGAATGCGATGATCATCGCACAATAAGCCTTATGAGTCATATGACTAAGATATTACTAAGAATCATCATGCGAAGAGTGCGCGAAACAAAATCAGTCCAGAAATTAGCGATGAACAGTGTGGTTTTGTTAGAGATGAAGGAACAAGCAATGCCATTTATATCATAAAATCTTTAGTAGAAAGAGCCATGGAGGTGAAAACAGATCTATACCTATGTTTCATAGATTACACCAAGGCATTTGACAAAGTAAAGCACCAAGAAATGATCAACATTTTAGAAGGCATAAACTTAGACAGCAAAGATCTAAGAATAATAAAGAACATATACTGGCAACAAACAGCAGCCATAAGAACTGAAAACCAATTGGGAAAGTTTGAAGAAATAAAACAGGGTGTTAGACAAGGTTGTGTGCTGTCACCAGATTTGTTTAATATTTATAGTGAGATTATTTTAAGATCCATAAGGGGCATGCCTGGAATAACAATTGGAGGTCATAATATAAATAATCTAAGGTATGCTGATGATACAGTCTTAATCGCTAAGAGTGAAAATGAGTTACAAGAAATGTTGGACATTATAGTGAAAGAAAGCAAAAATAAAGGACTCAGCCTTAATAGCAAAAAGACAGAGGTAATGGTAACAAGGAAGAAAAAGACATCACCTCAGTGCAAAATAAAGACAAGTGGAACAATATTAAAACAGGTAAATGAATTTAAATATTTGGGAACTTTGTTAACCTCAGACGGAGGATGTACAAAAAAGGTGAGATGCAGAATGGCTCAAGCAAAAGCAGCTTTCCAAAAAATGAGGAAAATACTATGCAATCCATTTTTGACAATAGAAACAAGAAAAAGAGTTCTTAAATGTTACGTAGAGCCAGTCTTAACATATGGATGCGAGTCATGGACAATAGGACAACAGACAAGAAAATCACTGGAGTCTGTAGAAATGTGGTTTTACAGAAGAATGTTGAGAATATCATGGACAGCTAAGAAGAGTAATGAAGAGGTTCTGAGAGAGGTCAAAGCAAAAAGAGAGCTAATTTCCAATGTTAGGAAGAGACAATCATCATTTTTTTGGCCATGTAATGAGAAGAGAACAACTTGAATATATTGTAACAACTGGAAAAATTGAGGAATGAAGAGATAGAGGGAAGCAAAGAGAAAAAATAACAGACAGCTTAAGAGAATGGCTTGGCAGAAGGTCAACAACAGAAATGATAAATAGCTGCCGAGATTGAAAGTTGTGGAGAGACATGATCACCTACGCCACTAGGCCCGGTACTAGATGATGAAACTTTATTTTATGTTTCCTAGACTTTATTTTGTTTCCTAGACTTTATTTTATGTTCCCTAGATTTCGTTTTATGTTCCCTAGACTTAATTTTATTTTTTCTAGACTTTATTTTATGTTCCCTAGACTTTTTTTTTGTGTTCCACAGACTTTACTTTATTTTTCCTAGATTTTATTTTATGTTTCCTAGATTTTGTTTTCATGTTTCCTAGATTGTATTTTATGTTTCCAAGACTTTGTTGTATGCTCCATAGACTTTGTTTTATGTTCACTACACAGTGTTTTATGTTTCCTAGACTTTGTTTTATGTTTCCTAGTCTTTGTTTTATGTTCCATACACAGGGTTTTATGTTCCCTAGACATTTTTTATGTTCCATAGACTTTGTTTTATGTTTCCTAGACTATTTCATATGTTCTAAACTTTATTTTATGTTTCCTAGACTTTATTTTGTTTCCTAGACTTTATTTTATGTTCCTTAGATTTTGTTTTATGCTCCCTAGGCTTTATTTTATGTTCCCTATACTTTTTTTTATGTTTCATAGACTTTACTTTATTTTTCCTACATTTTATTTTATGTTTCCTAGATTTTGTTTTATGTTTCCTACACTTAATTTTATGTTTCCTAGATTTTGTGTTATGTTTCCTAGATTTTGTTTTATTATTCCTAGATTGTGTTTTATGTTTCCTACATTTTGTTTTATGTTTCCTAGATTTTGTGTTATGTTTCCTAGATTGTGTTTTATGTTTCCTACATTTTGTTTTATGTTTCCTAGATTTTGTGTTATGTTTCCTAGATTGTGTTTTATGTTTCCTAGATTTTGTGTTATGTTTCCTAGATTGTGTTTTATGTTTCCTAGATTTTGTGTTATGTTTCCTAGATTGTGTTTTATGTTTCCTAGATTGTGTTATGTTCCTAAATTTTATTTCATGTTTCCTAAATTTTGTTTTATTTTCCTAGATTTTGTTTTATGCAAAAGTGAGAATATAAAAGGAGTGAGCGCGCTCGGTCACCGAGGCTGAAAGATAAATGTGATCAGTGCACGTTTTTGGCGCATGTGATAAATATGATCAAGTATTTGGGATTTCTGATAAGTGTGAGAAGCCCGCGTATTTGAAATGTCAGATAAGTGTGAGAAGCCCACGTATTTGAGATATCATAAGTGTGAGAAGTGCACGTATTTGGGATATCAGATAAGTGTGAGAAGTGCACATATTCGATTGGTTATTGGTTATGGAATGCCTCGGTATCACTGCAAACGAATTAAAATCCATAATTGCTCAACCGCCCGTGCCAGTGGAATCATCCGAATTACTAACACATCTCCCAAACAAAGAAAGGCAACTGCAGTCCCCATCGTAACAGTCTCAGCACACGCCAAAAGACATAAGGCGAAACCGCGCAGAAAGTGAACACAGCCAACTGTTCCCTGTCATACGATATCATCATTCATCGTAAACAAGCGGGATATCGAAACAGGATCAAAACGGATGAGACACACAGCTCACAGTGTGCACAGAGCACTTAACTCAGTAGCTCCTGCAACAAGCCGGACTTGGAATATGAGGAAACTGCAAGAAGGAACACTTTTCAGACATAACCTTCAATGGTTCCTGCCGCCTATCCACCATATACCATGGAAGTTCGCGTCCTCCCGAAAATGATGATCGTCGTAGCACTTGATGATGATATATCAGATAAGTGTGAGAAGTGCACGTATTTGAGATATCATAAATGTGAGAATGCCACGTATTTAAGGTATCAGATAAGTGTGAGAATGCCACGTATTTGAGATATCATAAATGTGAGAATGCCACGTATTTGAGATATCATAAGTGTGCGAATGCCACGTATTTAATATATCATAAATGCAAGAATGCCACGTATTTGAGATATCATAAATGTGAGAATGCCACGTATTTGAGATATCATAAATATGAGAATGCCACGTATTTGAGATGTCATAAATGTGGGAATGCCACGTATTTCAGATTTCAGATAAGTGTGAGAAGCCCACGTATTTGATACATCATAAATGTGAGAATGCCACGTATATGAGATATCATAAGTGTGAGAAGTGCACGTGTTTGAGATATCATAAGTGTGAGAAGTGCACATGTTTGAGATATCATAAATGTGAGAAGTGCACGTATTTGAGAAATCAGATAAGTGGTTAGAAGTGCATGTTTCTAGTATATCAGATAACTGATACATGTTCTGATGCACGTATTTGAGGCATCAGAAAAATTCAGAAATAAGATATCTTCTTCTTCTTTCCTTCCTCATCTGCCTTTCAGCGTCGAGGGGAGATATAATTTGCGGTCTTTTGCTCTTCTGTGCGCCTCTGCTGCTGTTATGTTTCCTAGTGCTTCTAATATTCCGTCGATCCATCTTTTTCGTGGTCGACCCTTGGGTCTGGTGTTCTCACAACGTTTGCTGAAGGCTCGTTGTGTTGTGTTTTGTTCTCTCCGCCTTGTCACGTGGCCAAACCATTTTTTGTCTGTTGTTTCCTTATATATTTTATGGCGGGGGTTTTCCTAGCTTTTTTCTCAGTTCTTCATTTCTGATCTTATCTCTCAGACTGTTTCCTGTCATTCGTCTAACACATTTGATCTCTGTAGAGATTATTTTTCTTATTGTTCTTGCATCTAGGGTTCCAGGTCTGGCATTGGTAGCACAACGTTGGGATGAAGATTGTATTGTATAGTGCTCGTTTTGCCTCCAGAGTTATTTCCTTGTTGGACAATAGTGGTGATAACTGTCCAATGATTTGACAAGCTTTGTTGCATCTTGATTCTATCTCTGCTGTTTGAGAATTATCGTTTGTCATGAGACTTCATATGTATTTGAATTCCTCTACTTGTTTTAGTTGCCTGCCTTCCATAGTTATGTTGATGTTCTGTTTATTTTTGGCGATATTCATGACTTCTGTTTTGTTGATGTTGATTTTCATGTTGTATTTTGTACCTGAGATGTTGTATTTGTTTAAGTGTTCTTGTAGGTCTTCTATTGTTTCATGTATTAGTGCCTGATCGTCTGCAAATAAAAGCTCGTTGATCTCCTCTGTCTCTGACGCACCCCAGTCTTACACCTGATCTAACTTCGAAGTGGTCTGTGTGCTGCTGTTCTGATCCTGCAGCTGCTGTTGATTTAGATACTTTTAATAAGGTTGGTTAGATGTTGGCTTGCTCCGTATGTTGTTAATATTTCCCACAGTTGTTCTCTGTTTACTCTGTCGAATGCTTTTTCCTGGTCAATGAAGGCTATGTATAAGTTTTGATTGTGTTCTGTCGTTTTTTCTGCAAGCTGTTTTAATGTGAATAGTACGTCGGTACATCCTCTGTTTTTTCGGAACCCCATTTGAGAATCGCTTAACTGTATTTCTATTATTGGTCTCAACCTTTTTCCCAAGATTTTGGCGTATAGCTTTCCTACATGGCTGAGCAGAGATATACCTCTATATTGATTGCAGTCTCTTTTGCTACCTTTCTTTTTCCATATTGGTATGATGATTGCCTGTTGACAGTCTTCTGGGGCTTGTTGTTGGTGTCATGCTGCATTAAATATTCTGTGCAGCCATTGCACTCCTGTTTCTCCTCCTGCTGCTGCTATTATTTCTATTGGTATGTTATCTATCCCTGGTGCTTTATTTCTTGGTGCATATTTGATTACTTCTTCGATTTCCTCTTTCATGATGTTGGGTTCAGTATTTGTGAGTTCTAGCGTGGTTTTTGTTGACTTATTGGTAGTTGGTATGTTTAATAGGCCTTCAAAATATTCTTTCCATCTCTGTTGCATTAAATGGTTAATTTCATATTGGCTGTCCGTCTTTGTCATTTATCAGCTCAGTAGGATCGTGGTTTTCTTTTCTCGATCTTGTGGCTTTTACGGCTGTTATAAATAAGACATGAGATAAATTAAAATTGAATATAAAAAAGGGAGTTAGTAGTGCCTTTTCATATACATGATTAAAGAAAGATTTATAATTACGATGAAGCGCTAAATTGCACATAGAAGATGCACCATGTATTCTGTCAAATAGTAATACATCTGCCAACCTGTCAGGGAAATATTCCCGTTTACATTGTTCAATCACAAAAGTAGCCATATCAAGTCACTCTTCATAATCCAAAAAGACATACTTATCCAAGAGGCGGATATACATGTTTACCTTCTCCATAGTATACTCCAAGTCAGAGGCGCATTGCTGCCCAGCTAGTACGAGATCCCGACTGCTGTCAAACATGTTCAGGTCATGAAGGTACAGGCCAGCTTTCAGCATATCGTCGAGGTTTCCCAAACTGAGGACAGGACCTTGCCTTATAAATGATTTTTTAGGAGACTCATTTCTCATCAATGAATTGAACATGTTTCTTTCAGTGTTGAAGTGACGTTTAATGCGTGCAACATCTTCCATGCTCTCGCCAATATAATGCATGCAGTGGTGCAAAAATAGCTCTACTTATATATGAGATGGTGAAGCAAATGTGTAACAAACCTGAGGGGGTGGTGGAGAAAGGGAGAGAATGTAACAAAGATATTTCATGTTTGTGTTATAGAGATATTTCATGTTTGTGTTATAGAGATATTTCATGTTTGTGTTATAGAGATATTTCATGTTTGTGTTATAGAGATATTTCATGTTTGTGTTATAGAGATGTTTCATGTTTGTGTTATAGAGATATTTCATGTTTGTGTTATAGAGATATTTCATGTTTGTGTTATAGAGATGTTTCATGTTTATGTTATAGAGATGTTTCATGTTTGTGTTATAGTTATAGAGATATTTCATGTTTGTGTTATAGAGATGTTTCATGTTTGTGTTATAGAGATGTTTCATATTTATGTTATAGAGATGTTTCATGTTTGTGTTATAGTTATAGAGATATTTCATGTTTGTGTTATAGAGATATTTCATGTTTGTGTTAAAGAGATATTTCATGTTTGTGTTAAAGAGATATTTCATGTTTGTGTTATAGAGATATTTCATGTTTGTGTTATAGAGATGTTTCATGTTTGTGTTACAGTTACAGAGATGTTTCATGTTTGTATTAAAGAGGTGTTTCATGTTTGTGTTATAGTTATAGAGATATTTCATGTTTGTGTTATAGAGATGTTTCATGTTTATGTTATAGAGATGTTTCATGTTTGTGTTATAGTTATAGAGATATTTCATGTTTGTGTTATAGAGATGTTTCATGTTTGTGTTATAGAGATGTTTCATATTTATGTTATAGAAATGTTTCATGTTTGTGTTATAGTTATAGAGAAATTTCATGTTTGTGTTATAGAGATGTTTCATGTTTATGTTATAGAGATGTTTCATGTTTATGTTATAGAGATGTTTCATGTTTATGTTATAGAGATGTTTCATGTTTGTGTTATAGAGATATTTCATGTTTGTGTAATAGTTATAGAGATATTTCATGTTTGTGTTATAGAGATGTTTCACGTTTGTGTTATAGAGATGTTTCATGTTTGTGTTATAGTTATAGAGATATTTCATGTTTGTGTTATGTGTGTGTTTCATGTTTGTGTTATAGTTATAGAGATATTCCATGTTTGTGTTATAGTTATATATATATTCCATGTTTGTGTTATAGAGATAGTCCATGTTTGTGTTATAGAGATATTTCATGTTTGTGTTATAGAGATATTTCATATTTGTGTTATAGTTATATAGATATTCCATGTTTGTGTTATAGAGATATTCCATGTTTGTGTTATAGAGATATTTCATGTTTGTGTTATAGAGATATTTCATATTTGTGTTATAGAGATATTTCATGTTTGTTTTATGTTTGTGTTATAGAGATGTTTCATGTTTGTTTTATGTGTGTGTTTCATGTTTGTGTTATAGATATGTTTCATGTTTGTTTTATGTGTGTGTTTCATGTTTGTGTTATAGAGATGTTTCATGTTTGTTTTATGTGTGTGTTTCATGTTTATGTTATAGAGATGTTTCATGTTTGTGTTATAGAGATGTTTCATGTTTGTTTTATGTGTGTGTTTCATGTTTATGTTATAGAGATGTTTCATGTTTATGTTATAGAGATGTTTCATGTTTATGTTATAGAGATGTTTCATGTTTATGTTATAGAGATGTTTCATATTTATGTTATGTGTTTTGTTGAACTGAATGTCTGAACTCACTATCTGTCTTTAGCAGTATGTATCAGAAAGCTTAAATTTAAACATCTGGGAACTGTAGTTATGCCAGTCCTGTATATAGCGTTTGGTTTTCTATGCTATTGATACATCACATATTTGACATTTTTAAAGAATAAACAATAGGCCAAAAGCGGGCTAGGATGAAGCCATTGAAATGCGTCGCATTAAAGCAGATGAAATGTTTGATATTAAATACGCCTGAGTGTGGGAAGCGATTATGATATGACTGGCGAGTGAAACAGCGAAAACAGATAATTTATATAATCGAATAGTGGTAAGATAAAGGCAAGGGACGGTAAAACATGGCGGTCAGCAAATATTGGGTCTAGGCGGGACTTTCTAAGGAAGCTGTGTTTATCTTTCGAGTGGCATTCAGCGATATAAATTGAGATCAAGATAGAGATGGGACAGACTGATCCAGAACACCCAGAAAGGGTTGATCAAAAGAGATGTCTTCGAGAAATTATTCAGAAAGTTTTGTTTCAATATTTCCAGTCTCTAAAGAGATCCGTACTTATATGGGAGATCAGGACTATGAGTATAGAGATTTCAATGGACTAGTTATTGATATAAGTTATCATCATGGAGTGCCGTCTCCGCAACGAAGGTTGGCTACCATGGAGCGCCATTCTGCTCAGTCTCTTGCTTTGATGGTGCAGGTTGTCATAGGCTGATTTGTCCATCTTTTGATGTTACTCGTCCATGTTAGTCTTGGATATATAAGTTATGCACACAATTTATAGATTATTCTATACTAGTGAAAGTGTTATGTGAATTTAATTAAAGAACTTGGAAAATGTCATAACACCGGCAGTATCCTTATATACATATATAGAACTTCCTTTAACGAAATAGTTTGAGAAATGTTTAGACGACCATAGACAATAGCATGCGTAATGAGTGACTTTTATATGCAAAAAAAAAAAGATATTTATAGCGATAAATTAGGAAGCGTAACTAAAGAACTGTGAATAAACGTGGGTACGAGATCTGGACGACGCGTTGAGTCATCATATGAAGTGTTGAAAACTACTGTTGTCTGAATATTTGGAGTTATGTATTCTTTATTGTGTGTATAATAATTCACCTTGTGTTTGTTACTGTTACAGAGACGATAGTATTCGGATTTAGAGATGTACAACAGAGGTTATGTGCAGAATAGACAAGGGAAAGTTTACATTTCAAGAATAAGAGAGACGGTTTACAGGATGTTTATAAAGTCGCTGTGCAGCGACTTAAGAAATATTTTCGAAATTACGTCACCGATTGATGAAATTTACGTCATAATATTCTGTATTCACAATTCCATCTGCAGTATAACACATCAAGCCGTTGTTATATCAACGGTTTCATTGCTGAAGGAAATAGTGTTAAAACTTCGAAAATGGGGTATTTTGGTTAAACATGTCTTCTGTAATTGTATGCAAATAATTGGGCCAATATTTGTCAATGCGACAATCAACGCAGAACGTTACCGTACTTTATTCCTGGAACCATTCATAGTCAACCTTACAGAGCGGGAAATTAAAGAAGTCTGGTTTCAGCAGGATGGGAGTGACAGCACACACAGCCGCAACATCACTTACTTATTAAAAAAGTATATTAGGAAATCGCATTATCTCACGTGGCGTCTGGCCTGCTCGTTCACCAGACAAAACTCAGCCTGACTATTATTTGGTGGGTGCGTTGAAAGGAAAAGTTGATCTAAATAATCTGCAAACAGTTCATGACCTAACAGCAGAAATCGTCACACAGATCCAACAAACATCACCGGCCATTATCCTGAAGGTTTTCGCAAATATGAAGAGAAGAGTCAACAAAGTCTTGAGGCCAATGGTGGACATTTTGAACACATGAGTAGTATAGCAGGGTCCATTGACCAGAATTTAGGTGCTAAATTAACAAAGATATATAGTAGGTGCGCGGCGCACCTAATGTACCGTAGGCGCAGGGGGAGTTAACCGTGACATTTTGTGTCCAGATGTTGACCTCTAGTCCCGGTGACCCCGGAAGTGACGTGTTTATGTTTGGTATAGGCTGACTTTGGTGTACTTGAGCGATAGTGATAGGTTAGTAGATTATACAACATCAGGTTTCTCATAATGAGGTTTCTTCTGGGCGCCTAATGTACTGTAGGCGCAGGGGGAGTTAACTGTGACATTTCGTGTCGGGATGTTGACTGGGGTGTCTGTCGGCGTGACCTCGGCGCTCCGTATTTTAAAAATTCCGAATTATTTTTTAACTGTGACATTTCGTGTCGGGATGTTGACTGGGGGTGTCTGTCGGCGTGACCTCGGCGCTCCGTATTTTAAAAATTCCGAATTATTTTAAAAAACAGTCTCCATCTGATTTCGAACACGGGTCTACGGCGTGCCAGGCCAGACACTTACCACTATGCTACAGGCGATCACAGAATTAGAGGCTGAATGAGACAGGTGAATCGTGATGCTTTTGTTGGTACCTGACAGCTAGCTAGTAGTAGAGAAAGATTGACCCGCATTTAGGCGCTAAATTAACGAAGATATATAGGGCGGCGCCCCGCGCGCATAACGCGTGCGGCGCAGGCGGAGTTAACCGTGATATTTCATGTCGGGATACACGGTGACCTCTCGTTGACCTCTCAACCTCTCGGCGCCATGGTCGGGGTGAGCTCTCGCCGTATGTATGTCATGTCGAGGTAGTAGACACGTATGTCATGTCATTGTAACAGTCATGTCAATGTAACAGTCATTTCGTTGTAATAGTCATCTCGTTGTAACAGTCACGTGTGTCATGTCGTTTTATCAGAGACGTATGGTATGTCGTTGTAACAGTCATTTCGTTGTAATAGGCATCTCGTTGTAACAGTCACGTATGGCATGTCGTTTTATCAGACACGTATGGTATGTCGTTGTAACAGACATGTTGTTGTATCAGTCATGTCGATGTAGTAGACACGTATATCATGTCATTGTAACAGTCATGTCAATGTAAAAGTCATGTCAATGTGACAGTCATTTCGTTGTAATAGTCATCTCGTTGTAAACAGTCACGTATGTCATGTCGTTTTATCAGACACGTATGGCATGTCGTTGTAACAGACATGTCGTTGTATCAGTCATGTTGATGTAGTAGACACGTATGTCATGTCATTGTAACAGTCATGTCAATTTAAAAGTCATGTCAATGTAACAGTCATTTCGTTGTAATAGTCATCTCGTTGTAACAGTCACGTATGTCATGTCGTTTTATCAGAGACGTATGGTATGTCGTTGTAACAGACATGTCGTTGCATCAGTCATGTCGATGTAGTAGACACGTATGTCATGTCGTTGTAACAGACACGTATGGTATGTCGTTGTAACAGACATGTCGTTGTATCAGGCATGTCGATGTAGTAGACACGTATATCATGTCATTGTAACAGTCATGTCAATGTAACAGTCATGACAATGTAACAGGCATTTCGTTGTAATAGTCATCTCGTTGTAACAGTCACGTATGTCATGTCGTTTTATCAGACACGTATGGCATGTCGTTGTAACATACATGTCGTTGTATCAGTCATGTCGATGTAGTAGACACGTATGTCATGTCATTGTAACAGTCATGTCAATGTAACAGTCATGTCAATGTAACAGTCATTTCGTTGTAATAGTCATCTCGTTGTAACAGTCACGTATGTCATGTCGTTTTATCAGAGACGTAGGGTATGTCGTTGTAACAGACATGTCGTTGCATCAGTCATGTCGATGTAGTAGACACGTATGTCATGTCGTTGTAGCAGACACGTATGGTATGTCGTTGTAACAGACATGTCGTTGTATCAGGCATGTTGATGTAGTAGACACGTATGTCATGTCATTGTAACAGTCATGTCAATGTAACAGTCATGACAATGTAACAGGCATTTCGTTGTAATAGTCATCTCGTTGTAACAGTGACGTATGTCATGTCGTTTTATCAGACACGTATGGTATATCGTTGTAACAGACATGTCGTTGTATCAGTCATGTCGATGTAGTAGACATGTATGGCATGTCAATGTAACAGTCATGTCAATGTAACAGTCATTTTCAATGTAACAGTCATTTCGTTGTAATAGTCATCTCGTTGTAACAGTCAGGTATGTCATGTTGTTTTATCAGACACGTATGGTATATCGTTGTAACAGACATGTCGTTGTATCAGTCATGTCGATGTAGTAGACATGTATGGCATGTCAATGTAACAGTCATGTCAATGTAACAGTCATTTTCAATGTAACAGTCATTTCGTTGTAATAGTCATCTCGTTGTAACAGTCACGTATGCCATGTTGTTTTATCAGAGACGTATGGTATGTCGTTGTAGCAGACATGTCGTTGCATCAGTCATGTCGATGTAGTAGACACGTATGTCATGTCGTTGTAACAGACACGTATGGTATGTCGTTGTAACAGACATGTCGTTGTATCAGGCATGTCGATGTAGTAGACACGTATATCATGTCATTGTAACAGTCATGTCAATGTAACAGTCATGACAATGTAACAGGCATTTCGTTGTAATAGTCATCTCGTTGTAACAGTCACGTATGTCATGTCGTTTTATCAGACACGTATGGCATGTCGTTGTAACATACATGTCGTTGTATCAGTCATGTCGATGTAGTAGACACGTATGTCATGTCATTGTAACAGTCATGTCAATGTAACAGTCATGTCAATGTAACAGTCATTTCGTTGTAATAGTCATCTCGTTGTAACAGTCACGTATGTCATGTCGTTTTATCAGAGACGTAGGGTATGTCGTTGTAACAGACATGTCGTTGCATCAGTCATGTCGATGTAGTAGACACGTATGTCATGTCGTTGTAGCAGACACGTATGGTATGTCGTTGTAACAGACATGTCGTTGTATCAGGCATGTTGATGTAGTAGACACGTATGTCATGTCATTGTAACAGTCATGTCAATGTAACAGTCATGACAATGTAACAGGCATTTCGTTGTAATAGTCATCTCGTTGTAACAGTGACGTATGTCATGTCGTTTATCAGACACGTATGGTATATCGTTGTAACAGACATGTCGTTGTATCAGTCATGTCGATGTAGTAGACATGTATGGCATGTCAATGTAACAGTCATGTCAATGTAACAGTCATTTTCAATGTAACAGTCATTTCGTTGTAATAGTCATCTCGTTGTAACAGTCAGGTATGTCATGTTGTTTTATCAGACACGTATGGTATATCGTTGTAACAGACATGTCGTTGTATCAGTCATGTCGATGTAGTAGACATGTATGGCATGTCAATGTAACAGTCATGTCAATGTAACAGTCATTTTCAATGTAACAGTCATTTCGTTGTAATAGTCATCTCGTTGTAACAGTCACGTATGCCATGTTGTTTTATCAGAGACGTATGGTATGTCGTTGTAGCAGACATGTCGTTGTATCAGGCATGTCGATGTAGTAGACACGTATGTCATGTCATTGTAACAGTCATGTCAATGTAACAGTCATTTCGTTGTAATAGGCATCTCTTTGTAACAGACACGTATGTCATGTCGTTTTATCAGACACGTATGGTATGTCGTTGTAACAGACATGTCGTTGTATCAGTCATGTCGATGTAGTAGACACGTATGTCATGTCATTGTAACAGTCATGTCAATGTAACAGTCATGTCAATGTAACAGTCATTTCGTTGTAATAGTCATCTCGTTGTAACAGTCACAGATGGCAGGTCGTTTTATCAGACACGTATGGTATGTCGTTGTAACAGACATGTCGTTGTATCAGTCATGTCGATGTAGTAGATACGTATGTCATGTCATTGTAACAGTCATGTCAATGTAACAGTCTTGTCAATGTAACAGTTATTTCGTTGTAATAGTCATCTCGTTGTAACAGTCACGTATGTCATGTCGTTTTATCAGAGACGTATGGTATGTCGTTGTAACAGACATGTCGTTGTATCAGTCATATCGATGTAGTAGACACGTATGTCATGTCATTGTAATAGTCCTGTCAATGTAACAGTCATGTCAATGTAACAGTCATTTCGTTATAATAGTCATCTCGTTGTAACAGTCACGTATGGCATGTCATTTTATCAGACACGTATGGCATGTCGTTGTAACAGACATGTCGTTGTATCAGTCATGTCGACGTAGTAGACACGTATGTCATGTCATTGTAACAATCATGTCAATGTAACAGTCATGTCAATGTAACAGTCATTTCGTTGTAATACTCATCTCGTTGTAACAGTCACGTATGTCATGTCGTTTTATCAGAGACGTATGGTTTGTCGTTGTAACATCCATGTCGTTGTATCAGTCATGTCGATGTAGTAGACACGTATGTCATGTCGTTGTATGGTATGTCGTTGTAACAGACATGTCGTTGTATCAGGCATGTCGATGTAGTAGACACGTATGTCATGTCATTGTAACAGTCATGTCAATGTAACAGTCATGACAATGTAACAGGCATTTCGTTGTAATAGTCATCTCGTTGTAACAGTCACGTATGTCATGTCGTTTTATCAGATACGTATGACATGTCGTTGTAACATACATGTCGTTGTATCAGTCATGTCGATGTAGTAGACACGTATGTCATGTCATTGTAACAGGCATGTCAATGTAACAGTCATGACAATGTAACAGGCATTTCGTTGTAATAGTCATCTCGTTGTAACAGTCACGTATGTCATGTCGTTTTATCAGAGACGTATGGTATGTTGTTGTAACAGACATGTCATTGCATCAGTCATCTCGATGTAGTAGACACGTATGTCATGTCGTTGTAACAGACACGTATGGTATGTCGTTGTAACAGACATGTCGTTGTATCAGGCATGTCGATGTAGTAGACACGTATGGCATGTCATTGTAACAGTCATGTCAATGTAACAGTCATTGCGTTGTAATAGTAATCTCGTTGTAACAGGCACGTATGTCATGTTGTTTTATCAGAGACGTATGGTATGTCGTTGTAACAGACATGTCGTTGTAGCAGGCATGTCGATGTAGTAGACACCTATGTCATGTCATTGTAACAGTCATGTTAATGTAACAGTCATTTCGTTGTAATAGTCATCTCGTTGTAACAGACACGTATGTCATGTCGTTTTATCAGACACGTATGGTATGTCATTGTAACAGACATGTCGTTGTATCAGTCATGTCGATGTAGTAGACACGTATGTCATGTCATTGTAACAGTCATGTCAATGTAACAGTCATGTCAATGTAACAGTCATTTCGTTGTAATAGTCATCTCGTTGTAACAGTCACGTATGTCATGTCGTTTTATCAGACACGTATGGTATGTCGTTGTAACAGACATGTCGTTGTATCAGGCATGTCGATGTAGTAGACACGTATGTCATATCATTGTAACAGTCATGTCAATGTAACAGTCATGTCAATATAACAGTCATTTCGTTGTAATAGTCATCTCGTTGTAACAGTCACGTATGTCATGTCGTTTTATCAGAGACGTATGGTATGTCGTTGTAACAGACATGTCGTTGTATCAGTCATGTCGATGTAGTAGACACGTATGTCATGTCATTGTAACAGTCATGTCAATGTAACACTCATTTCGTTTAATAGTCGGCTCGTTGTAACAGACACGTTGGTCACTAGTACAATGAGTATTCTGTTACTGGATCATAGGTCACAATCTATTTTTAGTAACTAATCAGGTATTGCATCAGAGATCAAAATCTATTTTAGTAACTCAACATCCCCATTATAGGGGAACTGAGTAACAACATCTCTTTTTGTGAAAATTTCAGATTTCAATACTGGCGCAAAAAGAGATGGTGTTACTCAGTTCCCCTATAATGGGGATGTTGAGTTACTAAAAATAGATTTTGATCTCTGATGCAATACCTGATTAGTTACTAAAAATAGATTGTGACCTATGATCCAATAACAGAATACTCATTGTACTAGTGACCAACGTGTCTGTTACAACGAGCCGACTATTAAACGAAATGAGTGTTACATTGACATGACTGTTACAATGACATGACATACGTGTCTACTACATCGACATGACTGATACAACGACATGTCTGTTACAACGACATACCATACGTCTCTGATAAAACGACATGACATACGTGACTGTTACAACGAGATGACTATTACAACGAAATGACTGTTATATTGACATGACTGTTACATTGACATGACTGTTACAATGATATGACATACGTGTCTACTACATCGACATGCCAGATACAACGACATGTCTGTTACAACGACATACCATACGTGTCTGATAAAACGACATGACATACGTGACTGTTACAACGAGATGACTATTACAACGAAATGACTGTTACATTGACATGACTGTTACATTGACATGACTGTTACAATGACATGACATACGTGTCTACTACATCGACATGACTGATACAACGACATGTCTGTTACAATGACATACCATACGTGTCTGATAAAACGACATGACATACGTGTCTGTTACAACGAGATGACTATTACAACGAAATGACTGTTACATTGACATGACTGTTACAATGACATGACATAGGTGTCTACTACATCGACATGCCTGCTACAACGACATGTCTGTTACAACGACATACCATACGTCTCTGATAAAACAACATGACATACATGCCTGTTACAACGAGATTACTATTACAACGCAATGACTGTTACATTGACATGACTGTTACATTGACATGACTGTTACAATGACATGCCATACGTGTCTACTACATCGACATGACTGATACAACGACATGTATGTTACAACGACATGCCATACGTGTCTGATAAAACGACATGACATACGTGACTGTTACAACGAGATGACTATTACAACGAAATGCCTGTTACATTGTCATGACTGTTACATTGACATGACTGTTACAATGACATGATATACGTGTCTACTACATCGACATGCCTGATACAACGACATGTCTGTTACAACGACATACCATACGTGTCTGTTACAACGACATGACATACGTGTCTACTACATCGAGATGACTGATGCAACGACATGTCTGTTACAACGACATACCATACGTCTCTGATAAAACGACATGACATACGTGACTGTTACAACGAGATGACTATTACAACGAAATGACTGTTACATTGACATGACTTTTAAATTGACATGACTGTTACAATGACATGACATACGTGTCTACTACATCAACATGACTGATACAACGACATGTATGTTACAACGACATGCCATACGTGTCTGATAAAACGACATGACATACGTGACTGTTACAACGAGATGACTATTACAACGAAATGACTGTTACATTGACATGACTTTACATTGACATGACTGTTACAATGACATGATATACGTGTCTACTACATCGACATGACTGATACAACAACATGTCTGTTACAACGACATACCATACGTGTCTGATAAAACGACATGCCATACGTGACTGTTACAACGAGATGCCTATTACAACGAAATGACTGTTACAACGACATACCATACGTCTCTGATAAAACGACATGACACACGTGACTGTTACAACGAGATGACTATTACAACGAAATGACTGTTACATTGACATGACTGTTACAATGACATGACATACGTGTCTACTACCTCGACATGACATACATACGGCGAGAGCTCACCCCGACCATGGCGCCGAGAGGTTGAGAGGTCAACGAGAGGTCACCGGGTATCCCGACATGAAATATCACGGTTAACTCCCCTGCGCCGCACGCGTTATGCGCGCGGGGCGCCGCCCTATATATCTTCGTTAATTTAGCGCCTAAATGCGGGTCAATCTTTCTCTACTACTAGCTAGCTGTCAGGTACCAACAAAAGCATCACGATTCACCTGTCTCATTCAGCCTCAAATTCTGTGATCGCTGTAGCATAGTGGTAAGTGTCTGGCCTGGCACGCCGTAGACCCGTGTTCGAAATCAGATGGAGACTGTTTTTTTTAAAATAATTCGGAATTTTTAAAATACGGAGCGCCGAGGTCACGCCGACAGACACCCCCCAGTCAACATCCCGACACGAAATGTCACAGTTAAAAAATAATTCGGAATTTTTAAAATACGGAGCGCCGAGGTCACGCCGACAGACACCCCCAGTCAACATCCCGACACGAAATGTCACAGTTAACTCCCCCTGCGCCTACAGTACATTAGGCGCCCAGAAGAAACCTCATTATGAGAAACCTGATGTTGTATAATCTACTAACCTATCACTATCGCTCAAGTACACCAAAGTCAGCCTATACCAAACATAAACACGTCACTTCCGGGTCACCGGGACTAGAGGTCAACATCTGGACACAAAATGTCACGGTTAACTCCCCTGCGCCTACGGTACATTAGGTGCGCCGCGCACCTACTATATATCTTTGTTAATTTAGCACCTAAATTCGGGTCAAATGGACCCTGCTATACTACTAGCTATACTCAAAATCTATTTTTAGTAACTCAACATCCCCATTATAGGGGAACTGAGTAACACCATCTCTTTTTGTGAAAATTTCAGATTTCAATACTGGCGCAAAAAGAGATGGTGTTACTCAGTTCCCCTATAATGGGGATGTTGAGTTACTAAAAATAGATTTTGATCTCTGATGCAATACCTGATTAGTTACTAAAAATAGATTGTGACCTATGATCCAATAACAGAATACTCATTGTACTAGTGACCAACGTGTCTGTTACAACGAGCCGACTATTAAACGAAATGAGTGTTACATTGACATGACTGTTACAATGACATGACATACGTGTCTACTACATCGACATGACTGATACAACGACATGTCTGTTACAACGACATACCATACGTCTCTGATAAAACGACATGACATACGTGACTGTTACAACGAGATGACTATTACAACGAAATGACTGTTATATTGACATGACTGTTACATTGACATGACTGTTACAATGATATGACATACGTGTCTACTACATCGACATGCCAGATACAACGACATGTCTGTTACAACGACATACCATACGTGTCTGATAAAACGACATGACATACGTGACTGTTACAACGAGATGACTATTACAACGAAATGACTGTTACATTGACATGACTGTTACATTGACATGACTGTTACAATGACATGACATACGTGTCTACTACATCGACATGACTGATACAACGACATGTCTGTTACAATGACATACCATACGTGTCTGATAAAACGACATGACATACGTGTCTGTTACAACGAGATGACTATTACAACGAAATGACTGTTACATTGACATGACTGTTACAATGACATGACATAGGTGTCTACTACATCGACATGCCTGCTACAACGACATGTCTGTTACAACGACATACCATACGTCTCTGATAAAACAACATGACATACGTGCCTGTTACAACGAGATTACTATTACAACGCAATGACTGTTACATTGACATGACTGTTACATTGACATGACTGTTACAATGACATGCCATACGTGTCTACTACATCGACATGCCTGATACAACGACATGTCTGTTACAACGATATACCATACGTGTCTGATAAAACGACATGACATACGTGACTGTTACAACGAGATGACTATTACAACGAAATGCCTGTTACATTGTCATGACTGTTACATTGACATGACTGTTACAATGACATGACATAGGTGTCTACTACATCGACATGCCTGATACAACGACATGACTGTTACAACGACATGACATACGTGTCTACTACATCGAGATGACTGATGCAATGACATGTCTGTTACAACAACATACCATACGTCTCTGATAAAACGACATGACATACGTGACTGTTACAACGAGATGACTATTACAACGAAATGCCTGTTACATTGTCATGACTGTTACATTGACATGCCTGTTACAATGACATGACATACGTGTCTACTACATCGACATGACTGATACAACGACATGTATGTTACAACGACATGTCATACGTATCTGATAAAACGACATGACATACGTGACTGTTACAACGAGATGACTATTACAACGAAATGCCTGTTACATTGTCATGACTGTTACATTGACATGACTGTTACAATGACATGACATACGTGTCTACTACATCGACATGCCTGATACAACGACATGTCTGTTACAACGACATACCATACAACGACATGACATACGTGTCTACTACATCGACATGTCTGATGCAACGACATGTCTGTTACAACGACAAACCATACGTCTCTGATAAAACGACATGACATACGTGACTGTTACAACGAGATGAGTATTACAACGAAATGACTGTTACATTGACATGACTGTTACATTGACATGATTGTTACAATGACATGACATACGTGTCTACTACGTCGACATGACTGATACAACGACATGTCTGTTACAACGACATGCCATACGTGTCTGATAAAATGACATGCCATACGTGACTGTTACAACGAGATGACTATTATAACGAAATGACTGTTACATTGACATGACTGTTACATTGACAGGACTGTTACAATGACATGACATACGTGTCTACTACATCGATATGACTGATACAACGACATGTCTGTTACAACGACATACCATACGTCTCTGATAAAACGACATGACATACGTGACTGTTACAACGAGATGACTATTACAACGAAATAACTGTTACATTGACAAGACTGTTACATTGACATGACTGTTACAATGACATGACATACGTATCTACTACATCAACATGACTGATACAACGACATGTCTGTTACAACGACATACCATACGTGTCTGATAAAACGACCTGCCATCTGTGACTGTTACAACGAGATGACTATTACAACGAAATGACTGTTACATTGACATGACTGTTACATTGACATGACTGTTACAATGACATGACATACGTGTCTACTACATCGACATGACTGATACAACGACATGTCTGTTACAACGACATACCATACGTGTCTGATAAAACGACATGACATACGTGTCTGTTACAAAGAGATGCCTATTACAACGAAATGACTGTTACATTGACATGACTGTTACAATGACATGACATACGTGTCTACTACATCGACATGCCTGATACAAACGACATGTCTGCTACAACGACATACCATACGTCTCTGATAAAAAAACATGACATACGTGACTGTTACAACGAGATGACTATTACAACGAAATGACTGTACATTGAAAATGACTGTTACATTGACATGCCTGTTACATTGACATGCCATACATGTCTACTACATCGACATGACTGATACAACGACATGTCTGTTACAACGATATACCATACGTGTCTGATAAAACAACATGACATACCTGACTGTTACAACGAGATGACTATTACAACGAAATGACTGTTACATTGAAAATGACTGTTACATTGACATGACTGTTACATTGACATGCCATACATGTCTACTACATCGACATGACTGATACAACGACATGTCTGTTACAACGATATACCATACGTGTCTGATAAAACGACATGACATACGTCACTGTTACAACGAGATGACTATTACAACGAAATGCCTGTTACATTGTCATGACTGTTACATTGACATGACTGTTACAATGACATGACATACGTGTCTACTACATCGACATGACTGATGCAACGACATGTCTGTTACAACGACATACCCTACGTCTCTGATAAAACGACATGACATACGTGACTGTTACAACGAGATGACTATTACAACGAAATGACTGTTACATTGACATGACTGTTACATTGACATGACTGTTACAATGACATGACATACGTGTCTACTACATCGACATGACTGATACAACGACATGTATGTTACAACGACATGCCATACGTGTCTGATAAAACGACATGACATACGTGACTGTTACAACGAGATGACTATTACAACGAAATGCCTGTTACATGTCATGACTGTTACATTGACATGACTGTTACAATGACATGATATACGTGTCTACTACATCGACATGCCTGATACAACGACATGTCTGTTACAACGACATACCATACGTGTCTGTTACAACGACATGACATACGTGTCTACTACATCGACATGACTGATGCAACGACATGTCTGTTACAACGACATACCATACGTCTCTGATAAAACGACATGACATACGTGACTGTTACAACGAGATGACTATTACAACGAAATGACTGTTACATTGACATGACTGTTACATGACATGACTGTTACAATGACATGACATACGTGTCTACTACATCAACATGACTGATACAACGACATGTCTGTTACAACGACATGCCATACGTGTCTGATAAAACGACATGACATACGTGACTGTTACAACGAGATGACTATTACAACGAAATGACTGTTACATTGACATGACTTTTACATTGACATGACTGTTACAATGACATGATATACGTGTCTACTACATCGACATGACTGATACAACAACATGTCTGTTACAACGACATACCATACGTGTCTGATAAAACGACATGCCATACGTGACTGTTACAACGAGATGCCTATTACAACGAAATGACTGTTACAACGACATACCATACGTCTCTGATAAAACGACATGACACACGTGACTGTTACAACGAGATGACTATTACAACGAAATGACTGTTACATTGACATGACTGTTACAATGACATGACATACGTGTCTACTACCTCGACATGACATACATACGGCGAGAGCTCACCCCGACCATGGCGCCGAGAGGTTGAGAGGTCAACGAGAGGTCACCGGGTATCCCGACATGAAATATCACGGTTAACTCCCCCTGCGCCGCACGCGTTATGCGCGCGGGGCGCCGCCCTATATATCTTCGTTAATTTAGCGCCTAAATGCGGGTCAATCTTTCTCTACTACTAGCTAGCTGTCAGGTACCAACAAAAGCATCACGATTCACCTGTCTCATTCAGCCTCTAATTCTGTGATCGCCTGTAGCATAGTGGTAAGTGTCTGGCCTGGCACGCCGTAGACCCGTGTTCGAAATCAGATGGAGACTGTTTTTTTAAAATAATTCGGAATTTTTAAAATACGGAGCGCCGAGGTCACGCCGACAGACACCCCCCAGTCAACATCCGACACGAAATGTCACAGTTAAAAAATAATTCGGAATTTTTAAAATACGGAGCGCCGAGGTCACGCCGACAGACACCCCAGTCAACATCCCGACACGAAATGTCACAGTTAACTCCCCCTGCGCCTACAGTACATTAGGCGCCCAGAAGAAACCTCATTATGAGAAACCTGATGTTGTATAATCTACTAACCTATCACTATCGCTCAAGTACACCAAAGTCAGCCTATACCAAACATAAACACGTCACTTCCGGGGTCACCGGGACTAGAGGTCAACATCTGGACACAAAATGTCACGGTTAACTCCCCCTGCGCCTACGGTACATTAGGTGCGCCGCGCACCTACTATATATCTTTGTTAATTTAGCACCTAAATTCGGGTCAAATGGACCCTGCTATACTACTCACATGCTATGAGTACAATGAGAATACAACTTGCCCGTGTGTTACCGGGGCCTCATTATGAGGAAGGTCAAGAATAGTGACACTGTGACCTTCCAGGCATGTCGTAAGAGGCGACTAAGGAGGTTGATCGATGGCTTGACAAGCTGTCATTGTAAAAAGTATTGTTATGGAAACAGCGCTATATATTTTAGAGCAGTGATCTCTGCAATATGTGCCATTTTGGCACGCAAGGTTTCTGTTTTTGAGATTGTGGTTCTGCCCTATGTGCCGTCTTCGGCTCGAGAGAACAATAGATAGATAGATAGTCACAATTTCATCATTTGAACAGCCACTTTACCCAATACAAGCCAGCCAAGAGCAGTAGTGTCTAGATGAATAATACAATACGTTACAATTTCCCGTAATTAAAAAAAATATTACCACTGCACAGCGACTTTATTAACACCCCGTACAAGTAATTTTTGTCAATGGAAATAAGAGAGTTTTTCCGTGTTATGTGGATCCAGTCTTGACGTCAGTATGTGAATCCAGAACAACAGACAGGAAACTTGTTTCCCACAGAAATGTGGTTTTACATAACATGGTGGGTATACAATGGACAGAACATGTTGTGTATACAATGGACTGAACATATTGGGTATACAATGGACAGAACATGTTGTGTATACAATGGACATAACATGTTGGGTAGATAATGGACATAACATGTTGGGTATTCAATGGACAGAACATGGTGTGTATAAAATGGACAGAACATATTGGGTATACAATGGACAGAACATGGTGTGTATACAATGGACAGAACATGTTGTGTATACAATGGACAGAACATGTTGGGTATATAATGGACAGAACATGTTGGGTACACAATGGACATAACATGTTGGGTATACAATGGACAGAACATGTTGTGTATACAATGGACAGAACATGTTGAGTATATAATGAACAATTAAAAGGTAATGAGGTTGTTCTAAAGGCAGCAGTAGATCGAGAGCTCGTGTCCAACATCAGAAGATGTCGGACACGAAAACAGAATGTGTGGCCATAGAAAGGAGCAACATATCGCGGAACATTGAAGGAGGTAGAGAAAAAGTGACAAGACAGTTTAAGAGAATGACTTAGAAGGAAATTAATCACATAAATGGTGTATAACTTTAGAGAAAGTAATTTGTGGAGCGACATATTCACCTACGCCAGCAAGCATGGTACTTGATTATGATGATGACTAACAGAACTGTCTTGTTGATACTGTGGGCCTGGCGTAATGCTGGTCATTCATTTAAAAAAGTCGTACAGGTAAAAAAAAATTGTGGCACTAGAACATATTACCTGTAGGCTATTGTTTTACCTGTAGGCTATTGTTTTACCTGTAGGCTATTGTTTTACCTGTAGGCTATTGTTTTACCTGTAGGCTATTGTTTTACCTGTAGGCTATTGTTTTACCTGTAGGCTATTGTTTTACCTGTAGGCTATTGTTTTAAAGACGATTAGAGGCCACAGAGATGGGATTTCTCAGAAGAATGTTGAAAGTTCCCTGGACAGCTAAAAAGACCAATGAGGAAGTTCTCAAAGTGGCCAACACAAAAAGGGAGCTCTTAAAAAACATCAGAAAGAAGCAATCAACATTTTTCGGGCACATCACAAGAAGAGGAAAGTTGGAATACTTGGTTACAACTGGCAAAATAAAAGGAAAGAGAGATCGCGGGCGACAAAGAGAGAAAATACTGGATAGCTTGGTGTCATGGCATGGAAAACAGTCAACAAGAGAACTGATACGATGCACTGTAGATAGAAGATTGTGGAGGGACATGATCACCTACGCCAACCGGTATGGCACATGATGATGATTGCTTTACCTGTACGCTATAGTTTTACTGAACGCTATTGTTTTACCTGTACGCTATAGTTTTGGGGTAATTTTTGATTACTTATGCATGCCTTAAATAATTGCAACTCAGATTAATTTGTTCATTGGGTGTCAATTGTACATCTCTTGTGTTGTTAGTGATGTCTCTCTCTCTGTGCGATCAAGACTCAATCAGAGTAGGATTCCAGACTCTCTCATGAAGTCAGCTGTCTGAGTGATTCGATTGCCCCATATAGTTTTTCTTCCAGGGAGGTGGGCGTGGACCACATTGCTCTTCTCAGGTCTGTGTACTGGGGGCAATCCTGTAGAACATGTTTTGTAGTCATATTGTCCAGTGTACAGTGGCATAGGCTGGTTGTACCTATTTTGAATTTGGAGAACACGTGATTTCTCATTCTATTGTGGCCAGTGCGTAGGCGAAGTATGATGACTTGATCCCTCCTTGATAGTTGGTGGTATCCGTCCCTCTCGTTATGCTTTGGGTGTTCTCGTTTCCATTTTCCATGATACTGACCCTTGAGGATGAATTTGGTTTCATCATAACTGAGCGGATGGTTCTCTTGTGGTAATCTCCCTCCCTCTTTAGCTAATTTGTCTGCGCGTTCGTTCCCGTGTATATTACAGTGTGATGGCATCCACTGAATGACTACTCTCTGGAAGTTTTTGCATAGTTGGTCCAGGGTTGTTCTCAAGTCATCTAGTTCCTTGTTCTTGGGGCTTTTTTTAGAGCTGATAATACTGACAGTGCATCAGTCAGAATCACCAATTTATTGTGCATGTTATTTTTGTGTTGAGTAGCCAGTGTTGCAGCATCTCTGATGGCCTCAGTTTCTGCTTTAAAGTTGTTTGAGAATTTTCCAGTAGCTATGACTTGGTAATATAACTAATATAAGGTATGCTGATGATACAGTCTTAATCGCTAAGAGTGAAAATGAGTTACAAGAAATGTTGGACATTATAGTGAAAGAAAGCAAAAATAAAGGACTCAGCCTTAATAGCAAAAAGACAGAGGTAATGGTAACAACAAAGAAAAAGACATCACCTCAGTGCAAAATAAAGACAAGTGGAACAATATTAAAACAGGTAAATGAATTTAAATATTTGGGAACTTTGTTAACCTCAGACGGAAGATGTACAAAAGAGGTGAGATGCAGAATGGCTCTGGCAAAAGCAGCTTTCCAAAAAATTAGGAAGATACTATGCCTTCCATTTTTGACAATAGAAACAAGAAAAAGAGTTCTTAAATATTATGTAGAGCCAGTCTTAACATATGGATGTGAATCATGGGCAATAGGACAACAGACAAGAAAATCACTGGAGTCTGTAGAAATGTGGTTTTACAGAAGAATGTTGAGAGTACCATGGACAGCTAAGAAGAGTAATGAAGATGTTCTGTGAGAGGTCAAAGCAAAAAGAGAGCTAATTTCCAATATTAGGAAGAAACAATCATCATTTTTTGGCCATGTAATGAGAAGAGAACAATTGGAGTATTTTGTAACAACTGGAAAAATTGAGGGACGAAGAGATAGAGGGAAGCAAAGAGAAAAAATAACAGACAGCTTAAGAGAATGGCTTGGCAGAAGGTCAAAAACAGAAATTATAAATAGCTGCCGAGATCGAAAGTTGTGGAGAGACATGATCACCTACGCCAGTAGGCCAGGTACTTGATGATGATGATTGACTTGGTGATCTCGTCCTGATTATTCAGCGTCATGAACACACCTACCCCTCCATTTCTGGTGGCATTTGTAGCAGAGCCATCTGTGTATATGTGGAACCAAGAGTCCAGTGGGCAGGTATCGTGTATGTGTTTTTTCTGCTACGTGTTTTCTTTCTGTGTCTGATTGGGTGCCTTTTCGTGATTCCTGTTATATTTACCTGAAGTTCTGGTATTTTATGCTTTCCACGAGGAGACATATCAGATGGGCCCAAGGGTTTCGATATTGTTTGGGAAAGTACTGGGTCTCCAGTGATTAGTTCATTGACAATTGCAGCGAAGTTGCTCCTCTTTAGTCGTACAATTCCGGAACCAGTTATTCTTTGGTGCATGGGGTGGCTAAGGAGCCTTCTATATTTCTCCGCTTGTTGCAATACTTTAGTGACCCGTCTGTCATCTAAAGGTTGTAAACCTATTACTGTTTATAGAGTCTTGATAGGTGTAGATTTCATAGCACCAGTGATGATACGGGCAGCCTGGTTCTGTGTTCTGTTAATTTTGCTAACGTGTGATTTGGAAGCCATAGCCCAGACTGTGACTCCATACTCTAGAACTGGTCTGACACTTCCTACGTATAGTCTTTTCAAAATATTGCTGTCTGCCTGCCCCCCTCCCCCCCTCCCCCCCTGTCCGCTCCTGCCAATTTTTTCACAATATTTGTCCGTTTTCTGGCTTTTTTCCTTGCTCTGTCTATCTGATTTTTCCAAGTCATTCTGCGATTCATGGTGACACCAAGATATGTTGGGTTTGGTCAATAGGGAGTGTATGGTCTTTTATCTTCAAGTTTGCAGAGAGTGTGTTTCTTGATAGGCTGAAAATTGTATATGTAGTTTTTTTTCCGTTGATTGGTAAGAGCCATGTGTTCGTCCACTTTTCAAGTTCACCTAGGGCATCTTGCATCCTGGGTCCAGCCACCGACATACTTTCCTCGCGAGCCCATAACGCCAGATCATCTGCGTATATTGCTGAGTGTATTCTGGGTGGAATGTCCATTACGATGTCATTTATGAAAATTAAAAAGAGTGTTGGGTACAAAACACCGCCTTGTGGGACACCTTGTTCGATAGAGACCTTCTTACTTAATTGACCTTGAACTTGTACTCTGGCCGTTCTATCCTGAAGGTATTGAGAGACCCAATTGAATAAACGACCCTGGATGCCAAGTCTAAAAAGCTTGTTCTTTAAACCCTCTCGCCAAACCCTATCAAAAGCCTTCTCCATGTCGACCCACACTGCCAGTGTGTGTTTCTTTTCTTGTAGAGCATCCTCTATTTCCTGTGCATGTAGGTGACCAGGTCTTCAGTTGATCTGTGCTGACGGAAGCCACTTTGTTGTGGTACGATTTGTTGTTTTGTCTCCAAATGCCACATAAGTCTTCTGTTAACCAGCCTTTCCATGAGTTTACTCAGGCAGCTCAGTAGGCTAATTGGTCTATAGCTACTTGGGTCTAGTGGGTCTTTTCTACGCTTGAGGATAGGCACCATAATAGCTTCTTTCCAGATTGCCGGCACATGACCTCTCTTCCAGCTAGCATTTATAATCCTTAGAAGCTGGCTCTTGGCTTTCTGTCCCAGATTTAGGAGCATTTCGTTGGAGATTCCATCTTTACCAGAGGAACTTTTGAGCTTCAATCCTTTGAGGGCAACATCTAATTCAGTTGGGGTAAAGATGGTCGTCTGATGCTCTTCTGGTGCTAAAGGCATGTGTTTTACATCTTGGTTTTCCCGTCTTGCAGCTTTCTGTTTGTCTATTGGAATGTTTATTCTACTAATGTTTTTGTAAGTCTCTATCAGTAGATTTGCTGCCCTTTTGCCTGTGAGGATGTTCTGATTGTGTGTTAATGATATTGGAGGTCGGCAAGTGTTTTCGTCACTCAGAGCTTTCGCAAGTTTCCATAGTTTATGACCATTTTGTCTAGATTAAGACTCGCTGTTTTGTGCATCCAGCTCTGTCTTGCTGATATCATGACCTCACGTCTGTATTTGGCTGCTTTGTAGGAAATGTTGCTCTCTGTGCTGTGTGATGTTTCAGCTAGTTCTCTGGCAGAGTCCAGTTCCTCTTCTAGTCTTTGTATTTCCTTGCTCCAGTATGGCTTGTAGTTTGTTCTTGCTCCTCTAGGAATGGATTCTTTAGCAGCTCTCAGGATGCCATTTGTTAACCGCCCTATCATATTATTGACCTTCTTTTCATGGGTATTGATAGGCACAGTATATGCATCAGTGAGCCTTGCAAACTTTTCCCAATCTGCTCTCTTATAGTTCCAGCAGGGAAGAGGTATTTGCAACTCCTGTTTGTGAGCAAGAGCCACTGAATGTTTGACTGGTCTATGGTCACTATCTCCAAGTTAGTTCAGCACTTTTCTGGTTATTTTGATAGATATGTCTCCAGTTGCAAATGCTAGGTCGGGAGTGGAAGTTGTTTTCCATCTTCTTGAGTAGAAGGTTGAGGGGGTCCTCTCTAGAGTTTATGAGGAATAGGTTGTTGTCTATTTCCCATTCTTCCACTTCTTCACCTCGAACATTGGACTCCTTATATCCCCATCTTTTAGAGTGGCTGTTAAAGTCTCCTATTACCAGACGCTTTGATGGTGTTATTTCCATTGACTCCAGCTTCAATAATTTGTCATTTGGACAGTATATATTAAATATCCTAATACTAGCGGAGTTAATGTATAGGTCTGTACCAATGATCTCTGCCTCTTCGTTTGTGACTACATCTATCAGTTTTGCTGGGATGGAATTTTTAATAAGTATAAGAATTCCACCCTTGTGACCTTCCCTGTCTTGTCTAAATGTTTGGTAGCCCCTGATCATAAATTTGTGCTGAGGATTAAGATGAGTTTCCTGGATGCAGGCAACGTCTATCTCCTCCTCTGCTAGTCTGATTGTTAGAGCTTGTTTTTTGTGATATATGCCCTCCGCATTCCAGTGTATTATATTCAACTGTTTCTTGAAGCACCCACCGGTCAGCAGTAGTTTCTATCATAATTAGAGTCTGTTAGATCCAGTCTGATTGATTACTTATTGAAACGTTGCACTGTGTTCTGCGCCAGTGGCCCAGTGCATCAGAATTCAGCCAGCATTTCATTTAGGTTTGCTTTCCTTAGCCTTTGATTGTCCCCAATCTTCCTGCAAGGCAGCAGATTGTCTTTTCTGTAGGGGGATTCTGCTCTTAGATGGTCGACCCCTCCCAGGCTTACGAGCACCATCTGCCCAAGCTTGATGTAGTAATTAGTTGGTGATGAGACCATCACCATCACACATCAAACAACAGACTATAAGACCCTCCTAACTATCACGAACTTCCGGGAGTCTCACCGATTTTTAAACTAAAAGTTCTACCAGATATATACGAATATATGATGAAACATGTAATTTACTATTTGGATAGTTTGTCAAAGAAAGTGTTGATCTCCTCCTGCGTTAGTGGACGCGTGGTTGTTTACTAATTTGGTTCATTTAGACAGCGTCCACAAGAGTCAGAGTGAAATGAATCTCCATTGTCACCAACCTTCGATGCAGGGAGAAAGCACGATAAGATGGTGTTCTGAGCTTATACTCCAGGCACTGTGCTAGTAAAAGCTAAACTATAACGGCCGCCGTTAAGAATGAACGAAATTCTGCAAATTCAGATCTTGGCCGTTCGGCTTTGTTCAGACGTAAACAAACGTCCATCTTGGTGCGTCTTCTGAATGAGAATTCAGATGTTAGTGATGTAATCCTTGATGTATTATAAAAACATCTCTTGTGTTGTTAGTTGTAATCCTTGATGTATTATAAAACATCTCTTGTGTTGTTAGTGATGTAATCCTTGATGTATTATAAAACATCTCTTGTGTTGTTAGTGATGTAATCCTTGATGTATTATAAAACATCTCTTGTGTTGTTAGTGATGTAATCCTTGATGTATTATAAAACATCCCTGTGTTGTTAGTGATGTAATCCTTGATGTATTATAAAACATCTCTTGTGTTGTTAGTTGTAATCCTTGATGTATTATAAAACATCTCTTGTGTTGTTAGTGATGTAATCCTTGATGTATTATAAAACATCTCTTGTGTTGTTAGTGATGTAATCCTTGATGTATTATAAAACATCTCTTGTGTTGTTAGTGATGTAATCCTTGATGTATTATAAAACATCTCTTGTGTTGTTAGTGATGTAATCCTTGATGTATTATAAAACATCTCTTGTGTTGTTAGTGATGTAATCCTTGATGTATTATAAAACATCTCTTGTGTTGTTAGTGATGTAATCCTTGATGTATTATAAAACATCTCTTGTGTTGTTAGTGATGTAATCCTTGATGTATTATAAAACATCTCTTGTGTTGTTAGTGATGTAATCCTTGATGTATTATAAAACATCTCTTGTGTTGTTAGTGATGTAATCCTTGATGTATTATAAAACATCTCTTGTGTTGTTAGTGATGTAATCCTTGATGTATTATAAAACATCTCTTGTGTTGTTAGTTGTAATCCTTGATGTATTATAAAACATCTCTTGTGTTGTTAGCGATGTAATCCTTGATGTGTCACAAAACATCTCTTGTGTTGTTAGTGGTGTAATCATTGATGTATTACAAAACATCTCTTGTGTTGTTAGTGATGTAATCATTGATGTATTATAAAACATCTCTTGTGTTGTTAGTGATGTAATCATTGATGTATTACAAAACATCTCTTCTGTTGTTAGTGATGTAATCATTGATGTATTACAAAACATCTCTTCTGTTGTTAGTGATGTAATCATTGATGTATTACAAAACATCTCTTCTGTTGTTAGTGATGTAATCATTGATGTATTACAAAACATCTCTTGTGTTAGATTGTATTGATAACAGTGTTAATTATCAGACGTGCTGGAAAGAGTATTATAATAGAGATAAACCTATATTCAATAAGAGACTTACAGGGGAGTACAGAGGAAGGCCATAGATTCCCAATCTTTGATGTACTTCATCTGTCCCCGTAGCAGCAACCGCTTGGTGTTCACGCCCCTCTCTTCGCCAAATCTACAGCCTTAAACAAACAATGAGCAATTATATTTGACAGCTTTTGTCATTCTGGTATATGTTATATACTCGGCGAATATTTATTGAACTAGCTAATGAATTTAGCAGGAAAATCAGTCATTATAGAAGACAGGACTATATTAATTGCACTGACTGGTAATATCGGTGTTCATATATGCCAGCGAAACATGGACACTACATATAGAAGTAGAAAAGAAGATGCAAGCTTATGGCATGAAGTGTAAGATCGTTTACATCTCAAATAAGGATGACATCACAAACGGGAGAATAACACATAACATAGATCAACAAGAAGAGTCGCACTGACGTCAGCAAACAGAAGAAAAACTGTCACCTTACAAGATTTAATGACAGGCAGTATCTTTGTAAGGAGAACAGTGACAGGAGAGAAATCCAGTGATGATAGTCATATGTATTGATGGCATCACAAACTGAACAGGGAAAGCAAGGGAGTAAGCTCAGAAACTGACACACAGGCGTGAGGAATCCAGAAAGATGATGGACTATTCTTTGTGTTGACGCTCCTTTGGCTCCCATGCAAACTAAGGAATCAGACGAGCAGACAATCAAAGAAAACAAGACATTTCTTCTTCTTCTTTCCTTCCTCATTTGCCTTGCAGCGTCGAGAGGAAATATAATTCACTATCTTTTGCTCTTTTGTTGGCCTCTGCTGCTGTTATGTTTCATAGTATTTCTAATATTCCATCAATCCATCTTTTTTGTGGTGAGTCCTTGGGTTTGGTGTTCTCGCAAAGTTTATTGAAGGCTCGTTGTGTTGTGTTTTGATCTTTCTGCCTTAGCACGTGGCCAAACCGTTTCTTCTGTTGATTTTTTATGTACTTTACGGCGGAAATTATTCCTAGCTTTTTCTCAGTTCTTTATTTCTGATCTTATCTCTTAAGCTGTTTCCTGTCATTCGTCTAACACATTTCATCTCGGTAGCATAAACAACAGCCCTTACTCTGCGACAGAACTAGCACAGCGGCACAGGACAATGTAACATACACACAACAGTGCTCACAGGGCAATGTAACATACACACAACAGTGCTCAGACGACAATGTAACATACACACAACAGTGCTCAGAGCCAAAATAATGGAGAAACAATCGCGATCATACAGACATAACGTAAATAAAATTGCAACCATAAATATTTGGGGTATCAGAGACAAAGAAGAACAATTAATCGACGCAATGATAAAAAGAAGAATCAAAATACTTGGAGCAGCAGACACAAGACTGAAGGAGAAACAAACAAGGAAAGCGTACATGAATTATACCATAATAAACTCAGGAGTTAACACCAACGAAGTAGCAAAACACAGAGTAGGATTCATTGTACTAAGCGATGCTCAGATGGGCTTCATGAGGAACAGAGGTTGTACAGATGCCCTATTTATCATAAAACAACTAGCGGAGAAAACAATAGAGCATAATAAAACACTGTATACAGCTTTTTATTGACCAAGAAAAGGCGTTCGACAGGGTGGACAGGGAACAACTATGGTCCATATTGCCCTTGTACGGAGTGAGTCACCACCTAGTAGAGATATGTAAGAGCCTCTATGAAAGTAGTCGCACTACAGTAAGATATTCAGCAGGTTACTCTAAACATTTCACCATTAACTCCGGAGTAAGACAAGGCTGCGTGCTTTCCCCCTTACTTTTCATCACATATATGGACAATATATGCAAATTAGCATGCCCAATCAAAGGAAATATATACCAACACGGATGATAACAAACGATAACACAAAAGAGAACGAAATATACGTACCAGAAAACAACAGAAGAGAGGAAGAAATAAATGAAATACTATTTGCAGACGACCAAGTTCTGATACATGAAACAACTGAGGACCTACAAGAACATATCAACAGGCTAAACAACACTTGTAAACAATACAACATGAAGATCAACATAAGCAAAACCGAAGTAATGGCAATAGCGAGAAAGAAAGAAAAACTAAACATCATAATAGATAATACATCTTTGAAGCAAGTTGACAATTTTAAATATCTGGGTATCACGTTAACACAAGACAATAACCAAGAGACCGAGATAGATATAAGGTGTAACAAAGCAAGCCAAGTTATAGGCCAAGTATCAACACTATTGAAAAACAAAGCAATAACTACAGAATCAAAAAGGGCAATATACAAATCAATTTCTCTACCAACTCTGTGCTATCAGTGCCAGAATTGGACGCTGGACTCTAGAACAATAAGAAAGATAACGACCACCGAAATGAAATGTGTCAGAAGAATGACAGGAAACAGCTTAAGGGACAGAGTAAGAAACACTGACCTGAGGAAGAAACTCGAAATTGAACCAGCCATCGAATACATAAAGAAACAACAGATAAATTGGTTCGGCCACATAACAAGACAAAAAGAACTAACAATGAATCAAAGAGCCATAAACAAACGCTACGAAAACGCCAGATTAAGAGGAAGACCGAGAAAGAGATGGATAAAGGGAATACTAGAGTCACTAGGAGGAATAACATCAGAAGAGGCCAACAGAAGAGCAAAGAATCGCAGATTGTTTCTCCCCTCGACGCCAACGGCAGCAGAGGAAGGATAGAAGAAGAAGAAGAAGTTGTTATTTTTCTTATTGTTCTTGCATCTAGAGTCCAGGACTGGCATTGGTAGCACAACGTTGGGATGAAGATTGTATTGTAGAGTGCCTGTTATGTCTCTATAGTTTTGTCCTTGTTGGACAAGGTGGTGATAGGTGTCCGATGCTTTGACAAGCTTTGTTGCTTCTTGTGCCTATCTCTGCTGTTTGTGAATTGTCGTTTGTCACTAGACTTCCTAGATATTTACATTTCCCCACTTGTTTCAGTTGTCTGCCGTCCATCGTTATGTTGATATTTTATTTCAGTTTTGCTACATTCATGCCTTCTGTTTTGTTGATGTTAATTTTCATGCTGTATTGAATGTCTTGGGTGTTAAGTCTCTTTAGTTAAGTTCTGTTAAGTCTCCAAGTATTAGTCCCATGATTGCAAAGCAAAAAAAAAAAAAAAAAAAAAAAAAAAAAACTCGTTGATATTCTCTGTTCACGATGGGTTGGCTAACTTGCATAAGTGGTCCATGTAAGTAATGAACACAATGGGGGGCTAGTAGGCAACCCTATCTTATTCTAGATCTAACTTCGAAGTGGTCTGAGTAGTCTGCTGTTGTTCTAACTGTGCAGCTGCTGTTGATAAAGAGACTTGTAATTAGGCAGGTTAGATGTTGGCTTACTCCGTACGATGTTAGTATCACCCATAGTTATTCTCTGTTTACTCGGTCGAATGCTTCTTTTGGTCAATGAAAGCTGTTTACACATTTTCGTTCTGTTCTGTCGTCTTTTCTGCTAGTTGTTTTAGGGACAATAGTGCGTGATGTGCCCGAAAATTATCGATTATTTTATTCTGATGTTTTTTTTAGGTCCTCCCTTTTTGTATTGGCCTCTTTGAGAATATCTCCATTGGTCTTTTCCAATGGACAGCTTGTCCAGTAAACTTTCAACATTCTTCTGAGAAATCCCATCTCTGTGGCTTCTAATCGTCTTTTCATTTGTTTGTCTACTGTCACCGATTCACTTCCATAAATTAGAATTGGCTCTATATAGCACCGATAAACTCTCTTTCTAACTTATATTGACATAGACTTGTTGTATAAGACGCTTTTCATTTTCTGAATGGCTATTTTGACCTGCGCTATTCTGCTTTTTATTTCTGTGCTGCATCTTCCATCTGATGTTATTATTGTGCCCAAGTATAATACAAATTATATTTATTTGTATGATTTTATGTTATTTTTTAATGTTCTTCGATAAGACCATAACTACTTTTTCTTACTATTTGGACTGAGATCTTTCTTGTTGCTTTCTTTTACCATTAAGTCTATTATTTCTTGTAGTTCATTCTCTGTGTCTGCTATTAAGACTGTGTCATCTGCATATCGCACATTGTTTACGTTATAACCGTTTACTTACATTCCCTTTTTGTTTCCTATTGATCTCATAATATTTTCGATGTAAAGTGAGAACAAATCCGACGACAGAACACAACCTTGTTTGACTCATTTTTTGTATATATTGGAACTGTCTTGTTTGGTTGCTAACTTTTATGGTTGCTGTTTGCTGCCATTGCATGTTTTTTTAATGATTATCAGATCCTTGCCATCGATGTTTAATTTCCCCAGCATATTGATTATTTCCACATGCTTTACTTTGTCAAATGCTTTTGTGTAGTCTATAAAGCGCATATATAGATCTTTCTTTATAGTGAAGATAGTGAAGGCAAAAGAGACCTATTTTATGACTTATTTGAAGACAACTTCAACAGCACACCAAGGCATGATATCATCATCGTGATGGGAGACCTAAATGCCAAGGTAGGAGATGATAACAAAGGAATTTAAAGTCATTTAGAAAAACACAGACAACTGGAGTCAAAATGGAGAGAGACTGATAGAACTCCCCCCCCCCCTTTTCCCAGACATCCACAACATTACGTGGAACTCCCCTGATAATACCACTAAAAGGTAACGACCATTTCGGTTTCAACAGAAGGTCGTCAGTCCAAGATGTTAGAGCATCCAGAGGTGCAAACATCGACAGCGATCTTCCGCGTTCGCCAGCTTTCACCTCTGACGACGTCCCTAGAGGCTAGGAGCTGAATTTCTGAATTTTGCATGTTAATCCGTTTGTCCCTGGCTGCCTTGTGCAAACAGGTCTCTAGCCGCACAGGCAGATAACTCCGTCTTCAGAAGTACTCATATTTTTTTCCCCGTCCATGAGTAATTGTCGTTTTAAGCCACGTCTCGCTGCTGAGACCAGGGAGGTCCGCAGAGAGAAATCATAAATAAAAATCCCAACGGATGCAGCCGGGATTTGAACCCACAACCTCTCTGTCTGGAGGCCGGCGTCTTGCCGCTGTATTGCGATTGAGAATCAGACTAAAGAGATTGCTTGGTGTAAATATGATTAAGAAAATATAGACTCCAATCGCTTGCATTCAACTGATCTTCAAGCAGCATATACCATCGAAATAAACAACCTAGTTGCACTCAATCGAGTTCAATTTTAATGAAAAGGAAAATGACATACAAATTAAGTGAATTTCTTTAAAGAATACAATGAATAATATTACATTTAACACAGCGGGTTACACACAAAAACAGAAGAAAAACTGGATAAGGGGAGGCTACATGACAAAAGATGCAAGATGAGAAAAACAATTCAACTAATTTTCCTAACAACAAAAAACACATCTTTGTATGACTCCAATATACAAGAATGTAGTCAACTAGATAACGAGGTCAAGGCCAGTGCACGAAAAGACAAACACAATTTTATTAATAATCTAGCCTCAGAAGCTTTTCAGCAAACACAAGGAACAGCAAATCGCTGTAATGAAACAAATGTGCAAACGTCTCTTATAATTAACGGTCCTTTGTAACTTCCAGTCAATATGACGGATAGGCGGCAGGACCGTTAATAAAACCGTTAACGGTTGTGTCTGAAAAGTGTTCCTTGTTGCAGTTTCCTCATATTCAAAGTCCAGATTGCTGTTGGAGCTACTGAGTTAAGTGATCTGTGCACACCGTGACTGTGCGTTTCATCCGTTCTGACTGTGTTTCGATATTTCGATTGTTTACGATGAATTATGATATCGTATGACGGGAACTGATGGCTGTGTTCACTTTCTGTGCGGTTTCGCCTTATGAAATTTTGGCTTGTGCTGAGACTGCTATGATGGAGACTGCAGCTACCTTTCTTTGTTTGGGAGATGAGATATTAATTCGGATGATTCCACTGGAACGAACAGTTGAACAATTATGAATTTTAATTCATCTGCAGTGATACCGAGGCCTTCCATATCCATAATCATAACCGTCCTATCAAGGACAGCAATGGCGACATGTTGCTATCAAAGTAAAAACTTAAACAAAGGTGGGTAGAAGATTTCATAGAAATATGAAATAGATCACAACCATTAAACGTCCTGCATCTCGATGAGCACATTGTTGTATTTAAGTTAGCTGTGCCCCACATCTCGACGAGCAAGTTGTTGTATCTACGTTAGATGTGTTGCGCATCTCGATGAGAAAGTTGTTGTATCTACGTTGGATGTGTTCCGCATCTCGATGAGAAAGTTGTTGTATCTACGTTAGATGTGTTCCGCATCTCGATGAGAAAGTTGTTGTATCTACGTTGGATGTGTTCCGCATCTCGATGAGAAAGTTGTTGTATCTACGTTGGATGTGTTCCGCATCTCGATGAGAAAGTTGTTGTATCTACGTTGGATGTGTTCCGCATCTCGATGAGAAAGTTGTTGTATCTACGTTGGATGTGTGCGCATCTCGATGAGAAAGTTGTTGTATCTACGTTGGATGTGTTGCGCATCTCGATGAGAAAGTTGTTGTATCTACGTTGGATGTGTTCCGCATCTCGATGAGAAAGTTGTTGTATCTACGTTGGATGTGTTCCGCATCTCGATGAGAAAGTTGTTGTATCTACGTTGGATGTGTTGCGCATCTCGATGAGAAAGTTGTTGTATCTACGTTGGATGTGTTGCGCATCTCGATGAGAAAGTTGTTGTATCTACGTTGGATGTGTTCCGCATCTCGATGAGAAAGTTGTTGTATCTACGTTGGATGTGTTCCGCATCTCGATGAGAAAGTTGTTGTATCTACGTTGGATGTGTTCCGCATCTCGATGAGAAAGTTGTTGTATCTACGTTGGATGTGTTGCGCATCTCGATGAGAAAGTTGTTGTATCTACGTTGGATGTGTTGCGCATCTCGATGAGAAAGTTGTTGTATCTACGTTGGATGTGTTCCGCATCTCGATGAGAAAGTTGTTGTATCTACGTTGGATGTGTTCCGCATCTCGATGAGAAAGTTGTTGTATCTACGTTGGATGTGTTGCGCATCTCGATGAGAAAGTTGTTGTATCTACGTTGGATGTGTTCCGCATCTCGATGAGAAAGTTGTTGTATCTACGTTGGATGTGTTCCGCATCTCGATGAGAAAGTTGTTGTATCTACGTTGGATGTGTTCCGCATCTCGATGAGAAAGTTGTTGTATCTACGTTGGATGTGTTCCGCATCTCGATGAGAAAGTTGTTGTATCTACGTTGGATGTGTTCCGCATCTCGATGAGAAAGTTGTTGTATCTACGTTGGACGTGTCCTGAGCATAATTGTCACTGGAAGAACTCAGGCATTAAAAAACTCAAAAATAACAAGGTATCAAGAGATGAGAAAAATGTAAAAGGTGTCAGGTGCGAACACCTTAAACCAAATCTTAACGGTGTTCAACGTGTGGCACAATGAATCGCCACCACAACAATGGGAAAATGGCATGATTGTGAAGCTCCCTAAATAGAGGCATGTATCAGATTGTAACAGTTGGTGAGGAATCACATGAATAAATGTACCTGGTCAACTCTTCAACAGGATGATATTAGAAAGATTGAAAAAGTTAGTAGATCAAAAACTTTGAGAGGAACAAGCGGGATTCAGACAACATCGATCATGTGTTGATCACATTTTCACTCCCAGATCAATCATTGAGGAATCATTAGATTTCCAATCTTCGCTCATTATTAACTTTGTGGATTTCCAAAATGCTTTTTATAGATTACACCAACCTACAGTATGGAACACTTTTAAACATCAATGGATTTCCTACAAAATATGTGGGAATTATAAAAGTCTGTTATTTAGATTCAGTTTGTTGTGTGAGAACAGAAACTGGCAACACTGACTGGTTCCCAGTAGAAACAGAAACAAGGATGACATCATGTCATCACTTTTATTCGGAACTGGGTCATGTGGGAATCTAAAGAAGAAAATCGGGCATTAAATGGATTGATAATAAATTCTTGGAAGATCTCGACTTAGCAGACGACTTGGCTTACCTGAACTCAAGACACTCGAATGCTGAAGAAAAAAAACATAGAACGACTCCACACCATTTCTGATCAATAAGTTTCAAGGCGAGCAAAACGGAAGTACTGTATACCTACGCAGCCTTTGATATAACAATATACAATGCAATTTTATGAAAGATTACAAATGTTACCTACCTAGGCAGCAACAGTTCCAGAGATGGAGACATAACATCAGAAATCGTGACACACATCGCACTAGCATCAAATGCTTTCAATAAACTAACAAATATCTGGAGATCCAAAGTGCTCAGTAAACGAACCAAAGCTTATTGTTCAACTCCTGTGTGATACCAGTGCTAACATATGGATGTAAAAGCTGGAAATCCATCCAGACTTTAGATAGGAAAAGTAATGCCTTTGGAAAAAAAAGTCTTCGTAGAATCTTAAACACAAGCTGGAAAGGATATAATACAAACGAAGCGATAAGAGACGAATTTAAACATGAATAGATGTCGAGCTTTATAAAAGAAAGCTTTGGAAATAAATACATCGACAATGTGCTGAGAATGAATGAAGACAGACTTCCCTGTCAGACATGCATGTGGAAACCTTCTGGTAAAAGAAAACAGGGCAGACAAAGAGAATTTCTACTCAAAGCAATTATTAGGGAAGGTTCATCCATGGGCAAGCAAGGCCTACAAGAATTAGCAGCAAATCGTTAGGAGCTATGACTTCTGCCATGTTTGCCGTCAACGCCCGAGAGGAAAGCAAAATGAATCAGCGCTGCCTGATTTGTATTTTTGCTACTGCCTTCTGCTTTCCTGGATTGGGATCTTCTTGACCTCGCGTAGCAGCCTTTCTTTATCGCTCGTTGGACAATCACGACCATGAGCTAATTAATATGTCACTGATATTTCCCAAGCCACCTACACAATATACATCTATAGATGGATGTTTTATATGCCATATTTTGTCTTCCTTTTGGCCACAATGTTAGAATGTATTTTGCAGTCTTCTTTGACATTATCAAGCGAATACCAACAATTCCTCTGGTGTTTGGAAAGAACTTGATGACGCAGATTTAATTAACTAATTAAGACTACAGTTTTAATTATATTATGTTGCATTATGACAAAGTATACTTTCTATTTCACCTTTAAAGGCATTATTGTCATCATCTTTACTATTGGTCGATCCATCTTTCCTCCACTCAATTTCAAATATCACTTTCTGAAGGCACATTGTCTGAAATTGAAAACAAAAATGTGTTCAAGTAACAAAGCTAAGAATCGATTGGACTGTACAATAAAGTTTAGTGTCAAAGTTCATCAAATATGCTATATAGCGAAGTCTCGTATTTCTAGTGTCAAAGTTCATCAAATAAGCTATATAGCGAAGTCTCGTATTTCTAGTGTCAAAGTTCATCAAATAAGCTATATAGCGAAGTCTCGTATTTCTAGTGTCAAAGTTCATCAAATAAGCTATATAGCGAAGTCTCGTATTTCTAGTGTCAAAGCTCATCAAATAAGCTATATAGCGAAGTCTCGTATTTCTAGTGTCAAAGCTCATCAAATAAGCTATATAGCGAAGTCTCGTATTTCTAGTGTCAAAGCTCATCAAATAAGCTATATAGCGAAGTCTCGTATTTCTAGTGTCAAAGCTCATCAAATAAGCTATATAGCGAAGTCTCGTATTTCTAGTGTCAAAGCTCATCAAATAAGCTATATAGCGAAGTCTCGTATTTCTAGTGTCAAAGCTCATCAAATAAGCTATATAGCGAAGTCTCGTATTTCTAGTGTCAAAGCTCATCAAATAAGCTATATAGCGAAGTCTCGTATTTCTAGTGTCAAAGCTCATCAAATAAGCTATATAGCGAAGTCTCGTATTTCTAGTGTCAAAGCTCATCAAATAAGCTATATAGCGAAGTCTCGTATTTCTAGTGTCAAAGCTCATCAAATAAGCTATATAGCGAAGTCTCGTATTTCTAGTGTCAAAGCTCATCAAATAAGCTATATAGCGAAGTCTCGTATTTCTAGTGTCAAAGCTCATCAAATAAGCTATATAGCGAAGTCTCGTATTTCTAGTGTCAAAGTTCATCAAATAAGCTATATAGCGAAGTCTCGTATTTCTAGTGTCAAAGCTCATCAAATAAGCTATATAGCGAAGTCTCGTATTTCTAGTGTCAAAGTTCATCAAATAAGCTATATAGCGAAGTCTCGTATTTCTATTGTCAAAGCTCATCAAATAAGCTATATAGCGAAGTCTCGTATTTCTAGTGTCAAAGCTCATCAAATAAGCTATATAGCGAAGTCTCGTATTTCTAGTGTCAAAGCTCATCAAATAAGCTATATAGCGAAGTCTCGTATTTCTAGTGTCAAAGCTCATCAAATAAGCTATATAGCGAAGTCTCGTATTTCTAGTGTCAAAGCTCATCAAATAAGCTATATAGCGAAGTCTCGTATTTCTAGTGTCAAAGCTCATCAAATAAGCTATATAGCGAAGTCTCGTATTTTTAGTGTCAAAGCTCATCAAATAAGCTATATAGCGAAGTCTCGTATTTCTAGTGTCAAAGCTCATCAAATAAGCTATATAGCGAAGTCTCGTATTTCTAGTGTCAAAGTTCATCAAATAAGCTATATAGCGAAGTCTCGTATTTCTAGTGTCAAAGTTCATCAAATAAGCTATATAGCGAAGTCTCGTATTTCTAGTGTCAAAGTTCATCAAATATGCTATATAGCGAAGTCTCGTATTTCTATAACCCTAACTTCCACATTTCCACATTTCCACATTTCCAGAGTTCCAACTCTATTTTCAGAAAAATTCTTGTCCAAAATTAGAATTCTGCTTCTAGGTTGGAACTGACCGTGCCCAGGTTCAGTAAATAAATGTCCTCTATCAATACATTCTGTTGTGTGTCCTTGTCATCACTTGCGTTTTTACTCTCGTGTGTTTTCAGTGCTTTTGTCGCATTATGTTGTGCATAACAAAAACCCGTATCTGTTGACTATGAGATCGAAGAAGATTGTGGAAATAACGAAGCCTCAGAAAGAAAGATTGTTGTATCCACGATGGAGGTGGTGAAACAATAGCAGAACCTGAAGTATGAAAGCGACACGTGCGTGATGACTTCTGACGATCAGAACTTGCCTCCTGTTGCGAAGACAATTAGTTTTCTATCATTTGAAGTTGTATTGTGATTCTCATGGATTAGTTTATTCTTCGGTGGCTGATTAATGTCATTCTGCAGACAGGAGCAAACCACTTTAACTGTCACAACATTGACCCTGTGAGAGTTTCACCATCTGTTTGTGTGCTCTCTCTCATTTGATTACACGGGAATCTTTGCACAAGATGATGTCTTGAAAGTTGCGCCTACGTCTTGGCGAGGTACGTCACACTCGGTTTTCTAGTGTAGGTTCGACGACAATTGCCTTAGAAAGTTGGAAACTACAAGGTCGCTCTCGAGAGAGAGCCACTGGGCCAAAGATAAGAATCACATAGTCCCTAAAATAACCGCGCAGGGAGTCATGACTGTTACATGAAAATAATGACAACGAGGTTGTTGTTGTTTATGTATTATGTCTAATCACAGTGGCTTATTTCAGTAGCATTAATGGGTCAGATTATTTCAGTAGCATTAATGGGTCAGATTATTTCAGTAGCGTTAATGGGTCAGATTATTTCAGTAGCATTAATGGGTCAGATTATTTCAGTAGCATTAATGGGTCAGATTATTTCAGTAACGTTAATGGGTCAGATTATTTCAGTAGCATTAATAGGTCAGATTATTTCAGTAGCATTAATGGGTCAGATTATTTCAGTAGCGTTAATGGGTCAGATTATTTCAGTAGCATTAATGGGTCAGATTATTTCAGTAGCATTAATGGGTCAGATTATTTCAGTAACGTTAATGGGTAAGATTATTTCAGTAGTATTAATGGGTCAGATTATTTCAGTAGCATTAATGGGTCAGATTATTTCAATAGAATTAATGGGTCAGATTATTTCAGTAGCATTAATGGGTCAGATTATTTCAGTAGCATTAATGGGTCAGATTATTTCAGTAGCATTAATGGGTCAGATTATTTCAGTAGCGTTAATGGGTCAGATTATTTCAGTACCATTAATGGGTCAGATTATTTCAGTAGCATTAATGGGTCAGATTATTTCAGTAGCATTAATGGGTCAGATTATTTCAGTAGCGTTAATGGGTCAGATTATTTCAGTACCATTAATGGGTCAGATTATTTCAGTAGCATTAATGGGTCAGATTATTTCAGTAGCATTAATGGGTCAGATTATTTCAGTAGCGTTAATGGATCAGATTATTTCAGTACCATTAATGGGTCAGATTATTTCAGTAGCATTAATGGGTCAGATTATTTCAGTAGCATTAATGGGTCAGATTATTTCAGTAGCGTTAATGGGTCAGATTATTTCAGTACCATTAATGGGTCAGATTATTTCAGTAGTATTAATGGGTCAGATTATTTCAGTACCATTAATGGGTCAGATTATTTCAGTAGTATTAATTGGTAAGATTATTTCACATAACTCAAAAATAATAATCGAGGGCGAAATATGTATATTTTGAGACTAGTCAATTGTGTGTGTGTGTGTGTGTGTGTGTGTGTGTGTGTGTGTGTGTGTGTGTGTGTGTGTGTGTGTGTGTGTGTGTGTGTGTGTGTGTGTGTGTGTGTGTGTGTGTGTGTGTGTGTGTGTGTGTGTGTGTGTGTGTGTGTGTGTGTGTGTGTGTGTGTGTGCGTGCTAATAATTCCACGGCAAATAGTACACCCCCCACCCCGCCCCCTCCTCTCCACACAATATCTGGTAAAACTACCGCTAATCTGGTAAGATAGAACATTACTATGAGATCTAAAGTCGTATTGATACACTATTTTGATATCTTTATCTGTCTTTATGTTTACAAAACATTCACATTAATAGCAGAATTAAAACGAAAAAAATAAAGCAGTTCAGATGTAAAGCTATGCTAACGTTCTCCTCCCCCTATCGTTTTAAAAGATTGAAAGCGTCAAGCATAATTGATCACCATGGTTACCGTGAAGAAATGAGAAGCTAACGTCATTAGCATGATCCTTATTTATAGAAGAAAGCTGAAACAATACAAAAGTGAGAGGAGTGAGGTGATCAGTAGAAGAGCTACAGTTGCAACATTAAGAAATGGACGGGTCTCGACTCCAACAGCTCACAAACAATAAGGAAAAGACAGATAAAATAGAACATTTGTTGTTGAAACTCTCTCAAAGTCACGTGATGGGAAATTGCTTCCTTGTTTATATTCTCGAATAGTTTCCTAACCAATATCTCGCTGATGGACAGTTGACCAATCCCTTTATTCGTTATATCTTCTTTGTGTTGAACACACCTGCCACAGATGACGTTATTTCATTTACGCTATCGAATATTCATAATTGTCATGTTCATATTACTGGCGACTGTCTTTAGTCTTGCTGAACCCTCGACGTGAATGTTCCAGTGGGGTAGTATAGCAACCAAGGCTACATTATGAGTTAACATCATTTCTGAAAGAAACGTGTTTCAATAAACGTGATGTCTTTCTTGAGGTTTCTGCTTGAAAACCTTTCTGATTTCAACCGTGAGAGGTACAAGGAGCTAATATGATCGAATAGAGCCTCATGTCAGTGCAGATAATGGCCTTCCACTACCATTCAATATAGGCGGATAGGCTGCAGAAACCATCGATGCTCAGTCTGAAAAGTGTTACTTTTGCAGTTTCTTCATATTCTAAGTCCGGCTTGCTGCAGGAGCTACTGAGTTTAGTGCTCTGTGCACACCGTGAGCTATGTTTTTCATCCGGATCGTGTTTCGATGTTCCGATTGCTTACGATGAATGATGATATTGTATGACGAAGGACAGTTCAGCTGCGTTCACTTTCTGTGCTGATACGCCTTATGTCTTTTTGCTGCTATTGAAGGGGACTGCAGCTGCCTTTGTTTGGATCCTTCAATGAGATGAGTTTTAGGTCGGATGATTCCACTGGCACGGGCGTTGAGCAATTATGGATTTTAATTCGTTTGCAGTGATACCAGGACCTTCGAATAACCATAACCATAACAATGGCGTTCTTGCTTTTCAATTTGTACACACTTCCCGTATAAGTCCTGGTAAAATACAGTAGAAGTAGGAATGAATGGGCACTCTGGAAAAGATGATGCGAAGTGGAGAACCTTTATTTTTGCCCTACCTGACGTCACCAAATATACAGGCCATTGTGGCTCTGTTACCAAGGAAGGAAGAAGAAGATACTTCATGTACGCTTTAAAAAAAAAAACACAACAACAACGGAAATATAAGCACAAGGAAGCTCTCACATTGGTCCAGGTAAAGTCCACCAGGGGTCGCCGTAGACTAAACATGTCCTTGACGTTTGACCCAAGCAACTCTTGTGATCGTAAAAGACTGGCTAGGTTTCCTCCACACCCGATTATTTTCATGCTAGAGTTGAAGATCAGGCAGAAAGGAAACAACTGCAATATAGCAAGTATATGAATTACATATAAAACATTTACGCACTTTCGTATATTAACAACATAAAGCTTTGTATAATAAAACATATGAAGCTGCATGTTTAAAACAATGTGCACACTCAAGCCTACACATAATAAGCGTTGCTATCCCCCAACACAGAGAGCCAGATTCTTATTTCAGCTGAGTCGACTGGAGAGTGTAAGGGCTGAACCTGCGGTTACTCGATCATTAAACCAACGCACAAACCACTTCGCTACTGACTCTTAGGCTTCATAGGCCTCAGCCCATTGGTCCAGTGTTCATGACGGCTAGGATGGACATTTTAGCAACGAGGGCAATGGGGGAGCCAGATTGTGAACAGTATCTTTATGTCCTCCTATACCAAGGACTTGTTGCTGGTTTCGGTTATTGAGTGTGCACTGGCGCAGCCACACGCAGATTACAAGATGGGAACGAGTACAAAATAAGGCCATGCCCATCATTTTTGATGCACAAAAACTACACCCTGGAGGGCGGTATCTCCACGATTTTCTCACCATCGCAGGCAGAATAAAGATGCCAAGAGAACGCACCCACCTCCGAGTCAGTCCTGATGCACATCCACCGTGCAGTGAACAGTAAGATTGGAGGAGAAAGGACAGAAAGGACAGCAAGCTGAAAAGAGAAAATTCCTGGATGTCGTGAGATGAGGACGTTTTTCTACAGATTTGTCCGCGGGGGGCATTGCACCCGGAGAAGAGTGTATATGGGTGTATGTGTACAAAGAGTGTATATGGGTGTATGTATACAAAGAGTGTATATGGGTGTATGTATACAAAGAGTGTATATGGGTGTATGTATACAAAGAGTGTATATGGGTGTATGTATACAAAGAGTGTAAATGGGTGTATGTATACAAATAGTGTATATGGGTGTATGTATACAAAGAATGTATATGGGTTTATGTATACAAATAGTGTATATATGCCTGCAGGGCTCTACATCCTTGTCGGTTTGCATCAATTTGAACAGAGAATGCAGGCAGCAAATCCCTGTGGTTGTGGAGGCTGAGGTGCAGGATAACAATGCACTTGTGGTGTGACAGTCACCTACACAATCACATACACAATAACCTACATCATCATCATCATCGAGTGTTGTCTCCGCAACGAAGGTTGACTACCATAGAGCGCCATTCTGCTCTGTCTCTTGCTTTGATGGTGCAGGTTGTCATAGGCTGATTTGTCCATCTTTTGATGTTACTCGTCCATGTTAGTCTTGGTCTGCCTCTTTTACCTTGTATTTTCCCCTCCAGGATTACTTTTAGTAGGCTGTTGTGTCTTTTAACATGACCCACAAATCGCATTTGTCTTGTTTGAATTGTGTTTAGTAGTTCTCTTTTCATTTTTAGTTGTTTTTAGACTTCGTCGTTTTTCTTTTCCTTCCATCCAATTCTACTTATTCTTCTATATATCCACATTTCAAAGGCTTCAATTCTCTGTTCTGTTTTCTTGTCTAATGTCCATGTTTCAGCACCATATAGGAATATTGAGAAGATGTAACATTTTGCTATTCTTAGTTTTAGACCTGGTGTTATTTGTTTTGATGTTAGTATGTTCTTCATGGCATTAAAATTGCTTTTTGCCATTCCTATTCTTTTGTTTATTTCAGTTGTACATTTTCCATCACTGGTTATAGTATGTCCAAGGTAGTTGTAGTACTGAACTGTCTCCAGGTCTATTCCTTCAATTTTGATATCCACTTGTGGGTTTTGAGTATTACCTTTGTTTATGATCATAGTTTTAGTCTTTTTGATATTCATATCAAATAACCTTCACAATCACATATACTGTCAACCTACACAGTCACCTATACCATCACCTACACAGTCACCTACACAATCACCTACACAGTCACCTTCACTGTCACCTACACAGTCACCTACACAGTCACACACACAATCACATATACTGTCACCTACAAAATCACCTATACAATCACCTACGCAGTCATCTAAACAATCACCTACACAGTCACCTACACAGTCACCTAAACAATCACCTACACAGTCAACTACACAGTCACCTAAACAATCATCTACACAGTCACCTAAACAAAATACCTACACAGTCACCTAAACAATCACCTACACAGTCACCTAAACAATCACCTACACAGTCACCTAAACAATCACCTACACAGTCACCTAAACAATCACCTACACAGTCACCTAAACAATCACCTACACAGTCACCTAAACAATCACCTACACAGTCACCTATACCATCACCTACGCAGTCATCTAAACAATCACCTACACAATCACCTAAACAATCACCTACACAGTCACCTAAGCAATCACCTACACAGTCACCTAAACAAAATACCTACACAGTCACCTAAAAAATCACCTACACAGTCACCTAAAAAATCACCTACACAGTCACTTAAACAATCACCTACACAGTCACCTAAACAAAATACCTACACAGTCACCTAAACAATCACCTACACAGTCACCTAAACAAAATACCTACACAGTCACCTAAAAAATCACCTACACAGTCACTTAAACAATCACCTACACAGTCACCTAAACAATCACCCACGCAGTCATCTAAACAATCACCTACACAGTCACCTAAACAATCACCTACACAATCACCTACACAGTCACCTAAACAATCACCTACACAGTCACCTAAACAATCACCTACACAGTCACCTAAACAATCACCTACACAGTCACCTAAAGAATCACCTACACAGTCACATATACTGTTACCTACACAGTCACCTGCACAGTCACCTACATTGTCACCTAAACAATCACCTACGCAGTCATCTAAACAATCACCTACATAGTCACCTAAACAATCACCTACACAGTCACATATACTGTTACCTACACAGTCACCTGCACAGTCACCTGCACAGTCACCTAAACAATCACCTACACAGTCATCTAAACAATCACCTACACAGTCACCTACACAGTCACCTAAACAATCACCTACACAGTCATCTAAACAATCACCTACACAGTCACCTAAACAATCACCTACACAGTCACATATACTGTTACCTACACAGTCACCTACACAATCACCTACACTGTCACCTACACAGTCATCTACACAATCACATATACTGTCACCTACACAGTCACTTACACAATCACCTACACAGTCACATATACTGTCACCTACACAGTCACCTGCACAGTCATCTACACTGTCACCTACACAATCACATACACTGTCACCTATACAGTCACCTACACTATCAACTACACAGTCATAAACACATTCACCTACACAGTCACCTACACAGTCATAAACACATTCACCTACACAGTCACCTACACTGATAGTTTTGTTGTTCAGCACAGTCGAAGCTCATGGGCTTTCACGGTCCAGTTCTGAGGTGGAACAGTACATGAGGACAGCGCTGTTATACGAACCAGATCTTGGTTTTGAGAGGGTTAAATAGTGTACTAAGGGAGTGGGAGTTAATAGAGTTAACAGGGATGTTAACAGGCCAGAATGTTCAGTTAGTCAACCACAAGGAACACTGGTCAGCTTGAAGGACATCTCGAGATCGCACGATTAGGCTATAGCCACGTGACCAAATTCAACAAGCAAAACTAGAGACCTGAACCAGTCAGTTTTCCACAAGTACCTTGATCAGGCAAGATGCATGTTTAGATCAGGAAATGCGCTGGCGGAACAGAAGATGGCTGACACCATAATAGAGACGTGTAGATAGTTAGAGTTGAAGTAGAACGTTCAGCCAACAAGCTAGAAGCACGAAGTTAGATATACATAAAAATAATTTAGAAGCTTGGGTCCATCCTGTACAGTTTTAACGGATTTAGAATTTCCGTTAGAGATAGATACAACTGACTGTTGCATTTGTGTATATCATTATGTAGTGTGGGAGTATGATGCGATTTTGATTGCAGGTCTTTGTAATTATTGGCTAACGATATTACAAGCCATTAAACCTGTTGGAGTACTGGCCAGTATAGCCAGTCTCTGGAAATATAACATGGAGTTGTCGTTTATGTTGCTGTCCACGAGTGAATATTGCTGTCTACGACACTTTGTCCAAGTCTGTATCGTCTATACTAGAATTCTAGAAGAGATGTTCTGTCCGGCCATACATCCGAACAGACGACCATCTGATAAGAACTTCTCTAGAATAGTAATTCTACTTTTTGAGATTGCAATTTCTTGCGTGAGAGACCACAATGGGTTTTTTTTTGCTGGGCAGAGTTGTATGGAGGCACAGGAAGCAGGTCATCTCACTTCATTTATCTATCGTAATATGTAACAAATAACATATAAAACTAGATATCATAACAAAGCACGTGTCAAGTTACTGACATGTTATACATGCCTGCATCATTCATCATTTTGCACTAATTATTTCACTCCACAAGCAAATTTTGGAACATTTCGAAGCATATCTGTACTAGTTTCCTCCTCTGATGATCAGATTGCCTCCTGGTGTAAATATATGCATAAAGAGATTGCTATCATCAGTAACCAGCAGCCCTTGTCCACGAATATTTATCTTGACAAAAGCCATGTTGTGGGGGCTGAGCTACAATTGGAAGGCACGTCAAAGTGAAGACAGCGCGAGAGTACATGGAAATGACGTAAACAAAGAGGAACATAGATTGCCTGCTAATCAACTAAACTGCATGGCTGCCATACTAGACATGTTCTATGACTAAAATATAACGCAAATGCCCCTGCCTTTATGAAATCACCATGTATACTTTGCTTCTTTCACATTTCATTACTAGGGGGGTTAAGGCAAAGAAATGCAAATGAGTTACTAGAGTCAATTCAATATTTCAATATAATGGTTCAATATTTTGACAGATGCTCACGTTTTGTATACGTAGAGCACAGCGAAGGTAAGGTTAATTTTTGCACTTTTAGTACAAGTAAAGTTTAGTACAAGTGATGCTTATGAAAGTGTTGCTTATGAAAGTGATGCTTATGAAAGTGATGCTTATGAAAGTGTTGCTTATGAAAGTGTTGCTTATGAAAGTGATGCTTATGAAAGTGATGCTTATGAAAGTGATGCTTATGAAAGTGATGCTTATGAAAGTGATGCTTATGAAAGTGATAGTAGTAGGAGGCGCACGTTATGCTCTCGCTTTTTTAGTTGACCAAGAGTAGGGTATACCCTACGAAGTCCAGTACCCTTTAAGTACAAGAGTTATATAGAGACGGCGCCAAGCTGCGCCAAGCTGCGGCAAGCTGCGGCAAGCTGCGGCAAGCCAGAGTGATGTCATGATATATATGTATAGTGCATGAAGGGGTTTGTAGTTGAAGGGATAATTACTGAGTCATGTATTGGACATCAGTTTTTCCCGCCAAAGTGACTTCCAATAGGAGCTAGTGTGTGTGTGTGTTGTCCGGCTATAGACCACGCCCACTCCGGAAGTGAAACTACCATATTAGGGAGTAGTGATACGTTAGTTATTTCATAGTATGGCGAGTATATATACATATAATAGTAATAGTAATAGTTATTATATCCAAGGGACCGTAAGGGACCGTAATTAAGATAGATACGGACCATAATCAGTGATATTTAATCAGGTATTTCACGCTGATGACATGAAAGAACGATAGTCTCCTACCGTGTCACATAATGAACCAATCAATAAACCGCTCCCGTGAGAGTAAAGATTTCTTTTTCCCAAGCGGTCTCGCTGCGTCGCTATGCTGACTGGAATTATCGAATTTATAACATAGGTGTAAGAAATATATTAAGATCAAGCTAAGTCCACTAATAGAGGAGATCGAGAGTGCACCCCAACGTTCATAGCAGAAAAGATAGGTGTAGTACATGTCAGCTGCCTCACAGAGCATGTATATTTGGGAACAGAGCCCCCCCCCCACCCCCCCCCCCCAAAAAAAGCCTGTGTGCGTGTTCATGTGTGTATGTGCATATTACTCAGAGAGTAAACAAAAGGACCAGTCTTCGGATAGCTTCGCTGACTGATACAAAATGTAATGTTTATTGATGGAGAGGTACCTGTGTTCGTGTGTGGGTCGTAGAACAAGCGGATGAATAGCAGGGTTTGATGGAGAGGTGATTGTGTGTTTGTGTGATTCAGTATACAAATAGCTGTATAAATAAATATTGAAGTGATAAGTAGAGCGATCAATCGCTCACCCAATATGTACATACACATTCGTTACATCACTATAAAGTGGTTATCAATATCAACACACCGTAAGCAATAAGAACCACTAAAAGAATCGACCCCAAAACGCGAACTCCACAAACATCTGTACCTATATGATAGTCGTAACTTACCGTTAATGTTATTAATAAAGGTGACGCATACGTGATGTATAACTAAGAGGTCTGCCCTATAGCGGTAGTAAGATGAATATTATAGATAATCATAGTTGACCGACGGTATTTTAATAACGGTGCATAGAAGCAATGTCGGCTGTCTTAGGTCGATATTTGCATGAATGTGCCATGCATCGCTCACGTGTAATATAGTTCCCACTACAGGGTTTACTAAATACGCTAACAAAGGTAAAATGACCGACCTTTCGTATGGTGTACACCGTAACACCCCTACATCTTATACAGTCTGTCATGGTAATGTGATAGAAGAAGAAACTAATGTTTAGGGGTAAGTCCCAAACATTTTTATTGTATTTTCATCATCTAAATAATCGTTTTTAAACCCGGAATTATTATCAGATAGAACGACACATGATAGTGATGGTTAGCTTATTTTTTATTCACATATAGTCGAGTTTGGACTCGTTGTAAAGATAATTTTAAGAGTAGTTATATGTTTAATGTTTAGTTCCTTTAAAAAAACAATAAAGCTACTATACTTGTAACTAATCCTGTTTAACATTAAAATAAATACCCCATATTAACAGTATCCAATAGAGCACCCCAGAATGAATCTGTAACAGTACGCTCCATTGACCGAAAGAAGGCTATTGTTCCCCACGCGTCCCGGGGATAATTGATATAATTGCTCTCTCGCGAGTGGCGTGTGGCATTGTATAGCACTTGAGGGTTTATTGTGCGTGCACTAAAAAGGTGAACTTTAACACATAGGCGCGTTACTAAATAAACAAGTAATTTACTACTAATAAAAAAAAAATATATATATATAATATACGTTATTTATTTTTAAATCCTTCATCTCGAGACACGCAAATAGATACCAAACAAGATATAGTTTTTAGTATAACAAGTTATTTTCTTTCATCAATGTGCCGGCTTCGTAACTAAGGTATATTTCTGTCTCGCTCTCTCTCTCTCTCTCTCTCTCTCTCTCTCTCTCTCTCTCTCTCTGTCTGTTTGTGAGTGTATGTATGTGTGTGTATGTATGTATAGCTGTATGTTTATAGATTATTCACTCTAGTTCGCTGTTTGTCTAAACCTATGTTATTAGTATAGGATACAAGTCAACAGACTAATAGAACGAATATCTTAATACCTTTTACAGCTCGATGATTAATGACAACGCTGAAAGACACACAAAAAAAACAAGGCGACCCGGTTAGTTTTAGTCATATTTAGACGTAATCTATATCAAAATATGCGTATTTTAAACCAGTTTTATACTAAAACAGTTATTTTATAAATAACATTACAGTGTAAACGTTCAGCCGAGTACATATTTTTGTCTTCTTATATATATATATATATATATATATATATATATATATATATATATATATATATATATAAAGGCGAACTAAAAATCCTAAAAAGCTACTTACATAGTCATTATAGTTAGACACACCGAGCAGGAATTTAGATTCAATGTCCAAAAAGTTAGACCAAATCGCAAAATGTTAGCACCAGAACACAACAATTTAGGCTCATAAGCAAAAAGTCGAGCTGAAAACCTTACAAACCTACTCATATAGGCGTAATAGTTAGACACAATGAACAGGAAGTAATAGCAAAAATCCCAAAAGTTACGCCTAAGCGCAAAAAATGTTACCCCAGAACACAAAATATAGGCTCGTATTAAAAAAGTCGACCTAAAAAGCTTAAAATTCTACACACATAGTCATAATAGTTAGATACACCGAGCAGGAATATAGATTCAATGTCCAAAAAGTTAGACCAAATCTCAAAATGTTATCACCAGAACACAAAATTTAGGCTCATAAGCAAAAATCCGATTTGAAAACCATACAAACCTACTTATATTGGCATAATAGTTAGACACAACGAGCAGGAAGGTATATCCAAAAGCCCAAAAGTTACGCCAAATCGCAAAAAAGGTTACCCCTAGAACACAAAATATAGGTTCGTATTAAAAAAGTCGACCTAAAAAGCCTAAAAATCTACGCACATAGTCATAATAGTTAGACACAACGAGTAGAAAGTTATAGTCAAGGGCCAAAAAGTTAGGCAAAATCGCAAAATTTTACCACCAAAACACAAAAAAATTTAGGCTCATAAGCAAAGAGTCGATCTCAAACCCTAAAAGCTACCCCCATACTCATACTAGTTAGACGCATCGAACAGATAGTTATATCCAAAGTCCCAAAAGTTACGCCAAAGCGCAAAATATTTACCCTCAGAACACAAAAAATGTAGTCTCATATTCAAAAAGGCGAAGTAAAAAGCTACTCACATAGTCATAATAGTTAGACACAACGACCAGGAATTTAGATTCAATGGCCAAAAAGTTAGAACAAATCGCAAAATTTTAGCACCAGAACACACAAATTTAGGCTCATAACCAAAAAGTCGATCTGAAAACCCTACAAATCTACTCCCATACTCATACTAGTTAGACGTGTCGAACAGATAGTTATATCCGAAGTCCAAAAAGTTAGGCCAAATCGCTAACATTTTACCACTAGAACACAAAAAAATGTAGACGCATATTCATAAAGTCGACCTAAAACCCTAAAATGCTACTCATATAGTTATAATTGTAAGACACAAAGAGCAGGAAGTTATATCCAAAGTCCCAAAAGTTACGCCAAAGCACAAAAATGTTACCCCCAGAACACAAAAATGTAGGTTCGTATTAAAAAAGTCGACCTAAAAGCCCTAAAAATCTACGCACATAGTCATAATAGTTACACACAACGAGTAGAAAGTTATAGTCAAAGTCCAAAAAGTTAGGCCAAATCGCAAAATGTTAGCACCAAAACAGAAAAAAATTTAGGCGCATAAGCATAAAGTCGATCTGAAAACCCTACAAAGCTACTCCCATACTCATACTAGTTAGACACAACGAGTAGAAAGTTATAGTCAAAGTCACAAAAGTTAGACCATAGCGCAAAATTTTAGCACCAGAACAAATAAAATTTAGGCTCGTATTAAAAAAGTCGATCTGAAAATCCTAAAAAAAACTACTCATATAGTCATAATAGTTAGAAACAAGAGTAGGAAGTTATATCCAAACTCCCAAAAGTTACACCAAATTGCAAAATGTTAGTACCAAAACAGAAAAAAATTTAGGCGCATAAGCATAAAGTCGAGCTGAAAACCCTACAAAGCTACTCCCATACTCATACTAGTTAGGCACAACGAGTAGAAAGTTATAGTCAAGGTCCAAAAAGTTAGGCCAAAACACAAAATTTTAGCACCAAAACACAACAAATTTAGGCTCATAACCAAAGAGTCGATCTCAAACCCTACAAAGCTACTCCCAAACTCATACTAGTTAGACGCATCGAACAGATAGTTATATCCAAAGTCCCAAAGGTTACACCAAATCGCAAAAATTTTACCCTCATAACACAAAAAATGTAGGCTCATATCAAAAAGACGATCTAAAAACCCTAAACAGCTACTCACATAGTCATAATAGTTAGACACAACGACCAGGAATTTAGATTCAATGTCCCAAAAGTTAGAACAAATCGCAAAATCTTAGCACCAGAATACACAAATTTAGACTCATAAGTAAAAAGTCGATCTGAAAACCCTACAAATCTACTCCCAAACTCATACTAGTTAGAAACATCGAAAAGATAGTTATATCCAAAGACCAAAAAGTTAGGCCAAAGCGCAAACATTGTACCACCAGAACACAAAAATATAGGCGCATATTCAAAAAGTCGACCTAAAAACCCTACAAACCTACTCATATTGGCATAATAGTTAGACACAACGAGCAGGAAGGTATATCCAAAATCCCAAAACTTACGCCAAATAGCAAAATTTTAGCACTAGAACACAAGAATGTAGGCTCGTATTAAAAAAGTCGACATAAAAAGCCTAAAGATCGACGCACATAGTCATAATAGTTAGACACAGCGAGTAGAAAGTTATAGTCAAGGCCCAAAAAGTTAGGCCAAATCGCAACATTTTAGCACCAACACACACACAAAATTTAGGATCATAAGCATAAAGTCGATCTGAAAACCCTACAAAGCTACTCCCATACTCATACTAGTTAGACACAACGAGCAGAAAGTTATATCCAAAGTCCCAAAAGTTAGGCCAAAGCGCAAAATTTTAGCACCAAAACACAAAAATTTAGGGTTCATAAGCATAAAGTCGATCTGAAAACCCTACAAAGCTACTCCCATACTCATACTAGTTAGACACAACGAGTAGAAAGTTATATCCAAAGTCCCAAAAGTTAGACCATATCGCAAACTTTTAGCACCAGAACACAAAATTTAGGCTCGTATTAAAAAAGTCGATCTGAAAATCCTAAAAAGCTACTCATATAGTCATAATAGTTAGACACAAAGAGTAGGAAGTTATATCCAAAGTCCCAAAAGTTCGTTTGGTGTACGCTTTTTGTAGTAGCAGTAGTTGTTGTTGTAGCCGTAGTAGGTGTAGTAGTAGTTGGTTGTGGAAGTTGTAATAGTTGTAGTAGTAGTTGGTTGTGGAAGTTGTAGATGCAGTTGTTGTAGAAGTTGTAGTAGTAGTAGTACTAGTTGAAGTTGTTAGATGATGTGTTTGGTTTAGCCGAGGATAACTTTTGAAATAGTAGCGGACAACTTTTGAAATAGTAGAGGACAACTTTTGAAATAGCAGAGGACAACTTTTGAAATAGTAGAGGACAACTTTTGTTTTGACAAAGACAACTTTTGAATCAAGAAGGACAACTTTTGAAATAGTAAAGGTCGACTTTTGAATTGGAAAGGACAACTTTTGAAATAGTATAGGACAATTTTTGAAATAGTAGAGGACAACTTTTGAATTGACAAAGACAACTTTTGAATTGAGAAGGACAACTTTTGAAATAGTAGAGGACAACTTTCAGGTTAGTTTTGAAATAGCAGAGGCCGAGTTTTATGGGACTGACTTAACAAGCGCGTTGGAAATTTTTATTCTTGTACTTATCCTAACCTCTTTGGATTGCAATATCTTTGTCACTTTCACAAAGGACAGACAACCGAGAAGCCATGTAGGTGAAATAAATAAAATCTTGGGCTGGGAAAGTTCTCCACTATCCAGTTAGTAGTGGGTCTATTGAGCAGGGTAATGTCTACGCGCCCTGAATATGATTCAACATAGCGTGGCTAACCTTTTGGACCTTGACTATAACTTTCTACTCGTTGTGTCTAACTATTATGACTATGTGGGTAGATTTTTAAGCTTTTTAGGTCGACTTTTTTAATACGTACCTACATTTTTGTGTTCTGGGGGTAACATTTTTGCGATTTGGTATAACTTTTGGGACTTTGGATATAACTTCCTACTCTTTGTGTCTAACTATTATGACTATATGAGTAGCTTTTTAGGATTTTCAGATCGACTTTTTTAATACGAGCCTAAATTTTTGTGTTCTGGTGCTAAAAGTTTGCGATATGGTCTAACTTTTGGGACTTTGGATATAACTTTCTACTCGTTGTGTCTAACTAGTATGAGTATGGGAGTAGCTTTGTAGGGTTTTCAGATCGACTTTATGCTTTTGAACCCTAAATTTTTGTGTTTTGGTGCTAAAATTTTGCACTTTGGCCTAACTTTTGGGACTTTGGATATAACTTTCTGCTCGTTGTGTCTAACTAGTATGAGTATGGGAGTAGCTTTGTAGGGTTTTCAGATCGACTTTATGCTTATGATCCTAAATTTTGTGTGTGTGTTGGTGCTAAAATGTTGCGATTTGGCCTAACTTTTTGGGCCTTGACTATAACTACTCGCTGTGTCTAACTATTATGACTATGTGCGTCGATCTTTAGGCTTTTTATGTCGACTTTTTTAATACGAGCCTACATTCTTGTGTTCTAGTGCTAAAATTTTGCTATTTGGCGTAAGTTTTGGGATTTTGGATATACCTTCCTGCTCGTTGTGTCTAACTATTATGCCAATATGAGTAGGTTTGTAGGGTTTTTAGGTCGACTTTTTGAATATGCGCCTATATTTTTGTGTTCTGGTGGTACAATGTTTGCGCTTTGGCCTAACTTTTTGGTCTTTGGATATAACTATCTTTTCGATGTTTCTAACTAGTATGAGTTTGGGAGTAGATTTGTAGGGTTTTCAGATCGACTTTTTACTTATGAGTCTAAATTTGTGTATTCTGGTGCTAAGATTTTGCGATTTGTTCTAACTTTTGGGACATTGAATCTAAATTCCTGGTCGTTGTGTCTAACTATTATGACTATGTGAGTAGCTGTTTAGGGTTTTTAGATCGTCTTTTTGATATGAGCCTACATTTTTTGTGTTATGAGGGTAAAATTTTTGCGATTTGGTGTAACCTTTGGGACTTTGGATATAACTATCTGTTCGATGCGTCTAACTAGTATGAGTTTGGGAGTAGCTTTGTAGGGTTTGAGATCGACTCTTTGGTTATGAGCCTAAATTTGTTGTGTTTTGGTGCTAAAATTTTGTGTTTTGGCCTAACTTTTTGGACCTTGACTATAACTTTCTACTCGTTGTGCCTAACTAGTATGAGTATGGGAGTAGCTTTGTAGGGTTTTCAGCTCGACTTTATGCTTATGCGCCTAAATTTTTTTCTGTTTTGGTACTAACATTTTGCGATTTGGTGTAACTTTTGGGAGTTTGGATATAACTTCCTACTCTTGTTTCTAACTATTATGACTATATGAGTAGTTTTTTTTAGGATTTTCAGATCGACTTTTTTAATACGAGCCTAAATTTTATTTGTTCTGGTGTTAAAATTTTACGCTATGGTCTAACTTTTGTGACTTTGGATATAACTTTCTACTCGTTGTGTCTAACTAGTATGAGTATGGGAGTAGCTTTGTATGGTTTTCAGATCGACTTTATGGTTATGAGCCTAATTTTTTTGTGTTTTGGTGCTAAAATTTTGCGCTTTGGCCTAACTTTTTGGACCTTGACTATAACTTTCTACTCGTTGTGTCTAACTAGTATGAGTATGGGAGTAGCTTTGTAGGGTTTTCAGATCGACTTTATGCTTATGCGCCTAAATTTTTTTCTGTTTTGGTGCTAACATTTTGCGATTTGGCCTAACTTTTTGGACTTTGACTACAACTTTCTACTCGTTGTGTGTAACTATTATGACTATGTGCGTAGATTTTTAGGGCTTTTAGGTCGACTTTTTTAATACGAACCTACATTTTTGTGTTCTGGGGGTAACATTTTTGTGCTTTGGCGTAACTTTTGGGACTTTGGATATAACTTCCTGCTCTTTGTGTCTTACAATTATAACTATATGAGTAGCATTTTAGGGTTTTAGGTCGACTTTATGAATATGCGTCTACATTTTTTTGTGTTCTAGTGGTAAAATGTTAGCGATTTGGCCTAACTTTTTGGACTTCGGATATAACTATCTGTTCGACACGTCTAACTAGTATGAGTATGGGAGTAGATTTGTAGGGTTTTCAGATCGACTTTTTGGTTATGAGCCTAAATTTGTGTGTTCTGGTGCTAAAATTTTGCGATTTGTTCTAACTTTTTGGCCATTGAATCTAAATTCCTGGTCGTTGTGTCTAACTATTATGACTATGTGAGTAGCTTTTTACTTCGCCTTTTTGAATATGAGACTACATTTTTTGTGTTCTGAGGGTAAATATTTTGCGCTTTGGCGTAACTTTTGGGACTTTGGATATAACTATCTGTTCGATGCGTCTAACTAGTATGAGTATGGGGGTAGCTTTTAGGGTTTGAGATCGACTCTTTGCTTATGAGCCTAACTTTTTTGTGTGTTTTGGTGGTAAAATTTTGCGATTTTGCCTAACTTTTTGGCCCTTGACTATAACTTTCTACTCGTTGTGTCTAACTATTATGACTATGTGCGTAGATTTTTAGGCTTTTTAGGTCGACTTTTTTAATACGAACCTATATTTTGTGTTCTAGGGGTAACCTTTTTTGCGATTTGGCGTAACTTTTGGGCTTTTGGATATACCTTCCTGCTCGTTGTGTCTAACTATTATGCCAATATAAGTAGGTTTGTATGGTTTTCAAATCGGATTTTTGCTTATGAGCCTAAATTTTGTGTTCTGGTGATAACATTTTGCGATTTGGTCTAACTTTTTGGACATTGAATCTATATTCCTGCTCGGTGTATCTAACTATTATGACTATGTGTGTAGAATTTTAAGCTTTTTAGGTCGACTTTTTTAATACGAGCCTATATTTTGTGTTCTGGGGTAACATTTTTTGCGCTTAGGCGTAACTTTTGGGATTTTTGCTATTACTTCCTGTTCATTGTGTCTAACTATTACGCCTATATGAGTAGGTTTGTAAGGTTTTCAGCTCGACTTTTTGCTTATGAGCCTAAATTGTTGTGTTCTGGTGCTAACATTTTGCGATTTGGTCTAACTTTTTGGACATTGAATCTAAATTCCTGCTCGGTGTGTCTAACTATAATGACTATGTAAGTAGCTTTTTAGGATTTTTAGTTCGCCTTTTATATATATATATATATATATATATATATATATATATATATATATATATATATATATATAAGAAGACAAAAATATGTACTCGGCTGAACGTTTACACTGTAATGTTATTTATAAAATAACTGTTTTAGTATAAAACTGGTTTAAAATACGCATATTTTGATATAGATTACGTCTAAATATGACTAAAACTAACCGGGTCGCCTTGTTTTTTTTTGTGTCTTTCAGCGTTGTCATTAATCATCGAGCTGTAAAAGGTATTAAGATATTCGTTCTATTAGTCTGTTGACTTGTATCCTATACTAATAACATAGGTTTAGACAAACAGCGAACTAGAGTGAATAATCTATAAACATACAGCTATACATACATACACACACATACATACACTCACAACCAGACAGAGAGAGAGAGAGAGAGAGAGAGCGAGACAGAAATATACCTTAGTTACGAAGCCGGCACATTGATGAAAGAAAATAACTTGTTATACTAAAAACTATATCTTGTTTGGTATCTATTTGCGTGTCTCGAGATGAAGGATTTAAAAATAAATAACTTATATTATATATATATATATTTTTATTAGTAGTAAATTACTTGTTTATTTAGTAACGCGCCTATGTGTTAAAGTTCACCTTTTTAGTGCACGCACAATAAACCCTCAAGTGCTATACAATGCCACACGCCACTCGCGAGAGAGCAATTATATCAATTATCCCCGGGACGCGTGGGGAACAATAGCCTTCTTTCGGTCAATGGAGCGTACTGTTACAGATTCATTCTGGGGTGCTCTATTGGATACTGTTAATATGGGGTATTTATTTTAATGTTAAACAGGATTAGTTACAAGTATAGTAGCTTTATTGTTTTTTTAAAGGAACTAAACATTAAACATATAACTACTCTTAAAATTATCTTTACAACGAGTCCAAACTCGACTATATGTGAATAAAAAATAAGCTAACCATCACTATCATGTGTCGTTCTATCTGATAATAATTCCGGGTTTAAAAACGATTATTTAGATGATGAAAATACAATAAAAATGTTTGGGACTTACCCCTAAACATCAGTTTCTTCTTCTATCACATTACCATGACAGACTGTATAAGATGTAGGGGTGTTACGGTGTACACCATACGAAAGGTCGGTCATTTTACCTTTGTTAGCGTATTTAGTAAACCCTGTAGTGGGAACTATATTACACGTGAGCGATGCATGGCACATTCATGCAAATATCGACCTAAGACAGCCGACATTGCTTCTATGCACCGTTATTAAAATACCGTCGGTCAACTATGATTATCTATAATATTCATCTTACTACCGCTATAGGGCAGACCTCTTAGTTATACATCACGTATGCGTCACCTTTATTAATAACATTAACGGTAAGTTACGACTATCATATAGGTACAGATGTTTGTGGAGTTCGCGTTTTGGGGTCGATTCTTTTAGTGGTTCTTATTGCTTACGGTGTGTTGATATTGATAACCACTTTATAGTGATGTAACGAATGTGTATGTACATATTGGGTGAGCGATTGATCGCTCTACTTATCACTTCAATATTTATTTATACAGCTATTTGTATACTGAATCACACAAACACACAATCACCTCTCCATCAAACCCTGCTATTCATCCGCTTGTTCTACGACCCACACACGAACACAGGTACCTCTCCATCAATAAACATTACATTTTGTATCAGTCAGCGAAGCTATCCGAAGACTGGTCCTTTTGTTTACTCTCTGAGTAATATGCACATACACACATGAACACGCACACAGGCTTTTTTTTTTTTTTGGGGGGGGGGCTCTGTTCCCAAATATACATGCTCTGTGAGGCAGCTGACATGTACTACACCTATCTTTTCTGCTATGAACGTTGGGGTGCACTCTCGATCTCCTCTATTAGTGGACTTAGCTTGATCTTAATATATTTCTTACACCTATGTTATAAATTCGATAATTCCAGTCAGCATAGCGACGCAGCGAGACCGCTTGGGAAAAAGAAATCTTTACTCTCACGGGAGCGGTTTATTGATTGGGTCATTATGTGACACGGTAGGAGACTATCGTTCTTTCATGTCATCAGCGTGAAATACCTGATTAAATATCACTGATTATGGTCCGTATCTATCTTAATTACGGTCCCTTGGATATAATAACTATTACTATTACTATTATATGTATATATACTCGCCATAACTATGAAATAACTAACGTATCACTACTCCCTAATATGGTAGTTTCACTTCCGGAGTGGGCGTGGTCTATAGCCGGACAACACACACACACACTAGCTCCTATTGGAAGTCACTTTGGCGGGAAAAATTGATGTCCAATACATGACTCAGTAATTATCCCTTCAACTACAAACCCCTTCATGCACTATACATATATATCATGACATCACTCTGGCTTGCCGCAGCTTGGCGCCGTCTCTATATAACTCTTGTACTTAAAGGGTACTGGACTTCGTAGGGTATACCCTACTCTTTGGTCAACTAAAAAAGCGAGAGCATAACGTGCGCCTCCTACTACTAGTGATGCTTATGAAAGTGATGCTTATGAAAGTGTTGCTTATGAAAGTGATGCTTATGAAAGTGATGCTTATGAAAGTGTTGCTTATGAAAGTGATGCTTATGAAAGTGTTGTTTATGAAACACACTTAGAACAGTGCAGGTTACTCTTCCAGCCGCAGGTTTTCTCTGCCACCTCATGTTGAATTAGCAAATTTGTGTCATCCTCTTATTTTCAATTTTTCCCCTTGATGGTGAAGGTTAAAGGAAGCGGTATCAAGAGTGCCCCAATCATTGCCAAGGCTAAGGTGTGATTGTTTCCTCTCTGTGATGGCTTCATGAAGGTCTTCACCTCGGGATGATTGTTTCCTCTATATGATGGCTTCATGTAGGTCTTCACCTCGGGATGATTGTTTCCTCTCTGTGATGGCTTCATAAAGGTCTTCACCTCGGGATGATTGTTTCCTCTCTGTGATGGCTTCATAAAGGTCTTCACCTCGGGATGATTGTTTCCTCTCTGTGATGGCTTCATAAAGGTCTTCACCTCGGGATGATTGTTTCCTCTATGTGATGGCTTCATGTAGGTCTTCACCTCGGGATGATTGTTTCCTCTCTGTGATGGCTTCATAAAGGTCTTCACCTTGGGATGATTGTTTCCTCTCTGTGATGGCTTCATAAAGGTCTTCACCTCGGGATGATTGTTTCCTCTATGTGATGGCTTCATGTAGGTCTTCACCTCGGGATGATTGTTTCCTCTCTGTGATGGCTTCATAAAGGTCTTCACCTCGGGATGATTGTTTCCTTTCTGTGATGGCTTCATAAAGGTCTTCACCTCGGGATGATTGTTTCCTCTCTGTGATGGCTTCATGAAGGTCTTCACCTCGGGATGATTGTTTCCTCTCTGTGATGGCTTCATGAAGGTCTTCACCTTGGGATGATTGTTTCCTCTCTGTGATGGCTTCATGAAGGTCTTCACCTTGGGATGATTGTTTCCTCTCTGTGATGGCTTCATGAAGGTCTTCACCTCGGGATGATTGTTTCCTCTCTGGGATGGCTTCATGAAGGTCTTCAGCTTGGGATGATTGTTTCCTCTCTGGGATGGCTTCATGTAGGTCTTTACCTAGGGATGATTATTTCCTCTCTGTGATGGCTTCATGATGACCTTCACCTCCGAATTAAACTGTTTTTTTTTTTTGTCGCTGCGTGGCTGGATATAGGACTTTCCTCTTTGGTTTAATGTCATGTAGTTAAGCATTTTCTATGCTGGAAAGCTGTCAACTGTTGGTTGCGACCCCTTCTCTCAGACCAACCTTGAACTAAAATAAGATTCATTACGACGAACATTCTCCACCGTCAACTATCTGTGACCCCTTCTCTCAGACCAACCTTGAACTAAAATAAGATTCATTACGACGAACATTCTCCACCGTCAACTATCTGTGACCCCTTCTCTCAGACCAACATTGAACTAAAATAAGATTCATTACGACGAACATTCTCCACCGTCAACTATCTGTGACCCCTTCTCTCAGACCAACATTGAACTAAAATAAGATTCATTACGACGAACATTCTCCACCGTCAACTATCTGTGACCCCTTCTCTCGGACCAACCGAAAGTTTAAATCAAAGGATTCACCAAGTCCTAGACCATTGTGTCTCATCGATAGTTTTCAGTCACAAGTAGACACCTTAATGTGTCCATGTGTGTGCAGTACTAAGTACAGTGCAGATTCCATACAAGGCGCCTAGAGGGCTTATATATTAAGTCATAGAATACCACTTTCTACTGATGTCTTATTGATATAAAGACCGCACTTTTTAGTCAAACTTCAACTGCAGCAAAATGTCAAATCTAACATGGCAGAGAACCGTCAGAGCTGGCTCGTGGCGCGAAAACTTTCTCTTGGGGCTCAGTAACTTTATGGGCGCTGTGTTCTTAGCGTCGAAAATCTGTCATCTCCAGTTTCACGTCACGAATGTGTCATCACTTTCTCCTGTGTCAAGGTCGTGACGTTGGCTTGTTGGTGCTGTAAATGTGCCATCACTTTCTCCTGTGTCAAGGTCGTGACGTTGTCCTGTTGGTGCTGTAAATGTGTCATCACTTTCTCCTGTGTCAAGGTCGTGACGTTGGCCTGTTTGTGCTGTAAATGTGTCATCACTTTCTCCTGTGTCAAGGTCGTGACGTTGGCCTGTTTGTGCTATAAATGTGTCATCACTTTCTCCTGTGTCAAGGTCGTGACGTTGGCTTGTTTGTGCTGTAAATGTGTCATCACTTTCTCCTGTGTCATGGTCGTGACATTGACCTGTTGGTGCTGTAAATGTGCCATCACTTTCTTCTGTATCAAGGTCGTGACGTTGGCCTGTTTGTGCTGTAGATGTGCCAGCACTTTCTCCCGTGTCAAGGTCATGATTTTGTCCTGTTAGTGCTGTAAATGTGCCATCACTTTCTCCTGGGCCAAGGTCGTGACTTTGGCCTGTTTGTGCTGTAAATGTGCCAGCACTTTCTCCCGTGTCAAGGTCATGATGTTGTCCTGTTGGTGCTGTAAATGTGCCATCACTTTCTCCTGGGCCAAGATCCTGACTTTGGCCTGTTTGTGCTGTAAATGTGCCATCACTTTCTCCTGGGCCAAGATCCTGACTTTGGCCTGTTTGTGCTGTAAATGTGCCAGCACTTTCTTCCGTGTCAAGGTCGTGACGTTGGCTTGTTGGTGCTGTAAATGTGCCATCACTTTCTCCTGTGTCAAGGTCATGACGTTGTCCTGTTGGAGCTGTAAATGTGCCAACACTGTCTACTGGGCCAAGGTCGTGGCTTTGCCTGTTTGTGCTGTAAATGTGTCAGCACTTTCTCCTGTGTCAAGGTCGTGACGTTGGCTTGTTGGTGCTGTAAATGTGTCATCACTTTCTCCTGTGTCAAGGTCGTGACGTTTTTTTTATGTCGGTACTGTAAATGTGTCATCACTTTCTCCTGTGTCAAGGTCGTGACGTTGGCCTGTTTGTACTGTAAATGTGTCATCACTTTCTCCTGTGTCAAGGTCGTGACGTTGGCCTGTTTGTGCTATAAATGTGCCATCACTTTCTCCTGGGTCAAGATCGTGACGTTGGCCTGTTGGTGCTGTAAATGTGCCATCACTTTCTCCTGTGTCAAGGTCGTGACTTTGGCCTGTTGATGCTGTAAATGTGTCATCACTTTCTCCTGTGTCAAGGTCGTGACTTTGGCCTGTTGATCGCACCCACCTTTCCATGTCCCGCTAACAAATTATTACAAACCCTTTTAGAGTCCTGCTATACATATTAGATAATGGCTAAGAAAGATTCGGCAATGAAAATGTTGGCTCTAGAAACAGCACTAAGGAAAGATTATTAGCTAATAATCTATACTAATTAGGAGAAATACCTCTACTAGACGTACAATCTTACATATATCTGGGCAGTAATATAGATAAAGAGAGAGGAACAGAAAATGATACCAAAAATAAGGATATAAAAAGCAAGAGGAGCTTTTATTGCACTGGGAAAGATATGGAAGTCCAAAGAAATTAGGTTAAATATAAAAAAAAATGTTCAACTCCAGTGTTAAGTGAGTCCTATTACATGGCTGTGAAACATAGAGAACAACAAAATTGACAATCACGAAGATAGACTTTTCATTAATGGATGCTTATGCAGAATAAAAGGATGGAGATGGCAAGACAAAATCACTAACATAGAATTATGGAAATGTACCAGTCAAATACCAGTGGATAAAGAGATACAGCGAAGACGATGGCGCTGGATAGAACACACACTACGGAAGCCAACTGAGAGTATTACACAACAGGCCCTTTTTTTATTAATTCCCAGGGGAAAAGACAAAGAGGAAGACCAAAGAATTCTTGGAGAAGACAGATAGAAGCAGAGATGAAGATGATGGGGAAGACATGGAATGATCCTAAAAGAATGGCAAGAAACAGAACGACTTTGAAAGTTTTTGTTGAAGACCTATGCTCCGCAGGGAGCTGAAAGGGAGAAGAAGAGGAAGAGAAGAATCTATATTAGGAATTACGATAACGCGGCAGTGTTGTTAATCACAAAATACAATGCAAATAGGATTCAGGCATGGATGTTTATCATCATTTTATCTATTTAAAATATGCAAGAGTTTAGGTTTATTGGATGATGGAAGGGAATCACTTGATACAAATGTTGATGATACAGACTTGATAGCAGACTTGTATTATTATTATATACCCCAAAGAAGCGCGCTATAGGTTGGATGACGCATGCACTCATAAAAGACCAAGAACAGTCACAAAACTTATAGACAATCAACTCTTAAGGAAAAACAAAATTGCAGCAAAACGAAATCTTCGATCGCCATGCGACGAGTGGTCGCACACTTGCAGAAGGTGACGGATATAACATAATACAAATAATTGTCACAAGGTGCCTTGCCAATTTGTTGCTTTCAAGTCTGAATCTTACACTCTTCTCTCTTGACCCTCAGGATTACCGACAAATAAGCTCTGGGTGGTTTTTGCAAAAATGTTTGAGAATCGCTGTCCCTCTGACACCAACACTGTCTATTCCCCGATGTTGCAACCATACAGCACATTTGTTGCCGCGGACACTAGCCAGCCCACTAAAAGAGCATCAAACAAACATTCAATATGTGGAGATAAACATGGAGCAGGCTTTAGGACTCTACAGATGCTTCTATTAACGATTGTTTTAAACAATAAACGGTCTGGTGCAATGGTGTAGCGTGGGGTAGAGGTGGGGGTACTCAAGTCTTGCACGGATACAACTTTATTAAAGGGGGCAACATTTCAATTGATAAAAAGAAGAGTAGTAATAAATGCATAAATAAATACATGAATGCATGCATGAATAAATACATGTATAAATACATGAATACATAAATGTTCAGGTTAGGGACGCACTAGTTTCGTCCTTGGTGCTGGCAACCCACGTATTTGGCCCGGGGGCAGACAATCTACGATACGACGCTGGCAAAGTTTTCAACATTCTGAATATGCTGACGTCGCTTTTCTTACGTCATAAGAACTAATGTGCAGTAAGCACATTCTTTCATGGCCCACTTTAGCAGAAAGTCAACTCATGTTTCTTCTGTTTTGTTTAAAGAGGCATGACTTATTGGACACCGACAACGATATGGGAGACCTCAAACCAATGAAAACACAGCTAATGTTGAATTGGTTTGTTCGAGAATGATATCGATGTCATAAATGGAAGAGTTTTGAGGATCAAAACAAAACAGCCGTGATGAAGAACAGATGAAGCTCTTGATAACTAATGCAAACAGCGTGGTGTTTACATGCCATAAGTACCAGCGCCCCCTTCTGCTCAAGGGAGATAGGCCGACCGCACTAATCCTTTGAATGTTTTATTGTTTACCACGTAATATTCATGTTTGAGCATAAAGCACAGGTTGTCTGTGGAGACATCTTTGCTATTTCGGGCATGGAAGAACATTTGTCTGGCAAGAAAATAACTCAGACGAAACAGCAGACGTAGAGTTATAATTATTCATGGCAACCCTCATGAATAAACATGATGTCCAGGAAGTGGGCCTGTGAACACTCTATTTGCATAAACGAACCTGCATGCTTTACTTGGCTGCCAAGAGAATATATTCTCTCCACAACAAATTAGCAAGTCATGTATGCATGAGAACTACATGCCATGAGAGGAATACTGGACATTATCTTGCTGGAACAAGCAATTCAAGTGATGATATGTGTAAAGAGACGCGGGCGCGTGCGCACACATACACACATTTATGTGTTTGTAAAAATATGAAGCCCATATGATGATGATGACGTTTGGACTGGACAACAAAGTGTAAAATACAATGTAATACACATTGACAGGCGAATGTAGAATAAGAGGAAGATTTGACTAATTAATCAACTACAACAGGTCGCACATACTGGACAACTCTTAGATGAAAGGACGAATATAGGAAACTTGGGTTTTCCCCCTTTTGTTTTGTTAGTTTTTTGTTTTTTTTTTCTGTTTTTCAAAACGAATATAAAGAACTGACCTTGAAGAAAGTGTCACTCTTCACCTTCGGGTAGCTGGCCAGGTGAATGCCCCTGCTTTCTCTCTCGCCAGGGGGCGTGTAGCCTCTGTTATCAAAGTTGAGGCGAAATGTCACGTGACATCCCTTTTCTGTGATTATTTCTTCAATTATATGGATTTCTACGTCAACCTGAGTTTTACCAAAAATAATAAAAAGGCAAAGTGAAATACCGGTGTAAAAGAAACACTTAATATTTTAAAAAATATGCGCATAATGAGAGAAGGTGAGTAACTGTGAGGGCATCTTGGGCCAAATAAAGAAATAGACTTTATAATAGTGGAGAAAATTCTGAAAGATGGATGCTGCCAGATCGATATGTAAAGTAAAAGTTAAGAAAAATAAAAGAAAGCAGAATACGCTAATTAAGAAAGAAATGTAGGATAACGCTGCTATAGCTTTATCAAATATGTTTCATAAAAAATGTGTCAAGATCGCTTCAAGCGATGACAAGATGGGAAGAATGTTCAAGAACTGGGAACGGTGACAAAGCGAACAAGATATAAGAGAACTGTGATTTCTATTTGAATGACATTATGGTTTTTTTTTCTTCGTCCAACCATTTAAGAGCAAGCAAGAGAAGAATAAGCAGAATGTCATAGATAGAGAAAAGAACCAAAAAATGTACATTTTACAGCACATACTATTTTAGAAAACATGAGAACATTGGGGGGGGGGGGGTATTAAAATAAAACGACACGATGACCTAGAGAAGATCATAATGGAGAGCATGATATCAGGTAGACTGGGAGAGGACCAAGAAGAAGATGTGTGTAAGATGTCACAAACGAGCTGGGATTAACTGTTGCAGGCGCTGGACATCTCGCCCAAGGTCAGAGAAAACTTCACAGTAGCTATCATGGGAGGTAAGTTCCAGGGTTAAGGCATAAAAATGCGAAGCTGCGGTAAAGCTGAATGTGAGGACAAATTTAAAAATAGAAAAAAATGGTATGTAAGAAGCTTTACGTGATAAGTGGACGACACAGACTAAACGACGTTTCGGCTTCAAGGTCGTATCGTTGGCCTGTTGGTGCCGTAAATGTGCCATGACTTTCTCATGTGCATTTCACATGTGCTGTAAATGTGCCATGACTTTCTCATGTGCATTTCACATGTGCTGTAAATGTGCCATGACTTTCTCATGTGCATTTCACATGTGCTGTAAATGTGCCATGACTTTCTCATGTGCATTTCACATGTGCTGTAAATGTGCCATCACTTTCTCATGTGCATTTCACATGTGCTGTAAATGTGCCATCACTTTCTCATGTGCATTTCACATGTGCTGTAAATGTGCCATCACTTTCTCATGTGCATTTCACATGTGCTGTAAATGTGCCATCACTTTCTCATGTGCATTTCACATGTGCTGTAAATGTGCCATCACTTTCTCATGTGCATTTCACATGTGCTGTAAATGTGCCATCACTTTCTCATGTGCATTTCACATGTGCTGTAAATGTGCCATCACTTTCTCATGTGCATTTCACATGTGCTGTAAATGTGCCATCACTTTCTCATGTGCATTTCACATGTGCTGTAAATGTGCCATCACTTTCTCATGTGCATTTCACATGTGCTGTAAATGCTATGACATTGGGCCGAAACGTCGTTTAATCTGTGTCGTCCACTTATCACGTAAAGCTTCTTACATACCATTTTTTTCTATTTTTTAATTTTTCCCCAAGGTAAGTTCCAACAGGAACAGATTTCGAAGTTCTTGCTACGTCATCACAGTTGTTTGTACTTGATTTCTGTTTGTTGATTGATTGTCCAGACATCTGATATTCCTATAGGATGGTCACACCTGTTTGTTTTATTGTTGAAATATTTCTATCTCAGCATTGGTGAAGTGACAATGGTTGGACATAAATATTTATATCTCAACACTGGTGAAGTAACAATGGTTGAACATAAATATTTATATCTCAACACTGGTGAAGTAACAATGGTTGAACATAAATATTTATATCTCAACACTGGTGAAGTAACAATGGTTGAACATAAATATTTATATCTCAGCATTGGTGAAGTGACAATGGTTGAACATAAATATTGATATCATCGTCAGCTCTATATCAGAATTATTGTCCTCCTATCTTGGCTTGGTTACTAATTGTAAGTTTTACAGACCGTATTGTAGCGACCTTCACCCGGTTGTAACCACAATCATATGTTAGCTCAAGTAACGTTTTTTTTTTTTTTTTTCAAAGAAAACCCTGAACGATCTTGCACATAATGAACACGAATTAATAAACGCGCTGTTATTTGATGTCAGTATTCTGTTTTCTGAGTATGAGTTGCGGCATGCAGAGACTTTGTCATGTCTCTAAAATGTGTGGTTTCTATGGAATGATATTAATACTTAGAATAGTTACTCTCAAGATCATAGGAGGATTATTGGTGAATGAATGGCTTGCGCTTCATTCAACCGACAACTTTGATCAACTTGTCCTCCGTAGATTGAAGCTGTCAAAGTCCCCTATAGGTTGAAGGCTATCAAAGTCCCCCATAGATTGAAGGCTATCAAAGTCCCCCATAGGTTGAAGGCTGTCAAATGTCCGCCATAGATTGAAGGCTGTCAAAGTCCCACATAGATTGAAGGCTGTCAAAGTCCCCCATAGATTGAAGGCTGTCAAAGTCCCCCATAGATTGAAGGCTGTCGAAGTCCCCCATAGATTGAAGGCTGTCAAAGTCCCCCATAGATTGAAGGCTGTCAAAGTCCCCCATAGATTGAAGGCTGTCAAAGTCCCCCATAGATTGAAGACGATTTGGACAAATGTGATTCAATAAAGTTACTGTTAATATACACTTTGCTAGTCTCTAAAAATCTGATCTAGTATCAACAGAAATAAAACAGAAAACCATGAGACCATCAAGCTACATCAAAATCTGATCTTGTATCAGCAGAAATAAAACAGAAAACCATGAGACCATCAAGCTACATCAAAATCTGATCTAGTATCAGCAGAAATAAAACAGAAAACCATGAGACCATCAAGCTACATCAAAATCTGATCTAGTATCAGCAGAAATAAAACATAAAACCATGAGTCCATCAAGCTACATCAAAATCTGATCTAGTATCAGCAGAAATAAAACAACACACAGAAAACCATGAGGCCATCAAAATCTACATCAAAATCTGATCTAGTATCATCATCATCATCATGTACCCTGCCGGTTGGCGTAGGCGATCATGTCCCTTCACAATCTTCTATTTACAGTGCATCGTATCAGTTCTGTTGTTGACTGTTTTCCATGCCATGACACCAAGCTATCCTGTATTTTCTCTCTTTGTCGTCCGCGACCTCTCTTTCCTTTTATTTTGCCAGTTGTAACCAAGTATTCCAACTTTCCTCTTCTCATGATGTGCCCGAAAAATGTTGATTGCTTCATTCTGATATTTTTAAAGAGCTCCCTTTTTGTGTTGGCCTCTTTGAGAACTTCCTCATTGGTCTTTTTATCTGTCCAGGGAACTTTCAACATTCTTCTGAGAAATCCCAACTCTGTGGCCTCTAATCGTCTTTTCATTTGTTTGTCTACTGTCCATGATTCGCTTCCATAGGTCAGAATTGGTTTATATAGCACCGATGAACTCTCTTTCTCATTTTTATTGACATAGATTTGTTGCATAAGATATTTTTCATTTTCTGAAATGCTATTTTGGCCTGAGCTATTCTGCTTTTTATTTCTGTTGTGCATCTCCCATCTGATGTAATCATTGTGCCCAAGTATTTGAAACGTTGTACTTGTTTCAGATTTATCTCGTTTATTTTTATGCTGCATGATGGTGATGATTGTTTCTTCCATATAACCTTTACTTCTGTTTTCTTACTATTCAGGTTGAGACCTTTCTTGTTGCTTTCTTTTACTATTATATCTATCATTTCTTGTAGCTCATTCTCTGCCTCTGCTATTAAGACTGCGGCATACGCATATCGCAAATTATTTATGTTGTGACCGTTGACTTCAATTCCTTTTTTGTCTACTATTGATCTCATAATATATTCGCTGTAAAGTGAAATCAAATCCGGTGACAGAACACAGCCTTGTCTGACTCCTTGTTTTATATATTGGAATTGTCCTGTTTGGTTGTTAATTCGTATAGCTGCTGTTTGTTGCCAGTACATGTTTTTTATGATTCGCAGATCCTTGCCATCAATGTTTAATTTCTCCAGCATATTTATTATTTCCACATGCTTTACTTTGTCAAATGCTTTTGTGTAGTCTATAAAGCACATATATAGATCTTTCTTTGCCTCTATAGATCTTTCTATCAATGTCCTTAAGATGTATATTGCATTATTGGTGCCCTTTCCTTCCACAAATCCACATTGTTCCTCACTTATTTCTGGTTTTATTTTGTTCCTTACACGTCTCATAATTATTCTTAGTAATATTTTAGTCATATGGCTCATGAGATTAATAGTCGATGGTCTTCACAATCAGTGGCGCCTGACTTCTTCGGTATGGCTACAAAGATAGATTTTAGTAGATCTTCGGGTATGTGTCCAATGTTATATATGTCATTGAGTAATTTTGTTATGACTTGTACTCCCAACTCTCCTAATGCATTTATCTCTTCGATTGTTATATTGTCAGGACCTGGAGCTTTGCCTCTTTCATGTGTTGAATTGCGTCCTCCACTTCACTCTGCATTATTGGTGGTCCTGTGTCTTCATTTGAATTGTTTAATTCTGGTCTTTCATCATCATAGAGTTGACTGATATATTCTGTCCATCTTTCTATTGTCTTCTCCTGTTCCATTATTATATTTCCTTCCTTTGATTTCACACATCCTGAAACTTTGACTTCTTTTCTTCCTGTTAATTCATTTAACTGATTGTGCATAAATTTTGGGTCTTTCTTTTGTTGTTTTTCCATTTCTTCACATTTCTGTTTTTAACCATCCTTCCTTTGCTTCTCTGCACTTGTTTTGGATCTCTTTGTGCAATATTTTGTATGCTCGTTCTTCTTTCTTATGTTTTCTTCTTTCGTCCATTAGTTGTAATATTTCTTCTGTCATCCATTTCTTTTTGTTGATTCTTTTAGTCACTGGTATTACTTCTTTTGATGTTTGCTGAATCGATTGTTTGAGCATTTCCAACTGCTCCTGGATGTCCTGTATTTTCTCAATAGTATTATATATATTTTGTACGATCATGCTGTACTTATCACTCATCTGTTTATCTACTCTTAGCATATCTAGTTCTAATGTTATATTTCTTGTGATTTCTGTGCATTCCGCAGTTTTATTCGTATCTTTCCAACTACTGGTACATGGTCACTATTACAATCTGCTCCTGGCCTTGTTTTAATCGATGTTAGCCCATTCCTGAATCTTCTCTGTACCAGTATAAAATCAATTTGATTGTGTACTTTTTGTCTCGGCTTTGCCATGTCCATATTCGCCTAGGGTGTTGTTTGAACCAGGTGTTACCTATAATCATTTCATGTGTCTTTGCCCAATCTATCAATCTATCCCCTCTATCATTCGTCTCGCCAAGGCCATGCCCCCCAGTCACATTTTGCACTTTAGCTGTTCTTACTTTGCATTGAAATCCCCTAATACAACAGTTATTTCTTGGGATTTACACTGTTCCATGGCCGCCTCTAGCTCCTCGTAAAAAGTGTCAATGTCTTCTTCTTCGCTATTACTACTTGTTGGTGCATACACTTGAATTATGTTGATACCATTGGTCTGCAACTCAATTTTACTAGCAGAATTCTGTCTGATACTGGCCAAAATCCTTTCACTGTTTTCCTTTCACTGATCTAGTATCAGCAGAAATAAAACAGAAAACCATGAGGCCATCAATCTACATCAAAATCTGACCTAGTATCAGCAGAAATAAAACAGAAAACCATGAGACCTTCAATCTACATCAAAATCTGATCTAGTATCAGCAGAAATAAAACAGAAAACCATGAGACCTTCAATCTACATCAAAATCTGATCTAGTATCAGCAGAAATAAAACAGAAAACCATGAGACCTTCAATCTACATCAAAATCTGATCTAGTATCAGCAGAAATAAAACAGAAAACCATGAGACCTTCAATCTACATCAAAATCTGATCTAGTATCAGCAGAAATAAAACAGAAAACCATGAGACCATCAATCTACATCAAAATCTGATCTAGTATCAGCAGAAATAAAACAGAAAACCATGAGACCATTCAATCTACATCAAAATCTGATCTAGTATCAGCAGAAATAAAACAGAAAACCATGAGACCATCAATCTACATCAAAATCTGATCTAGTATCAGCAGAAATAAAACAGAAAACCATGAGACCTTCAATCTACATCAAAATCTGATCTAGTATCAGCAGAAATAAAACAGAAAACCATGAGGCCATCAATCTACATCAAAATCTGATCTAGTATCAGCAGAAATAAAACAGAAAACCATGAGACCATCAATCTACATCAAAATCTGACAGCAAAAGTGCTTCAGTTTATACAATACAAGATCTATAGCATCTTCATTATGAACATATACAATAGATATATACACGTCTGCAGTATCTTCATTATGAACATATACAATAGATATATACACGTCTATAGTATCTTTATTATGAACATATACAATAGATATATACACGTCTATAGTATCTTCATTATGTACATATAGAGTAGATATATACACGTCTATAGTATCTTCATTATGTACATATAGAGTAGATATATACACATATATAGTATCTTTATTATGAACATATACAAAAACCTACGTTAAAGAACATCTTGGCACATTGCATGAGCTGACCGATGACGTAGTAAGTGAATCCTGTCCGCATGGATCGGTAGATAAGAACACATCCACTCATGTCCTCGGCTTGCACAATGAAGGAAGGACTCTGAGGGAAGAGATCACTGATTTTAATTAACTAAAACTTGATTGTTTTTGTTGCGTTGAAATTGATGACGTGGGAATGCAAAAGAGAAGACGTAATTATATGTGTACTTGATGTAAATATAGTAATTATGTATTTGATGTATGTGTGAGTCACATTAGTGATTATGTGTTTGATTTATATGTGTAGTCACATTATTGATTACGTGTTTGATGTATGTGTGAGTCACATTAGTGATTATGTGTTTGATTTATATGTGTAGTCACATTATTGATTACGTGTTTGATGTATGTGTGAATCACATACGTAATTTTGTGTTTGATGTGCGTGAGCGTTTTTGTGCATATAAACATTGTTTACAATTACTTTGAAGTCGTGTCGCCGGATCATCTTCTCAATATTCCTCTATGGTGCAGAAACAGGAACATTAGACAAGAAAACAGAAAAGAAAATTGAAGCCTTTGAAATGTTGATTTATAGAAGAACATGTAGAATTGGATGGAAAGAAAAGAAAACAAAGGATGAAGTTTTAAAACAACTAAAAATGAAAAGAGAACTACTAAACACAATTAGAACAAGACAAATGACATTTTTGGGACATGTTAAAAGATACAACAGCCTACCAAAGTAATACTGGAAGGAAAAAATACAAGGTAAATGAGGCAGAGGCAGACCAAGACCAATATGGACGAGTAACATCAAAAGGTTTACAGGTCAGCCTATGACAATCTGCATCATCAAAGCAAGAGACAGAGTGGAATGGCGCTCCATTGTAGCCAACCTTCGTTGCGGAGACGACACTCGAAGATGATGATGATGTTAGAGTGGATATGAAGTTATTTGTCACGTTATGTTAGAGAGGATTTAAAGTGATTTGTCACGTTATGTTAGGGAGGATATGAAGTGATTTGTCACGTTATGTTAGGGAGGATATGAAGTGATTTGTCACGTTATGTTAGGGAGGATATGAAGTGATTTGTCACGTTATGTTAGGGAGGATATGAAGTGATTTGTTACGTTATGATAGGGAGGATATGAAGTGATTTGTCACGTTATGTTATGGAGGATATGAAGTGACTTGTCACGTTATGTTAGGGAGGATATGAAGTGATTTGTCACGTTATGTTAGGGAGGATATGAAGTGATTTGTCACGTTATGTTAGGGAGGATATGAAGTTGCTTGTCACGTTATGTTAGAGAGGATTTGAAGTGATTTGTCAAGTTATGTTAGAGAGGATTTGAAGTTATTTGTCACATTATATTAGAGAGGATTTAAAGTGATTTGTCACGTTATATTAGGGAGGATATGAAGTGATTTGTCACGTTATGTTAGGGAGGATATGAAGTGATTTGTCACGTTATGTTATGGAGGATATGAAGTGATTTGTCACGTTATGTTAGGGAAGATTTGAAGTTATTTGTCACGTTATGTTACGGAGGATATGAATTTGTTTGTCACGTTATGTTAGAGAGGATTTGAAGTGAATTGTCACGTTATGTTAGGGAGGATTTAAAGTGATTTGTTACGTTATGTTAGGGAGGATATGAAGTGATTAGTAACATTATGTTAGGGAGGAAATTAAGTGATTTGTCACGTTATGTTAGGGAGGATATGAAGTGATTTGTCACATTATGTTAGGGAGGATATGAAGTGATTTGTCACGTTATGTTAGGGAGGATATGAAGTTATTTGTCACGTTATGTTAGGGAGGATATGAAGTGATTAGTAACATTATGTTAGGGAGGATATGAAGTTATTTGTCACGTTATGTTAGGGAGGATATGAAGTGATTTGTCACGTTATGTTAGGGAGGATATGAAGTGATTTGTCACGTTATGTTATGGAGGATATGAAGTGATTTGTCACGTTATGTTAGGGAGGATTTGAAGTTATTTGTCACGTTATGTTAGGGAGGATATGAAGTGATTTGTCACGTTATGTTAGGGAGGATATGAAGTGATTTGTCACATTATGTTACGGAGGATATGAATTTGTTTGTCACGTTATGTTAGAGAGGATTTGAAGTGAATTGTCACGTTATGTTAGGGAGGATTTAAAGTGATTTGTTACGTTATGTTAGGGAGGATATGAAGTGATTAGTAACATTATGTTAGGGAGGATATGAAGTGATTTGTCACGTTATGTTATGGAGGATATGAAGTGATTTGTCACATTATGTTAGGGAGGATATGAAGTGATTTGTCACGTTATGTTAGGGAGGATATGAAGTTATTTGTCACGTTATGTTAGGGAGGATTTGAAGTGATTTGTCACGTTATATTAGAGAGGATTTGAAGAGATTTGTCGCGTTATGTTAGGGATGATTTGAAACAAATGATTAATTTTTACTTTTAATTTGTTGATGGAAATGTAGTGCTTTTCATGTGCATTTTTGGGGTGCTAAATTATGATTTTCCAGCGCGTTATTTTGTTTGTTATTCTTGTTCATGACTAAATTTTATATTCGTCTTCTTTGTTTCATACGATGAGCTCTCACCTCCATATTGATGTTTGTTTCAATTTATGAATTCTCACCTGCATTTTTGGATGTGAAAATCGAATGGTTTCATGAACGTTGTCAATCTCATTTAAAAAATCCCTGTAATTTCTGCCAGCTAATCTGAAATAGGCAAACGGTTAATTATTATTTTATAATATAACTTGCATTTCAGCATTACTGATAGATCCATACGTTCTTAGAAAGATAGTGAATTAATAACTACTATTTGAACTAACGAATGGACAAGTTGACAGGTTAACAAGTACATTAGACAGATATGTACATACAGAAACATAGACAGCCACGTGCAAACACACATAGACGTAGACAGGTACAGACATAACGATTTTAAAAAATGCTAATTTGCTGGTACGTTCATTACTGCTGTACCTGGGAGCTTGGGTGAAGTGATTCTCAAGAGATGCTGACATAATAAGGTGTGCTGCCTTGGGTGAAGTGATTCTCAAGAGATGCTGACATAATAAGGTGTGCTGCCTTGGGTGAAGTGATTCTCAAGAGATGCTGACATAATAAGGTGTGCTGCCTTGGGTGAAGTGATTCTCAAGAGATGCTGACATAATAAGGTGTGCTGCCTTGGGTGAAGTGATTCTCAAGAGATGCTGACATAATAAGGTGTGCTGTCTTGGGTGAAGTGATTCTCAAGAGATGCTGACATAATAAGGTGTGCTGCCTTGGGTGAAGTGATTCTCAAGAGATGCTGACATAATAAGGTGTGCTGCCTTGGGTGAAGTGATTCTCAAGAGATGCTGACATAATAAGGTGTGCTGCCTTGGGTGAAGTGATTCTCAAGAGATGCTGACATAATAAGGTGTGCTGCCTTGGGTGAAGTGATTCTCAAGAGATGCTGACATAATAAGGTGTGCTGTCTTGGATGAATACTTGGCTCAACAATCTATGTCTACGTGCGTCTGAGCCTATGTTAAGGCGTGTTGTCTTGGATGAATACTTGGCTCAACAATCTATTTCTACGTGAGTCTGAGCCTATGTTAAGGCGTGTTGTCTTGGATGAATACTTGACTCAACAGTCTATTTCTACGTGAGTCTGAGCCTATGTTAAGGCGTGTTGTCTTGGATGAATACTTGACTCAACAGTCTATTTCTACGTGAGTCTGAGCCTATGTTAAGGCGTGCTGTCTTGGATGAATACTTGGTTCAACAATCTATGTCTACGTGCGTCTGAGCCTATGTTTAGGCGTGCTGTCTTGGATGAATACTTGACTCAACAGTCTATGTCTACGTGAGTCTGAGCCTATGTTAAGGCGTGTTGTCTTGGATGAATACTTGGTTCAATAATCTATGTCTACGTGAGTCTGAACCTATGTTTAGGCGTGCTGTCTTGGATGAATACTTGGTTCAACAATCTATGACTACGTGAGTCTGAGCCCATGTTTAAGCGTGTTGTCTTGGATGAATACTTGGTTCAACAATCTATGCCTACGTGAGTCTGAGCCTATGTTAAGGCGTGTTGTCATGGATGAATACTTGGTTCAACAATCTATGACTACGTGAGTCTGAGCCTATGTCAAGGCGTGCTGTCTTGGATGAATACTTGACTCAACAATCTATGTCTACGTGAGTCTGAGCCTATGTTAAGGCGTGTTGTCTTGGATGAATACTTGACTCAACAATCTATGTCTACGTGAGTCTGAGCCTATGTTAAGGCGTGCTGTCTTGGGTGAATACTTGGCTCAACAATCTGTGACTACGTGAGTCTGAGCCTCTCACCGTGAGAAGATATGGTCTATGGGTTAGATCACATATGTTTTTTTTTTTTTTAAGGAATTGTCAAAATTAAAGTAAGTACATAACCCTTAATCAATTTGTTGACACAAAATTAAAATAAGTACATAACACATAATCAATTTGTTGACACAAAATTAAAGTAAGTACATAACAGTAGTAGGAACATGTTGTATCTGATAGTATTTAGGCGCTAAATTAACAAAGATATATAGGGAGGCGCGCGGCGCGCATAAAGCGTGCGGCGCAGGGGAGTTAACCATGACCCCTCGTGTCGGGATGTTGACCTCCCGTATCTGTGACCCCGGAAGTGACGTGTTTATGTCTGGTGTGTGCTGACTTTGGAGTTTTTGACGTACTGGATCGACAGTAATAGGTTAGTAGATTATACAACAACAATGAAAAACGATCAATATAAAACAAAAGACAAAGATATATTTTATTCTTTTATTATCTCAATAGGTGTATAACATACGTTGATATTATATATCATTACAAACATATTTAGTACATTGAGTTAATATATAGTACAAGGATAACAATTATTTATAGCTATGTAGTTGGGTGTCTGCTTAGCTATGTGTCATCGATGAAGCATAAGAGGTGAAACTGTTAGAGATTGCTGGGTAGTCTAAGCTGGAAGTGTAAAGAGTTAAATAAGTTCCTCAGAAAGATTATTGGTCGTGTGTGTTATCGCTACCACATCATCATGTGTCGTGTAGTAAGGTGTGCTAATATTAAATAGTGACGCTCGCTCTTTCTCATTCAATGTAAAGCAAAACAAAATTCTATATTTCACAACTTTATTAATACAACAAATATACAACATATATATATTACTGTCCGGTTGCTGATAATTTTAAGCGTCTGGGTTTCCTACACAACCGCCCTCCATTTTGACAAAACCTTGATCAAAGCTGGAATAGGTAATCGGTGACTCTGCTGAAACATCCGGGGCATCCATATTGGCTGCCGGATCTGTCGTCTGATTAACAAGAGTGAGGTTCCCTTGGTTAACAAAAGGGGGCGTGTAGTTGATCTGGTTAACAACAGGCGGCGTGTAGTTGAGGTTAGCATAAGCGGTTAAAATTTCCTTTCGCATCTCGACTAACGTGATAAATTCCTCTCTCGATAGTGTTATCCCAGTTCTGGTAGGAAACTTCAAAAACTATCACCGCTATATGTCCTTATATTTATCAATGGTCTGTTACGAAAAACACAAACCGAGACTGCCTTAACGCCATCTTTAGACAATGGAACTACCCCTCCTCTGCCTTCATGTCCTAGCATCATCATGTGCCACCCTCAACAACATCATCAACCCTTCATGGCCTATCATCATCATCATGTGCCACCCTCAACACCAACATGTACCCTTCATGTCCTATCATCATCATCATGTGCCACCTTCAACACCATCATCATCCCTTCATGTCCTATCATCATCATCATCATCATCAAGCCACACAAAGTATCAAACCGATTATTAGTGACACATCATCATCATGTGCCACCCTCAATACCATCATCAACCCTTCATGTCCTATCATCATCATCATCATTATCATCATCATGCCACACAAAGTATCAAGTCGCGAAATTCTCTCTCTCTCTCTCTCTCTCTCTCTCTCTCTCTCTCTCGCACAGAGTAGAGGTGTTATTGTATGACGGTCCTGAAAACAATGTAACTAAAGCGGTGGGGCTTATCGGATTAGCTCGTCGAACGTTCTCGCGTGGTCTTAAAAAATATTTAAGAAATGAATATTATCCCTCCCCAGAAAAGATATACCGCTTAAGAGAATGGCTTGGTAGAAGGTCAACAACCATACCCTCCCCTCCACAACATCATCACCTGTAATACAGAGACACTATACCCCCACCCTCATCATCGTCATGTACCATCAATATGTGTGAATCACGCGTTGTAAGTGTTTACCTTTTCCAAAGCTTTTAACGTGTCGCCATACCTTCACTGTAACAATTTAGTATTTGAATATCAATTGGAATAAATAATTATATAAAATACCTCCTTTATCCTGTATCACAGAGAAATTATACCCCCTTCGCCCCGTCAACATTCCGTGTTGATAATATAAAGCATCGTCGTCGTCGGCATCATCATCATCATGAGGCATAGCGGTTGGCGTGTTTTTGTAGTAAGATGGGTAATGTGACCGGTTTGTAAATCAGCTAACTTTGGAAATCTAAGAGTAACTTTAAAATAATGACGATCTCAGAAAGTATGCCCAGTTAAGAAAGTTGGTAGATCAAGTTATATCTTTTGTTGGTTCGGGTCGCGGGCTCGTCGGGTCGGCGCGCGGGGGTCGTCGGGTCGGCACGGGGGTCGTCGGGTCGGCGCGGGGCTCGGGCAACATCATCATGTGTAGTGTGCTAACATTAAATAGTGACGCTCTCTCTCTCTCTCTCTCTCTCTCTCTCTCTCTCTCTCTCTTTCACATTCATGGTAAAGCAAAACAAAATTCGTTCTATATTTCACATATATTTATTAATACAACACATATCTGAGTTTTAAAAAAAAAGAAAAGAAAACGGACTTATTTTACAAAAATGATAAAATCAATATTTAAATGGCGAGGGGTACCGGTACTTTATCACAGATTCAGTCTAGTTGCTAAAATAATTGTTCTGTGACCAGACTCCAGAACAGGTGAGATGATTTTACTATACTCCAGAATACGGTTTTCAAATCTCTCACGATCAAGTGCAAACTGGTGCCAATGAGGAATGAGGTCCCCATCTTCCAGATCAACAAATGAAATGATATCAGGCGCCGCGGCAAACAAACCTAAGGGCAAGTCGAACTATAAGGGTTTTAATGCAACTCTCATTAGGATAGTATAAGGTTTAATGAAACATTCGTTAGGCTAGTTAATCTCGGTACATTATTGGTACTTAAGTTTTAAGAATACAAAATCTATATTTGTATTAGAAGATGTGATGTTGGTAGCTATAACTAACCTGAATGTCTGTGTTTAGAAGAAAAAAAATTGGGATTATAGAATTCTCTGTTAAGTCATGAAATTAACGATCGATACATATGGGTTTGGTGTTGGTATATCAGAAGGGTAAAATAAACGTTAGGTGGTGTCCAAGATGGGAAAGCTTGCTCTTCCAATGACCACTCAGACTCTTCAGAACTTTCCTCGTCTTCTGAGCTTGAACTTGCACTAAAAAGTAGCTGGGCCATACTACGAAATTCTTGAAGTTACAATTCCACTAAAAATATTATTATTAATTTTTTTAAATTTTTTTTTTACCCTTTTTGAATAGGAGACTTAACACAATTTCTAAATATATATATATACACACACACAATCAAACATTTCAGATCGAATAATGAGATACATCAATTGCGAACCATCACCTTTATCACCACTACTGTCCAACAAGGAAATAACTCAATACGATGGCAAACGAGCACTATACAATACAATCTTCATTTAAACGTTGTGCTACCTGGACCCTAGATGCAAGAACAATAAGAAAAAATAACCTCTACAGAGATGAAGATTGTATTGTATAGTGCTCGTATTTAATAATGGGTTAACTTTAGATTCCATCTTCAAGAAGATCCCCGATAGTGTGGTAAACAGAAATGAAACCTCTGAGCATGCGAGGATTCAGCCACTTTCCATATTAAATTCAAGTTCAGAATGTGAGGAGAGTGATGAAAGTTCCGAGATTAGAGGTGTAGAGAATTCTGCTCCGGAGTTAGATTATGAGGAAGTTAATGCTCGCTGGAATGAAATTTACCCTACTATCAGCAACAACACTTCCACTCAACCACACGATCCGACAAAAAATATAATTAACAGGGTATGTATTTGTTTGTCGGTTACTTAGTGTTACAGGCGATTTATAGTCTGATATACCAACACCAAACCCATATGTATCGATCGTTAATTTCATGACTTAACAGAGATTTCTATAATCCCAATTTTTTTTTCTTCTAAACACAGACATTCAGGTTAGTTATAGCTACCAACATCACATCTTCTAAGACAAATATAGATTTTGTATTCTTAAAACTTAAGTACCAATAATGTACCGAGATTAACTAGCCTAACGAATGTTTCATTAAACCTTATACTATCCTAATGAGAGTTGCATTAAAACCCTTATAGTTCGACTTGCCCTTAGGTTTGTTTTGCCGCGGCGCCTGATATCATTTCATTTGTTGATCTGGAAGATGGGGACCTCATTCCTCATTGGCACCAGTTTGCACTTGATCGTGAGAGATTTGAAAACCGTATTCTGGAGTATAGTAAAATCATCTCACCTGTTCTGGAGTCTGGTCACAGAACAATTATTTTAGCAACTAGATTGAATCTGTGATAAAGTACCGGTACCCCTCGCCATTTAAATATTGATTTTTATCATTTTTGTTAAATAAGTCCGTTTTCTTTTCTTTTTTTAAAAGCTCAGATATGTGTTGTATTAATAAATATATGTGAAATATAGAACGAATTTTGTTTTGCTTTACCATGAATGTGAAAGAGAGAGAGAGAGAGAGAGAGAGAGCGTCACTATTTAATGTTAGCACACTACACATGATGATGTTGCCCGAGCCCCGCGCCGACCCGACGACCCCCGTGCCGACCCGACGACCCCCGCGCGCCGACCCGACGAGCTCCGCGCGCCGACCCGACGAGCCCCGCGACCCGAACCAACAAAAGATATAACTTGATCTACCAACTTTCTTAACTGGGCATACTTTCTGAGATCGTCATTATTTTAAAGTTACTCTTAGATTTCCAAAGTTAGCTGATTTACAAACCGGTCACATTACCCATCTTACTACAAACACGCCAACCGCTATGCCCCATGATGATGATGATGCCGACGACGACGATGCTTTATATTATCAACACGGAATGTTGACGGGGCGAAGGGGGTATAATTTCTCTGTGATACAGGATAAAGGAGGTATTTTATATAACTATTTATTCCAATTGATATTCAAATACTAAAGTGTTACAGTGAAGGTATGGCGACACGTTAAAAGCTTTGGAAAAGGTAAACACTTACAACGCGTGATTCACACATATTGATGGTACATGACGATGATGAGGTGGGGGTATAGTGTCTCTGTATTACAGGTGATGATGTTGTGGAGGGGAGGGTATGGTTGTTGACCTTCTACCAAGCCATTCTCTTAAGCGGTATATCTTTTCTGGGGAGGGATAATATTCATTTCTTAAATATTTTTTAAGACCACGCGAGAACGTTCGACGAGCTAATCCGATAAGCCCCACCGCTTTAGTTACATTGTTTTCAGGACCGCCATACAATAACACCGCTACTCTGTGCGAGAGAGAGAGAGAGAGAGAGAGAGAGAGAGAGAGAGAGAATTTCGCGACTTGATACTTTGTGTGGCATGATGATAATGATGATGATAGGACATGAAAGGTTGATGATGGTATTGAGGGTGGCACATGATGATGATGTGTCACTAATAATCGGTTTGATACTTTGTGTGGCTTGATGATGATGATGATAGGACATGAAGGGATGATGATGGTGTTGAAGGTGGCACATGATGATGATGATAGGACATGAAGGGTACATGTTGGTGTTGAGGGTGGCACATGATGATGATGATAGGCCATGAAGGGTTGATGATGTTGTTGAGGGTGGCACATGATGATGCTAGGACATGAAGGCAGAGGAGGGGTAGTTCCATTGTCTAAAGATGGCGTTAAGGCAGTCTCGGTTTGTGTTTTTCGTAACAGACCATTGATAAATATAAGGACATATAGCGGTGATAGTTTTTTTGAAGTTTCCTACCAGAACTGGGATAACACTATCGAGAGAGGAATTTATCACGTTAGTCGAGATGCGAAAGGAAATTTTAACCGCTTATGCTAACCTCAACTACACGCCGCCTGTTGTTAACCAGATCAACTACACGCCCCCTTTTGTTAACCAAGGGAACCTCACTCTTGTTAATCAGACGACAGATCCGGCAGCCAATATGGATGCCCCGGATGTTTCAGCAGAGTCACCGATTACCTATTCCAGCTTTGATCAAGGTTTTGTCAAAATGGAGGGCGGTTGTGTAGGAAACCCAGACGCTTAAAATTATCAGCAACCGACAGTAATATATATATGTTGTATATTTGTTGTATTAATAAAGTTGTGAAATATAGAATTTTGTTTTGCTTTACATTGAATGAGAAAGAGCGAGCGTCACTATTTAATATTAGCACACCTTACTACACGACACATGATGATGTTGGTAGCGATAACACACACGACCAATAATCTTTCTGAGGAACTTATTTAACTCTTTACACTTCCAGCTTAGACTACCCAGCAATCTCTAACAGTTTCACCTCTTATGCTTCATCGATGACACATAGCTAAGCAGACACCCAACTACATAGCTATAAATAATTGTTATCCTTGTACTATATATTAACTCAATGTACTAAATATGTTTGTAATGATATATAATATCAATGTATGTTATACACCTATTGAGATAATAAAAGAATAAAATATATCTTTGTCTTTTGTTTTATATTGATCGTTTTTCATTGTTGTTGTATAATCTACTAACCTATTACTGTCGATCCAGTACGTCAAAAACTCCAAAGTCAGCACACACCAGACATAAACACGTCACTTCCGGGGTCACAGATACGGGAGGTCAACATCCGACACGAGGGGTCATGGTTAACTCCCCCTGCGCCGCACGCTTTATGCGCGCCGCACGCTTTATGCGCGCCGCGCGCCTCCCTATATATCTTTGTTAATTTAGCGCCTAAATACTAGTCTACTACATGTTCCTACTACTCATAACCCTTAATCAATTTGTTGACACAAAATTAAAGTAAGTACATAACCCATAATCAATTTGTTGACACAGAATTAAAGTAAGTACATAACCCATAATCAATTTGTTGACACAAAATTAAAGTAAGTACATAACCCATAATCATTTGTTGACACAAAATTAAAGTAAATACATAACCCATAATCAATTTGTTGACACAAAATTAAAGTAAGTACATAACCCATAATCAATTTGTTGACACAAAATTAAAGTAAATACATAACCCATAATCAATTTGTTGACACAAAATTAAAGTAAATACATAACCCATAATCAATTTGTTGACACAAAATTAAAGTAAATACATAACCCATAATCAATTTGTTGACACAAAATTAAAGTAAATACATAACCCATAATCAATTTGTTGACACAAAATTAAAGTAAATACATAACCCATAATCAATTTGTTGACACAAAATTAAAGTAAATACATAACCCATAATCAATTTGTTGACACAAAATTAAAGTAAATACATAACCCATAATCAATTTGTTGACACAAAATTAAAGTAAATACATAACCCATAATCAATTTGTTGACACAAAATTAAAGTAAATACATAACCCATAATCAATTTGTTGACACAAAATTAAAGTAAATACATAACCCATAATCAATTTGTTGACACAAAATTAAAGTAAATACATAACCCATAATCAATTTGTTGACACAAAATTAAAGTAAATACATAACCCATAATCAATTTGTTGACACAAAATTAAGTAAATACATAACCCATAATCAATTTGTTGACACAAAATTCAAAAGTTTCACGTGGAGGCAAGGCGCCTATCATCGCCTCGTAGTTCCTGATTTACGCCAATATTGATAAACCAGAATCACCCAGCTCTAATCCACCTCTTTGCTGTGCCCCTAAAAACAGACTAACCAGTCTAATCTGGCCATGCAAGTAGAGATCGAAGAGGAAAGATAACCCGGTACTCAAAAAATTCCGTGCTTAAATCGGATGTATTGGGCCGAAAGGAGCAAATACCACAATTCTACTGCAAACCACAAAACATCGCATCTACGCCCACTTTAACGTCCTTGTAAGGGCGGACGACGAAGAGGACCGTTCATCCCTTGAATAGTCAAGGGCGGACGCCGGAAAGGAAGAAAAATAAAGTTTCCTTGTAAGTAGAAATAGCCAACCAATATTGCAAGGCACTTATACCATTTAGATGCTCGAGGGAGGATCCTAACATGCATATCATCCTGAGTGACAGCTTTCACAATTGCTCTCACTGAAACAATGAGTTCTCTTACGATTATCAAACAAACTAGATTCAACAAACTTAAGTAATGTTATTTTAAGTTAGTGTAAAGGACACACCTATGTAATGTTGTGTTAAGTTAGTGTAAAGGACACACCTAAGTAATGTTGTGTTAAGTTAGTGTAAAAGACACACCTATGTAATGTTGTGTTAAGTTAGTGTAAAGGACACACCTAAATAATGCTTTGTTAAGTTAGTGTAAAGGACACACCTATGTAATGTTGTGTTAAGTTAGTGTAAAAGACACATCTAAGTAATGTTATGTTAAGTTATTGTAAAGGACACACCTATGTAATATTATGTTAAGTTAGTGTAAAGGACACACCTATGTAATATTATGTTAAGTTAGTGTAAAGGACACTCCTACGTTATGTTGTTTTAAGTTATTGTAAAGGACACACCTAAGTAATGTTGTGTTAAGTTAGTGTAAAGGACACACGTAAGTAATGTTTGTTAAGTTAGTGTAAAGGACACACCTAAGTAATGTTATGTTAAGTTAGTGTAAAGGACACACCTAAGTAATGTTATGTTAAGTTAGTGTAAAGGACACACCTAAGTAATGTTGTGTTAAGTTATTGTAGAGGACAAACACAAGTAATGTTGTTTTAAGTTAGTGTAACATACAAATCCAAATAATGTTATTTTAAGTTAGTATAACATACATATCTAAGTTATACTGTGTTAAGTTAATATACCATACAAATCCAAGTAACGTTGTGTTAAGTTAGTATAACATACAAATCTAATTAATGTTGTGGTTATGGTTATGGTTGTGTAAGGCCACGGTATTACAGCAAACGAGTTATAATCAATAATTGCTCAACCGCCCGTTCTAGTGGAACCATCCGACTTACTATCTCATCTCCCAAACAAAGAAAGGTAGCTGTATTCCTCACAATAGTAGTCTCAGCACACGACAAAAGAAATAAAGTGAAACCGTACAGAAAGTGAACACAGCCATCTGTTCCCCGTCATACGATATCATCATTTATCATAAACAATCTGAATATTGAAACATGATTAAAACGGATGAAACGCACAGCTCACGGTGTGCACAGAGAACTTAACTCAGTAGTTCCTGCAACAAGCCGGACTTGGAATATGCAAATAATGTTGTTTTAAGTTAATGTAACATACAAATATAAGTAATGTTGTTTTAAGTTAGTGTAACATACAAAACTACGTAATGTTGTTTTAAGTTAGTGTAACAAACAAATATAAGTAATGTTTTAAGTTAGTGTAACAAATAAATATAAGTAATGTTGTTTTAAGTTAGTGTAACATACAAAACTACGTAATGTTGTTTTAAGATAGTGTAACAAACAAATATAAGTAATGTTGTTTTAAGTTAGTGTAACAAACAAATATAAGTAATGTTGTTTTAAGTTAGTGTAACATACAAATATAAGTAATGTGCGTTTTAAGTTAGTGTAACATACAAATCTAAGTAATGTTGTTTTAAAATAGCAACTAGTGGCATTTTTTAAGCAATGTGGTTTCATGTGATTCTTTCTGGTTTGGATTTTCATTTGTAGAGATAGCAATAAATCAGTCGCATCCACCTGACCAGAAAACCAACATGGTTCTGGCACCAACACGCTGCGATAGTGCTGCATGCGGCTGTAGGTGGAGTGTAGTGGAACGGTACCAGGTCCCGGCTTTGTCCTGGGTAGAAATGTGTGATCTGTGTTCGACTACTAATTTGCCACCAGTTGGACTGCGATCGATCGAGTGTTTCACAGAAGTGGAGGATCGTTTGTCGGGACAGCGATTCTCGGGGCACGATACTGACCATGAAGTCTATATCGGAATGGCGCGGGCGTATGGAGATTATGCTGCCAGTGACGACCGTTAGGGTGACCCGGAAGTCCCCATTTTGAGGTGCGCACCAATTACATAGTTTAATACAGCACGACAGTTTTTTTATTAAAGTAAAAACGAGCAATTTTACAGAGAGCAAACAGGTTCAATGGAAATGTGATCTGGATGAACACTATGTTGATTGCTGAGCAGGTATGGCAATTTCCCGCCTGGAGGGAAGTAACTCCGTTCTAAAATCTAACGTCTACAAGGCAAACATGATTATTGATGTTTCAAGTCAGTGTAGCGGACAAACCTGAGTATTGATGTTTCAAGTCATTGTAACGGACAAACCGGAGCATTGATGTTTCAAGTCATTGTAACGGACAAACCTGAGTATTGATGTTTCAAGTCATTGTAACGGACAAACCGGAGCATTGATGTTTCAAGTCATTGTAACGGACAAACCTGAGTATTGATGTTTCAAGTCATTGTAACGGACAAACCTGAGTATTGATGTTTCAAGTCAGTGTAACGGACAAACCGGAGCATTGATGCTTCAAGTCAGTGTAACGGACAAACCTGAGTATTGATGTTTCAAGTCAGTGTAGCAGACAAACCTGAGTATTGATGTTTCAAGTCAGTGTAACGGACAAACCTGAGTATTGATGTTTCAAGTCAGTGTAACGGACACACCAGAGTATTGATGCTTCAAGTCAGTGTAACGGACAAACCTGAGTATTGATGTTTCAAGTCAGTGTAACGGACAAACCTGGTATTGATGTTTCAAGTCAGTGTAACGGACAAACCTGAGTATTGATGTTTCAAGTCAGTGTAACGGACAAACCTGAGTATTAATGTTTCAAGTCAGTGTAACGGACAAACATGAGTATTAATGTTTCAAGTCAGTGTAACGGACAAACCTGAACATTGATGCTCAAGTCAGTGTAACGGACAAACCTGAGTATTAATGTTTCAAGTCAGTGTAACAGACAAACCTGAGTATTGATGTTTCAAGTCAGTGTAACGGACAAACCTGAACATTGATGCTTCAAGTCAGTGTAACGGACAAACATGAGTATTATGTTTCAAGTCAGTGTAGCAGACAAACCTGAGTATTGATGTTTCAAGTCAGTGTAACGGACAAACATGAGTATTAATGTTTCAAGTCAATGAAGCGGACATACCTGAGTATTGATGTTTCAAGTCAGTGTAACGGACACACCAGAGTATTGATGCTTCTAGTCAGTGTAACGGACAAACCTGAGTATTGATGTTTCAAGTCAGTGTAACGGACAAACCTGAGTATTGATGTTTCCAGTCAGTGTACGGACAAACCTGAACATTGATGCTTCAAGTCAGTGTAACGGACAAACCTGAACATTGATGCTTCAAGTCAGCGTAACGGACAAACCTGAACATTGATGCTTCAAGTCAGTGTAACGGACAAACCTGAGTATTGATGTTTCAAGTCAGTGTAACGGACAAACCTGAGTATTGATGTTTCAAGTCAGTGTAACGGACAAACCCAAGTATTGATGTTTCAAGTCAGTGTAACGGACAAACCTGGGTATTGATGTTTCCAGTCAGTGTAACGGACAAACATGAGTAATGATGTTTCAAGTCAAAGTAGCGGACAAACCTGAGTATTGATGTTTCAAGTCAATGTAGCGAACAAACATGAGTATTGATGTTTCAAGTCAGTGTAACGGACAAACCTGAGTATCTTGTCGTAGGAAAACTTGCAGCAAAAGTTGACGAAGCAGGTGCCGAAGTAGAGCATGGTTTCGTTGAGGTCTTGGTCTCCTAGAACCACACACGTGGCTTTAGCCAGGTTAACCATCCACTCGTCCGGGTAGGTCTGTCATAAACACAAACACTTTCTTGAGCTTGTTGCCCACAACAGTAGTTACATCATCAGGTTTCTATCTACGAATCACTTGCTGCGAGTTGTTCAAACTTTGGCAATCAATCACTTCTATTTTCTTTCTGTTATCATTTTATTTACGATTCGCGACAAAATAAATTAAATACAAGTAACAAATGACTGAAGCTAAGAGGACAATAAAGAACTAGTTTCGTGCAGTACAAGAGGCACAGCAAGATACACTGGCAGAACAAGTAATTATTCTGATTTTTAATTACAATTGATTCAGCACTTTGACTGTACCCTAGTCAGACTTTATATCAGACGAGTTTTATTGCCAGTGTCATCAACTATTAGATGTCATCAACTATAAGATGTCATCAACTATTACATGTTAACATTAGATGTTATTAACTATTAGATATTATTAACTATTAGATTTCATCAACGATTACATACTATTAACTATTAGATATCATCAACTATTAGATGTTATTAACTATTATATTTCATCAACGATTCTTCTTCTTATACTTTTTTTAGCTCCCAGTGGAGCATAGGTCTTCAACAAACACTTTCCAAGTCGTTCTGTTTTTGCCATTCTTTTAAGATCAGTCCATGTCTTCCCCATCATCTTCATCTCTGCTTCTATCTGTTTTCTCCAAGAATTCCTTGGTCTTCCTATTTGTCTTTTCCCCTGGGGATTCCAAAAAAGGGCCTGTTGTGAAATACTCTCAGTTGGTTTCCGTAGTGTGTGTCCTATCCAGCGCCATCGTCTTCGCTGTATCTCTTTATGCATGGTGTTTGACTGGTACATTTCCATAATTCTATGTTAGTGATTTTGTCCTACCATTTCCATCCTTTTATCCTGCGTAAGCATCCATTAATGAAAGTCTGTATCTTCGTAATTGTCAATTTTGTTGTTCTCCATGTTTCACAGCCATGGACCGCCTTAACATTTGAGTTGAAAAATTTTATTTTTGTATTTAACCTAATTTCTTTGGATTTCCATATGTTTCCGTGCAATGAAAGCTCCTCTTGCTTTTGATATCATTATTTGGTATCATTTTCTGTTCCTCCCTCTTAATCTATATTACTGTCCAGATATATATAAGATTGTACATCTAGTAGAGGTAATTCTCCTAGTTTTATTTGGTTATTGTCAACTGTATTAATTCTCATAATGTTGGTCTTATCTCTATTAATCTTCAGTCTTAGCTGTTGTGATCTCTCATCAGTATGTTCATTTTATCCTGCATCTGTTGATGGCTGTGTGATAGGAGAGCTATGTCATCAGTAAAGTCTAAATCATCAAGTTGTTTGGTCAGTGACCACTGGATTCCATTTCTGTTGTTTGAGTTATTTTCATAATCCAATCTACGGCCAGTAGAAAGAGAAATGGAGACAGAAGGCATCCATGCCTTACTCCCGTTCTTATTTCAAATGCTTCTGTAATCTGTCCTTCATGCACCACACTACATTTCGTTCCTTCATACATTGTTTTTATCAGGTTAATAAACTTTATGGGCATTCCGTAATGACTCAGCAACTTCCAAAGCATTCTTCTGTCTAAACTATCAAATGCCTTTTCGTAATCTATGAATCCAATATAAAGTGGGGATTTTAGTTCTAAACTTTGTTCAACTATTATACGTAGAGTAGTTATTTGATCAGCACATGATCTGATCTTCCTAAAACCTGCTTATTCATCTCTCAAATGTTTCTCTATGGCCTCTTTTAGTCTCTCCAGAAATATTCTGCTTAATATTTTTCCTTGCACTGATACTGTAGTAGCATAATTCCCCTATAATTTGTGCACTCCTGTAAACTACCTTTCTTTGGTAGTTTGATCATATAACCTTCTTTCCAGTCTTTAGGTATTTCTTCACTCTCCCAAATTTTATCTAATAGATTATGTAACATCTTTGTAGAGGTGTTAGTATCTGCTTTGATGGCTTCCTAAGGAATTTCATCTGGTCCTGTGGCTTTACCATTTTTTAATAGATTGATGGCTTTCATTATTTCTTCTATGCTTGGTTTTCCACAGTTATCGTGTAACTCTTCTTCTGCTGGTAGTATATCTGGAGGATTATTTGAGCCGGGTCTGTTCAAAAGTTCTTCAAAGTGCTCTTTCCATCTCACCATTTGTTCCCTTATATTACTAAATATATTACTAGATTTCCTTTCTTATCTTTAATAAAGGCATTGATCTGTTTGTATTTTCCACTTAATTTCTTTGTGCTGTTGTACAGTTCTTTCATATTCCCTTTATTTGCTGCTTCTTCTGCCTCATTAGTTAGTTCATCTATATATTTCCTCTTATCCCTTTTTAATGCATCTTCTCACTTCTTTGTTCACCTCTGTGTAAGCTTCCTGTGTCTTGGCTTTATTACTTCTTGTTTTGCTTTTATTTTCATCAACGATTAGATGTTATTAACGATTAGATGTTATTAACTATTAGATGCCATCAACTTTTAGATGTTATCAACTATTAAATGTTATCAACAATTAGATGTCATAAACTATTAAATGTCATCAACTATTAAATGCCATCAACAATTAAATGTCATCAACTATTAAATGTTATCAACAATTAGATGTCATAAATTATTAGATGTCATCAACTGTTAGATGCCACTATTAGGACGTCGTCAACTATTAGATGTCATCAAATATTAGATGTTATCAACTATTAGATGTCATCAACTATTAGATTTCATCAACTATTAGATGTTATCAGCTACTAGATGTCATCAACTTTTATATGTTATCAACAATTAAATGTCATAAACTATTACATGTCGTCAACTATTAGATGTCATCAACTATTATATATCATCAACTATTAGATGTCGTCAACTATTAGATCCCGTCAACTATTAGATGTTATCAACAATTAGATGTCATCAACTGTTAAATGTCATCAACTATTAGATACCATCACTATTAGATGCCGTCAACCATTAGATATCACCAACTATTAGATGTCATCAACTATTAGATGTTATAAACTATTAGATATCTTCTACTATAGATGTCATCAACTATAAGATGTTATCATCTATCAGATTTCCTCAACCATTAGATGTCGTCAACTATTATATATCATCGACTATTAGATGTCATCAACCATTAGATGTTATCAACTCTTAGATGTCATCAACTATTAGATGTCATCAACCATTAGATGTCATCAACTATTAGATGTCATCAACTATTACATGTTATCAACAATTAAATGTCATCAACTATTAAATGTCATCAACTATTAAATGTCATCAACTATTAAATGTCATCAACTATTAAATGTCATCAACTATTAAATGTCATCAAATTGGATGTCATAAATTATTAGATGTCATCAACTATTAGATGTCATCAACTATTAGATGTTAACAACTATTAGATGTTATCAACTATTAGATGTTATCAACTATTAGATGTCATCAACTATTAGATGTTATCAACTATTAGATGTCATCAACTATTAGATGTCATCAACTATTAGATGTCATCAACTATTAGATGTCATCAACTATTAGATGTCATCAACTATTAGATGTCATCAACTATTAGATGTTATCAACTATTAGATGTTATCAACTATTAGATGTCATCAACTATTAGATGTCATCAACTATTAGATGTTATCAACTATTAGATGTCATCAACTATTAGATGTCATCAACTATTAGATATCATCAACTATTAGATGTTATCAACTATTAGATGTCATCAACTATTAGATGTCATCAACTATTAGATGTCATCAACTATTAGATGTCATCAACTATTAGATGTCATCAACTATTAGATGTCATCAACTATTAGATGTCATCAACTATTAGATGTCATCAACTATTAGATGTCATCAACTATTAGATGTCATCAACTATTAGATATCATCAACTATTAGATGTCATCAACTATTAGATGTCATCTCAAGTCTTTACTGCCTGCTCCTACCAATGTATACGCTCATTGTCTACTTACTAAATCTTCGGTACTTCTAACTTCTCACATTTGACAGTTTCATTGTTGTTCCTGTATGTCTGTATCGTTCACATTGTGTTAACAAATGTGTCATTATGACGCACCTTTATGTGTATCCCAAACATTATCATTAAATGTAATTTACATCTAATTTAATCGCTTTCATGAAGTGAGCATGTAGTTAGTTCAGATTACATATAAAGAGTTGATAACAAATAGATTTATTCATTCACGTAACACAATTATAAAGATACAACATTTATTTCACATTATTTGCACATTGTGACTCTGTCATGTCACTGGTTTCAATCGATCAGTGCAAGGGAATGCGATACAAGCAATTCTTCCCAATTTAGATCTGCGCAGGCCTGAGCTGCAGTAAAACCACCAACTAGCTAAGATCACGTGACGCTCTTGCATTCAGTGTATGCATGGAACATCATCAAAATCGACATGTCTCAGAGAAGGTTTGTACTTGCCACAAGAGAACTGGCACATTTGAACACCTTCAAAGACAACATACATGACAGAAGGTTTGTACCTGTGACTAGGTAACTGACATGCTATAATGTTGAATTAACTGCCTCGAGTGAGATTACTTACATGAAGAACAGCTAATGGATACGGCGGAGACAGCATACTTTTATGGAGACCAAGACGGTACTACATCATCTGGGCTGTATGTGGTTAACGACTCATAGTTGACAGGTCATGCTAGGAACAATAGTAAACCGCTTACAAAGACATTACTCCAGCACTACGCGTGCCTCTGTAAACAGATACGGCAGTTTAGCCAAGCCTTGTTCATTTGTTGTTAGGATCATCACCAGGAATCCGAGGAGAATCCTGGCCCATGTTTATCTGTTGCTAGGATCATCACCAGGAATCCAAGGAGAATCCTGGCCCATGTTCATCTGTTGCTAGGATCATCACCAGGAATCCGGGGAGAATCTTGGCCCCATGTTTATCTGTTGCAAGGATCATCACCAGGAATCCAAGGAGAATCCTGGCCCATGTTCATCTGTTGCTAGGATCATCACCAGGAATCCAAGGAGAATCCTGGCCATGTTCATCTGTTGCTAGGATCATCACCAAGGAATTCAAGGAGAATCCTGGCCCATGTTTATCTGTTGCTAGGATCATCACCAGGAATCCGGGAGAATCTTGGCCCCATGTTTATCTGTTGCTAGGATCATCACCAGGAATCCGGGGAGAGTCCTGGCCCATGTTCATCTGTTGCTAGGATCATCACCAGGAATCCGAGGAGAGTCCTGGCCCATGTTCATCTGTTGCTAGGATCATCACCAGGAATCCGAGGAGAGTCCTGGCCCCACGTTCATCTGTTGTTAGGATCATCACCAGGAATCCAAGGAGAATCCTGGCCATGTTCATCTGTTGCTAGGATCATCACCAGGAATCCGAGGAGAGTCCTGGCCCATGTTCATCTGTTGCCAGGATCATCACCAGGAATCCGAGGAGAATCCTGGCCCATGTTCATCTGTTGCTAGGATCATCACCAGGAATCCAAGGAGAATCTTGGCCCCATGTTTATCTGTTGCTAGATCATCACCAGGAATCCTAGGAGAATCCTGGCCCATGTTCATCTGTTGCTAGGATCATCACCAGGAATCCGGGGAGAATCTTGGCCCCATGTTTATCTGTTGCTAGGATCATCACCAGGAATCCGAGGAGAATCTTGGCTCCATGTTTATCTGTTGCTAGGATCATCACCAGGAATCCGAAGAGAGTCCTGGCCCATGTTTATCTGTTGCTAGGATCATCACCAGGAATCTGAGGAGAATCCTGGCCCATATTTATCTGTTGCTAGGATCATCACCAGGAATCCGAGGAGAGTCCTGGCCCATGTTTATCTGTTGCTAGGATCATAACCAGGAATCCGAGGAGAGTCCTGGCCCATGCTTATCTGTTGCTAGGATCATACCAGGAATCCGAGGAGAGTCCTGGCCCATGTTTATCTGTTGCTAGGATCATCACCAGGAATCCGAGGAGAGTCCTGGCCCATGTTTATCTGTTGCTAGGATCATCACCAGGAATCCGAGGAGAGTCCTGGCCCATGTTCATCTGTTGCTAGGATCATCACCAGGAATCCGAGGTGAGTCCTGGCCCATGTTCATCTGTTGCTAGGATCATCACCAGGAATCTGAGGAGAGTCCTGGCCCATGTTTATCTGTTGCTAGGATCATCACCAGGAATCCGAGGAGAGTCCTGGCCCATGTTCATCTGTTGCTAGGATCATCACCAGGAATCCGAGGAGAGTCATGGCCCATGTTTATCTGTTGCTAGGATCATCACCAGGAATCCGAGGTGAGTCCTGGCCCATGTTCATCTGTTGCTAGGATCATCACCAGGAATCCGAGGTGAGTCCTGGCCCATGTTCATCAACTCCCTAGCACAGGATCCACTGTGTGGGTAGGTTTCTGCTAAGAACTTTTGCCCGGCGGCGACCATATTTATGTCCTATTTGTTTCGATTTAACAGCCAATTATTCTTTAACGTGCGCGAGTGCACACTGGACCTCCTGTTTATTGCCGTTATCCGAGAGGGTTACACATCGGATCTCACTACACATTAGATCTCACTACCTAGAGAGGGTTACACATCGGATCTCACTACGCTTCAGATCTCACTACCAGAAAGGTTACACATTGGATCTCAATACGCATTAGATCTCACTACCCAGTCCCTCAATTTTTCTATTTGTTACAATATATTCCAGCTGTTCTCTTCTCATTACATGGCCAACAAATGATGATTGTTTCTTCCTAATATTGGAATTAGCTCTCTTTTTGCTTTGACCTCTCTCAGAACATCTTCATTACTCTTCTTAGCTGTCCATGGTGCTCTCAACATTCTTCTGTAAAACCACATTTCTACAGACTCCAATGATTACACAATAGATAAATACTATTAAGATATATCTTATTTCTTGGGAACTTCAATGCTGCGGACTGTGTTGTTGAGCTATCATAAGCCTAATGTAGCACTGACTAATTTGTCAGTTTATAATATAAACTATTAAGATATCTGATATTTTGGGAACTTCCATGAGATGAATAGTTTCAGACCTGGTGAGATAACATTTTGATATGCGTCCTTTTTTTTAATTAAAGAAATAATAATAAAATACTGAACTGACGAGGTAGAAGGAAAATCGATGCCAGAAAGGATAGTACAGAAACACATGTAACCAATCAATGCATGTCCAACATGTGACAACATTGAAGATCAAAATTAGACTTGACAACAAGTTCAGTATATACAAGGAAGGAACACAAGGCTGAAGTTGTCGTCATCATCAATTGTAATGAATTGCTAATTTTATTTTACGCTCAAATCAATAACTCCGTTATATTTCCTGTGAAGCTTAAATGAACTTGATCTTGAAAGTATCTACTATATCTTCTCTACAGCAAGTGTATCCTCCAGTTTGATGACGTTTTTGTATTTCTTTTGAGAGGCAATGTGGAGAAATTGTACAGGTGATTGTACAGGAGAGGGTTTTGTTTCACATTTACTTCCTTTAAAAGCCTTGACTATATCAATCTAGTAGGGATCAATCCCGCATCCACTCTATTGGACCAGTGGTCTACTAGACCACCCACTTCTGTATAATGTTATTTAACAGAATGAAAACACTTTGGTATACACATAGATTGTGACATTGTGAAATAGAAAAGAATAAATAATGTCATGAACATGTTAAGCAAAATGATGAATGAAATTTGACATGAACTGTAATACTGTTGACAAGATTTCTAAAATCAAAAATCTTCAACTTTCGGGCAACCGCAGCATTCATTGAGTATTGTTAACAAACTTGGTCGCGTCAATGAATCTGTCTAGGGGTACCCGCGCTAAAAGAGGTCTCATATTTACTCACATTGGCACTGCTGGTTTAGGCCTTGGGGCATTGACTCCAACAACAGAACTCCGGACCACATGAACACTCACAACAACGGAGACTTAGTAAAACTAGGTCATGAGCTATGGTCAGTTTACAGTTATTGCATTTCTTATCACCCCCTCCCCCTCCTTTTCTCCATATTGTTGCGGGGACCAAATCATGGTCGTTGTTTTCCTATTGGATTCTCTCCCCCCTTGAACTTGTGCTATTTAAATTTACAACTATCCGAAACGGATCGTCCTTTCTATTTCCAACCTTCCTCCACTACCACTCTCCCAAATCGCCTCTGACATTTTGAGCACATCTAAGTTTGCTCAAGAGTGCCTGCAAGCATGTTTTAACATTTGCAATATTTACTTCTATGATTAAAGTTCAGTAGCAACAGAAAGCAGCACTCAGGCTCGCCTCCAGTTCTCGCTGCATTGGCATACCACGAGCAGCCTTTGACATTCATCACTATGGGTTGTTCATCTTAGCATTCATCGCTATAAGTCGTAACCGAGTTCTTATAACTAAAATGTAGTTTATGTTGGTCGTAGGAGTTCATTCAGGACGGTTGGCGAGCTTGTAAGTGAAGACCTAAGAGACATGGCCTAGTTTGCTCCACTAATCTAAACACCAGCTCGGAAGTCGGTCGTGATAATCAAAGAATGGCTTCTGTTGTCACGCTCTATATCAGGGTAACCAATCACTGAAGCCTGACACAGTTACTGAGCCTGTTATTGAGCCTGTTATTGTTAAGACTATTATTGAGCCTTTTATTGAGACTGTTATTGAGACTTTTATTGAGCCTTTTATTGAGACTGTTATTGAGACTTTTATTGAGCCTGTTATTGAGACTGTAATTGAGACTTTTATTGAGCCTGTTATTGAGACTGTAATTGAGACTTTTATTGGGTCTGTTATTGAGATTTTTATTGAGCTTGTTATTGAGACTGTTATTGAGACTGTTATTGAGACTTTTATTAAGCCTGTTATTGAGACTGTTATTGAGACTGTTATTGAGCCTGTTATTGAGCCTGTTATTGAGACTGTTATTGAGACTATTACTGAGCCTGTTATTGAGACTGTTATTGAGACTATTACTGAGCCTGTTATTGAGCCTGTTATTGAGCCTGTTATTGAGCCTGTTGTTAAGACTGTTAATGAGCCTGTTATTGAGACTGTTAATGAGCCTGTTATTGAGACTGTTATTGAGCCTGTTATTGAGACTGTTATTGAGACTGTTATTGAACTATTATTGAGCCTGTTATTGAACCTGTTATTGAGATTGTTAATGAGCCTGTTATTGAGACTGTTATTGAGCCTGTTTTTGAGACTATTATTGTGACTGAAGATGAGCCTGTTATTGAGCCTGTTACTGAGCCTGTTATTAAGACTTTTATAGAGCCTGTTATTGAAACTGTTATTTAGCCTGTTATAAAGCCTTTAGATAAGCCTGTTACTGTGCCTATTATTGAGAATCTTATTGAGCCTCTTACTGAGACTGTTCTGAACCTAATTATGGATTTTAATTCGTTTGCAGCGATACCGGGGCCTTCCATAACCATAACCATACTGATCTTGATATTGAGCATGTTAATGAGCATTTCATTACTGGTTTAAGTCTGAAGCCTTCAGCAATCGCTGGGACACGTTTATTTTATTTTTATTTAACACTTTTATTGTGAAGGGTAGAAGTGGGAAGAGAGGGGAAATGGTGCCAAAAACGGGTTTTAAATACTGACATATTTGAATGTGTGAAGATACACATATTATTTCATCACCCTTGTTAAGAGTGGTAGAAGGCTTGAACAGTCACCAGTATTTGTATAAGAATGTACGCAAGCTATTTCATATATATATATTTCTGGAAATTATAATGTGTATGTTGGGCGTATAAAAATATAATAAAATAAACAATAAAATCACTGGACGATTATAAATAACTGTCAAATGTGACAATACGACCTTATGGGGAATAAAAATGACATTGGGAATTCCAGCCTCTTCAAGAACCCTGACCCAGAATGCAACTCCGTAATCCTGTTTGATGAAGAATTGGATGCTCTCGAACAACATGCCATACATCCTCCCTCGGGCGCTCCTCCGGCTGGAACCGCTCGGTGTCTGAAACAGGAAATGAAGTAATAGGTCAGGCATTGCTGCATCTGATGTGTCGGTGATGGAGCAGAAAGCTGAACCCACGTAAACGAACAACAACAAGAACAATAGAATGGCTTGGTCATGTACGGCTCCAGAAATATTGATTGTAATAGGTCTAGTTTGTCGAGGGGGAGGGTGGGGGTGGGGGGGGGGGGGGTCCGGTGATGGATAAACACAATTCTTCAGGTAGCCAGTGACGACATGTTAAGTTTCAAAGGGCAATGGGCAGGACAAAAATATGGATGTCAACATTCAGGGTAAGACAAACACGGGGCTGTCAACATTTAAGGTAAGACAAACACGAGGCTGTCAACATTCAGGGTAAGACAAACACGGGGCTGTCAACATTCAGGGTAAGACAAACACGGGGCTGTCAACATTTAAGGTAAGACAAACACGAGGCTGTCAACATTCAGTGTAAGACAAACACGGGGCTGTCAACATTTAAGTTAAGACAAACACGGGGCTGTCAACATTTAAGGTAAGACAAACACGGGGCTGTCAACATTCAGTGTAAGACAAACACGGGGCTGTCAACATTCAGGGTAAGACAAACACGGGGCTGTCAACATTCAGTGTAAGACAAACACGGGGCTGTCAACATTTAATGTAAGCCAAACACGGGTCTGTCAACATTCAGTGTAAGACAAACACGGGGCTGTCAACATTCAGGGTAAGACAAACACGGGGCTGTCAACATTCAGTGTAAGACAAACACGGGCTGTCAACATTCAGGGTAAGACAAACACGGGGTTGTCAACATTTAAGGTAAGACAAACACGGGGCTGTCAACATTTAAGGTAAGACAAACACGGGGCTGTCAACATTCAGTGTAAGACAAACACGGGGCTGTCAACATTTAAGGTAAGACAAACACGGGGCTGTCAACATTTAAGGTAAGACAAACACGGGGCTGTCAACATTCAGTGTAAGACAAACACGGGGCTGTCAACATTCAGGGTAAGACAAACACGGGCTGTCAACATTCAGTGTAAGACAAACACGGGGCTGTCAACATTTAATGTAAGCCAAACACGGGTCTGTCAACATTCAGTGTAAGACAAACACGGGGCTGTCAACATTCAGGGTAAGACAAACACGGGCTGTCAACATTCAGTGTAAGACAAACACGGGGCTGTCAACATTCAAGGTAAGACAAAAAACGGGGCTGTCAACATTCAGGGTAAGACAAACACGGGGCTGTCAACATTCAGTGTAAGACAAACACGGGGCTGTCAACATTCAGTGTAAGACAAACACGGGGCTGTCAACATTCAGGGTAAGACAAACACGAGACTGTCAACATATAAGGTAAGACAAACACGGGGCTGTCAACATTCAGGGTAAGACAAACACGGGGCTGTCAACATATAAGGTAAGACAAACACGAGGCTGTCAACATTCAGTGTAAAACAAACAAACAGCTGTCAACATTCAGTGTAAGACAAACACGGGGCTGTCAACATTCAGTGAAAGACAAACACGGGGCTGTCAACATTCAGGGTATGGCAAACCCGGATCTGTCAACATTCAGTGTGAGACAAATACGGGGCTGTCAACATTCAGTGTAAGACAAACACGGGACTGTCAACATTCAGGGTAAGACAAACACGGGGCTGTCAACATTCAGTGTAAGACAAACCCATGGATAGAACGTTCAGTGTTAGACAAAAACGGTGTTGTCAACATTCAGGGTAAGACAAACAATGAGATGTCAACGTTCAGGGTAAGACTAACACGGGGCTGTCAACATTTAAGGTAAGACAAACACGGGGCTTCAACGTTCAGCGTAAGACAAGCACGAGGCTGTCAGCATTCAGGGTAGAGACAAAGACGGGGCTGTCAACATTCAGTGTAAGACAAACACGGGGCTGTCAACATTCAGTGTAAGACATACACAGGGCTGTCAACATTCAGTGTATGACATACACGGGCTGTCAACATTCAGTGTAAGACAAACATGGGCTGTCAACATTCAGTGTAAGACAAACACGGGGCTGTCACATTTAAGGTAAGACAAACACGGGGCTGTCAACATTACAGGTAAGACAAACACGGGGCTGTCAACATTCAGTGTAAGACAAACACGGGGCTGTCAACGTTCAGTGTAAGACAAACACGGGGCTGTCAACATTCAGTGTAAGACAAACATGGGGCTTTCAACATTCAGTGTAAAACAAACACGGGGCTGTCAACATTTAAGGTAAGACAAACACGGGCTGTCACATTAAAGGTAAGACAAACACGGGACTGTCAACATTCAGTGTCAGACAAACACGGGGCTGTCAACGTCAGGGTAAGACAAACACGGGGATGTCAACATTAAAGGTAAGACAAACACGGGTCTGTCAACATTCATGGTAAGACAAACCCGAGGCTACAATTTTCAGTGTAAGACAAACACGGGTTGTCAAAATTTAGTGTAAGACAAACACGGGGTTGTCAACATTCAGGATAAGACAAACAAGGAGCTGTCAACGTCAAAAGAATGTTACAGAAACAAAAGTGCCACAAGAATGTTACAGAAGCAAATGTGTCACAAGAATATTACAGAAAAAGAATGTCACAAGAATGTTACATAAGCAAAAGTGTCACAAGAATGTTACAGAAACAAAAGTGTCACAAGAATGTTACAGAAGCAAAAGTGTCACAAGAATGTTACAGAAACAAAAGTGTCACAAGATTGTTAACAGAAGCAAAAGTGTCACAAGAATGTTACAGAAGCAAATGTGTCACAAGAATGTTACAGAAGTAAATGTTTTCACAAGAATGTTACAGAAACAAAAGTGTCACAAGAATGTTACAAAAACAAAAGTGTCACAAGAATGTTACAGAAGCAAAATTGTTACAAGAATGTTACAGAAGCAAAAGTGTCACAAGAATGTTACAGAAGCAAAAGTGTCACATGCGTGTTACAGAAGCAAAAGTGTCACAAGAATATTACAGAAACAAAAGTGTCACAGAATGTTACAGAAAGAAATGTGTCACAAGAATGTTACAGAAACAAAATTGTCACAAGAATGTTACAGAAGCAAAAGTGTCACAAGAATGTTACAGAAACAAAAGTGTCACAAGAATGTTACAGAAGCAAAAGTGTCACAAGAATGTTACAGAATCAAAAGTGTCACAAGAATTTTACAGAAGCAAAAGTGTCACTAGAATGTTACAGAAGCAAAAGTGTCACTAGAATGTTACAGAAGCAAAAGTGTCACAAGTATGTTACTGAAGCAAAAGTGTCACAAGTATGTTACTGAAGCAAAAGTGTCGCAAGAATTTTACACAAGCAAAAGTGTCACAAGAATATTGCAGAAACAAAAGTGTCACAAGAATGTTACAGAAACAAAAGTGTCACAAGAATGTTGAAGGAACAAAATGTCACAAGAAAGTTACAGAAGCAAAAGTGTCACAAGAATGTTACAGAAGCAAATGTGTCACAAGAATGTTACAGAATCAAATGTGTCACAAGAATGTTACAGAAGCAAAAGTGTCACAAGAATGTTACAGAAACAAAAGTGTCACAAAATTGTTAACAGAAGCAAAAGTGTCACAAGAATGTTAAAGAAGCAAATGTGTCACAAGAATGTTACAGAAGCAAAAGTGTCACAAGAATGTTACAGGAACAAAAGTGTCACAAGAATGTTACAGAAACAAAAGTGTTACAAGTATGTTACAGAAGAAAAAGTGTCACAAGAATGTTACAGAAGAAAAAATGTCACAAGAATGTTACAGAAGCAAAAGTGTCACAAGAATGTTACAGAACCAAAAGTGTCACATGAGTGTTACAGAAGCAAAAGCGTCACAAGAATATTACAGAAACAAAAATGTCACAAGAATGTTACAGAAACAAATGTGTCACAAGAATGTTACAGAAACAAAATTGTCTCAAGAATGTTACAGAAGCAAAAGTGTCACAAGAATGTTATAGAAAAAAAGTGTCACAAGAATGTTACAGAAACAAAAGTGTCACAAGAATGTTACAGAAGCAAAAGTGTCACTAGAATGTTACAGAAGCAAAAGTGTCACAAGAATGTTACAGAAGCAAAAGTGTCACTAGAATGTTACAAAATCAAAAGTGTCACTAGAATGTTACAGAAACAAAAGTGTCACTAGAATGTTACAGAAGCAAAAGTTTCACAAGAATGTTACAGAAACAAAATTGTCACAAGAATGTTACAGAAGCAAATGTGTCACAAGAATTTTACAGAAGCAAATGTTTAACAAGAATGTTGCATAAGCAAAGTGTCACAAGAATGTTACAGAAGGAAATGTGTCAAAGAATATTACAGAAGCAAATGTGTCACAAGAATGTTACAGAAACAAAAGTGTCACAAGATTGTTAACAGAAACAAAAGTGTCACAAGAATGTTACAGAAGCAAATGTGTCACAAGAATGTTACAGAAGTAAATGTTACACAAGAATGTTACAGGAACAAAAGTGTCACAAGAATGTTACAGAAGAAAAAGTGTCACAAGAATGTTACAGAAGCAAAAGTGTCACATGAGTGTTACAGAAGCAAAAGTGTCACAAGAATATTACAGAAACAAAAGTGTCACAAGAATGTTACAGAAAGAAATGTGTCACAAGAATGTTACAGAAACAAAATTGTCACAAGAATGTTACAGAAGCAAAAGTGTCACAAGAATGTTACAGAAACAAAAGTGTTACAAGAACTTTACAAAAGCAAAAGTGTCACAAGAATGTTACAGAATCAAAAGTGTCACAAGAATGTTACTGAAGCAAAAGTGTCACTAGAATGTTGCAGAAGCAAAAGTGTCACAAGAATATTACAAAAACAAAAGTGTCACTAGAATGTTACAAAATCAAAAGCGTCACAAGAATGTTACAGAAACAAATGTGTCACAAGAATGTTACAGAAGCAAAAGTGTCACTAGAATGTTACAGAAGCAAAAGTGTCGCAAGAATTTTACAGAAGGAAAAGTGTCACAAGAATGTTACAGAAGCAAATGTGTCACAAGAATGTTACAGAAGCAAAAGTGTCACAAGTATGTTACTGAAGCAAAAGTGTCGCAAGAATTTACAGAAGCAAAAGTGTCACAAGAATGTTACAGAAACAAAAGTGTCACAAGAATGTTACAGAAACAAAAGTGTCACAAGAATGTTGCAGAAACTAAATTGTCACAAGAATGTTACAGTAGCAAAAGTGTCACAAGAATGTTACAGAAGCATATGTGTCACAAGAATGTTACAGAAGCAAATGTGTCACAAGAATGTTACAGAAGCAAAAGTGACACAAGAATGTTACAGAAACAAAAGTGTCACAAAATTGTTAACAGAAGCAAAAGTGTCACAAGAATGTTAAAGAAGCAAATGTGTCACGAGAATGTTACAGAAGTAAATGTTTCACAAGAATGTTACAGAAGCAAAAGTGTCACAAGAATGTTACAGAATTAAATGTGTCACAAGAATGTTACAGAAGCAAAAGTTTCACAAGAATGTTACAGAAACAAAAGTGTCACAAGAATGTTACAGAAGCAAATGTGTCACAAGAATTTTACAGAAGCAAATGTGTCACAAGAATGTTGCAGAAACAAAAGTGTCATAAGAATGTTACAGAAACAAAAGTGTCACAATAATGTTACAGAAACAAAAGTGTCACAAGAATGTTACAGAAACAAAATTGTCACAAGAATATTACAGAAACAAATGTGTCACAAGAATGTTACAGAAACAAAAGTGTCACAATAATGTTACAGAAACAAAAGTGTCACAAGAATGTTACTGAAGCGAAAGTGTCACAATAATGTTACAGAAACAAAAGTGTCACAAGAATGTTACAGAAACAAAAGTGTCACAAGAATGTTACAGAAACAAAAGTGTCACAAGAATGTTACAGAAACAAAAGTGTTACAAGAATGTTACTGAAACAAAAGTGTCACAAGAATGTTACAGAAACAAAAGTGTCACAAGAATGTTACAGAAGCAAAAGTGTCACAAGAATGTTACAGAAGCAAAAGTTTCACAAGAATGTTACAGAAACAAAAGTGTCACAAGAATGTTACAGAAGCAAATGTTTCACAATAATGTCACTGACACAAAAGTGTCACAAGAATGTTACAGAAGCAAAAGTGTCACTAGAATGTTACAAATCAAAAGTGTCACAAGAATGTTACAGAAGCAAAAGTGTCACTAGAATGTTACAGAAGCAAAACTGTCACAAGAATGTTACAGAAACAAAAGTGTCACAAGAATGTTACAAAGCAAAAGTGTCACTAGAATGTTACAGAAGCAAAAGTGTCACATGAATGTTACAGAAGCAAAAGCGTCACAAAAATGTTACAGAAGCAAATGTGTCACAAGAATGTTACAGAATCAAATGTGTCACAAGAATGTTGCAGAAGCAAAGTGTCACAAGAATGTTACAGAAACAAATGTGTCAAAGAATATTACAGAAGCAAATGTGTCACAAGAATGTTACAGAAGCAAATGTGTCACAAGAATGTTACAGAAGTAAATGTTTCACAAGAATGTTACAGAAACAAAAGTGTCATAAGAATGTTACAGAAACAAAAGTGTCACAAGAATGTTACAGAAACAAAATTGTCACAAGAATTTACAGAAACAAATGTGTCACAAGAATGTTACAGAAACAAAGTGTCACAATAATGTTGCAGAAACAAAAGTGTCACAAGAATGTTGCAGAAACAAAAGTGTCACAATAATGTTACAGAAACAAAAGTGTCACAAGAATGTTACAGAAACAAAAGTGTCTCAAGAATGATACAGAAACAAAAGTGTCACAAGAATGTTACAGAAACAAAAGTGTCACAAGAATGTTACTGAAACAAAAGTGTCACAAGAATGTTACAGGAACAAAAGTGTCACAAGAATGTTACAGAAGCAAAAGTGTCACAAGAATGTTACAGAAGCAAAAGTGTCACAAGAATGTTACAGAAGCAAAAGTGTCACAAGAATGTTACAGAAGCAAATGTTTCACAAGAATGTCACTGACACAAAAGTGTCACAAGAATGTTACAGAAACAAAAGTGTCACAATAATATTACAGAAACCAAAGTGTCACAAGAATGTTACAGAATCAAAAGTGTCACAAGAATGTTACAGAAGTAAATGTTTCACAAGAATGTTACAGAAGCGAAAGTGTCACAATAATGTTACAGAAACAAAAGTGTCACAAGAATGTTACAGAAACAAAAGTGTCTCAAGAATGTTACAGAAACAAAAGTGTCACAAGAATGTTACTGAAGCAAAAGTGTCACAAGAATGTTACAGAAGCAAAAGTTTCACAAGAATGTTACAGAAGCAAAAGTGTCACAAGAATGTTACAGAAGCAAATGTTTCACACTAATATTACAGAAACCAAAGTGTCACAAGAATGTTACAGAATCAAAAGTGTCACAAGAATGTTACAGAAACAAAAGTGTCACAAGAATGTTACAGAAACGAAAGTGTCACAATAATGTTACAGAAACAAAAGTGTCACAAGAATGTTACAGAAACAAAAGTGTCACATGAATGTTACAGAAACAAAAGTGTCACAAGAATGTTACTGAAACAAAAGTGTCACAAGAATGTTACAGAAACAAAAGTGTCAGAAGAATGTTACAGCAACAAAAGTGTCACAAGAATGTTACAGAAGCAAATGTCTTCCTTGAACAATTTGGTGCTGATAAAAAATGAGACAGACAGACAGACAAACAGGCAGGTGGATGGACAGACAGACACATATACAGACAGGCAGGGAGGCAGGCAGGCGAAAGGACGGATAGACAAACACAGACACATTGGCAGGCAGACAGACAGAAAATAATAACTTAATATTGACATGTATAAATATTCGACAGATGTGGTAGAAAATAAAAAAAACATGGAGCCACTAGGATGGACACATCACATAATGAAGACGAATTATGAGGCAGAACGAAGTAACGGCACTAATCTTAGCAACCATCATTAACGGATGCAGTAATAAGTTTTATTATCACGCCTCAGTCACAGACTGCGTAGTTTCCGGAATCGTCACCGAAATCGTTGCAGAGCCTGGATTATCACCTGCCACTACAGATTCAATGGTCCGGGATATAAAATGCAGCTCCCAATAACGCTTTAGTTTATTACAATCATAAATCTATCTATCTATTGTCCTTTCGAGCTGAAGACGGCACATAGGGCAGAACCACAATCTCAAAAACATAAACCTTGCGTGCCAAAATGGCACATATTGTAGAGATCACTGCTCTAAAATTTATGGCGCTGTTTCCATAACAATACTTTTACAATGACAGCTTGTTAAGCCATCGATTAAGCAATCTCCTTAGTCGCCTCTTACGACATTCCTGGAAGGTCACAGTGTCACTATTCTTTACCTCCCTCATAATGAGGCCCCGGTAACACACGGACAATCATAAATAAGACGGGTTAAAACAAGTCCAGCGCGGCAGCATTTGTAGAAGCCTATCAAGGAGTTTCTGTGGGAGCTGCAGAACAATAACTGCATAACCACAACTCAGTCGGCACGCAATGTCTAGATCACACTTGATAGTTCACTCTGGGAAGAAAACAAAAATATGTTAACCAAACTGAGGATCGAACAGCCTCAACATGATTGGAGAGCGACAGATCTAATCCACTTGACCACCTGCTCATGGATACGATTTGTTCAAATTTGTACTCCATCTTTTCAAAATAACAGAGCAATGACAATCAGAAAGTGTTTTTATACGAAAACATTATTTCTACCTTTAATTCATCTTAGTTCACCAGAAAATATTAAATGCAACAACATTGTCTGTGTTTTGTCAGTCACTTTAGCCCTTCAGAAAGTATTAAATGCAACAACATTGTCTGTGTTTTGTCAGTCACTTTAGCCTTTCAGAAAGTATTAAATGCAACAACATTGTCTGTGTTTTGTCAGTCACTTTAGCCTTTCAGAAAGTATTAAATGCAACAACATTGTCTGTGTTTTGTCAGTCACTTTAGCCCTTCAGAAAGTATTAAATGCAACAACATTGTCTGTGTTTTGTCAGTCACTTTAGCCTTTCAGAAAGTATCAAATGCAACAACATTGTCTGTGTTTTGTCAGTCACTTTAGCCCTTCAGAAAGTATTAAATGCAACAACATTGTCTGTGTTTTGTCAGTCACTTTAGCCCTTCAGAAAGTATTAAATGCAACAACATTGTCTGTGTTTTGTCAGTCACTTTAGCCCTTCAGAAAGTATTAAATGCAACAACATTGTCTGTGTTTGTCAGTCACTTTAGCCCTTCAGAAAGTATTAAATGCAACAACATTGTCTGTGTTTTGTCAGTCACTTTAGCCCTTCAGAAAGTATTAAATGCAACAACATTGTCTGTGTTTTGTCAGTCACTTTAGCCCTTCAGAAAGTATTAAATGCAACAACATTGTCTGTGTTTTGTCAGTCACTTTAGCCCTTCAGAAAGTATTAAATGCAACAACATTGTCTGTGTTTTGTCAGTCACTTTAGCCCTTCAGAAAGTATTAAATGCAACAACATTGTCTGTGTTTTGTCAGTCACTTTAGCCCTCAGAAAGTATTAAATGCAACAACATTGTCTGTGTTTTGTCAGTCACTTTAGCCCTTCAGAAAGTATTAAATGCAACAACATTGTCTGTGTTTTGTCAGTCACTTTAGCCCTTCAGAAAGTATTAAATGCAACAACATTGTCTTTGAATCACTTTATTTCCTCAGGAAGTATCAAATATAACAGTATCGTCAACATCTTTCATTCTCAGAGAGCTGTACTTTGACGCACAAAAGGAAACAGAATAGTTTTAGCTAGAGGGGAATTACATACATTTGAACAGTAATTCACTGACTCGTAACTATATAATTAACACTTAAACTAGGAGATACATTTGAACAGCAATTCACTGACTCGTAATTTTATAATTAATACTTAAACTAGGAGATACATTTGAACAGTAATTCACTGACTCGTAATTTTATAATTAACACTTAAACTGGGAGATACATTTGAACAGTAATTCACTGACTCGTAATTTTATAATTAATACTTAAACTGTGAGATACATTTGAACAGTAATTCACTGACTCGTAACTATATAATTAACGCTTAAGCCAGGAGATACATTTGAACAGTAATTCACTGACCTCGTAACTATATACTTAACACTTAAACCAGGAGATACATTTGACGTAAAATGTGGCATAAGCTGGAAGAAGTATGAAAAGTGAGTATAACCAGCGAGCTACTGAAATCCTCATTTTGCATACCCTTCGGCAATTGTTAACAGAGACTAAACAATATTAATTTCTTTGTGCTGTTGTACAGCTCTTTCATATATCCTTTATTTGTCGCTTCCTCTGCCCTTTTAGCTAGTTCATCTATATATTTCCTCTTATCTCTTCTAATGCATCTTCTGACGTTTTTGTTCACCTCTGTGTGAGCTTCCTGTACCTGGCTTTAGTACTTCTCGTTTTGTTTTTATTTATGTCTGCTTTATTAATCTCTCCTTTTTAAAAAAAATTTCTGCAGGGTCTCTATTGTCATCCATGCCTTATTCTGGCGTTTTCTTTTCCCCAGGGTTTCTTCACATTTCTCCTTCCATATATCTTTTACCTGTTTCCAATGACCTTCTATGTTTATTGTATGTTCTAGTGGGATATGGGATTTGTAGTAACTAAAAATAGAGCCTGCCACAAAGAGATAAAATGAAGATTAGCAATAGCAACAGACAAATTAAATGACATGGAGAACATGTGGTACAATATAAGCAAGGCAGTAATATTAAAACTACTAAGAGCATGTATATTCGCGATAGCAACATATAGTTGTGAATCACTGAGGATCTCTCAAACAAAAAGGAAGAAAATCGATTCTTTCGAGAGAAAAACGCTACAGAAAAAAAACATTTAAGATACTTAGGAAAATGCAAAAGATCAATGAAGACATACTAAAATATTTAAACATTAAAAAGAACTTGCTTATAAACGCCATTCTACAGAGGAAATTAAAATACTTATGACCACGTCATAAGTGACACAGAGGGCTGGAAAGAACAATAAACGAAGGTATGGTTCCTGGGCGACGCATCAGGGACAGACCAAGAAAAATGCAGTTGCAACACATCAAACAGACACTGAACGTGATAATAGAAGAAGTGGGAGATCTTGCTAGTGAGATACATTCAACCGGGCTCTTGTTAATTCAATGTTTGGCAAAGGACATGCGACATGTTGTGTTCTAGGTTTAGTTATTTTTTTTTTTTCACGTGATTTTATTTCTCACGTGATGAAATTATGGCCCCTATACAGTTGACATCAAGTTCTTTTAACAAACAGTATATGGAGATCAAAAATACTTAGCAAGTACTCGAAAGTCATACAGTTCAACTGGTGTGTGATACTTGTGCTATAGTCCCTTCCAAAACTCAGGCCACTCTTCGACGTTCTATAACTTAATAAACGTTTGGTTTTAGCTGTTGAAACTTTGTATAGAACCTGTTTATTGTCGTGACGTTATACCATTTGTTTTCTGTTAGAACCCGCAGGCAATTTTCAATATAAGCGGACTGTATTTAGATGGCACGAATCCGTGCGAAAAGTTCGTGCAAATTAAGTTGTTTTTTTTAAATATAAATTTGTAATTACGCCTGTAATGTTGACCAGTAGAAACTGTAAACATTCTATCATCATGTGTATTTGTTTTTATATACCGCAAAATAAGACAACATTAAAATCATTTATTTGTTTCCAATGAATTTTGGTTTCTTACACAACTTCTTGACAATAAACAGTTTACATAGAAAATGTAACACTAAAAATGTTACTTAAATTAAAACCAAGCGGATAAAGTATAGCATTTTGAAGATGGACATGATTTTTGGGACGGACTGTAGCATTTGGATGCGAGAGCTAGAAATCCACTCAAGCTTTAGAAATAAACTATTTGCCTCCGAAAATAATTGCCTCCTAATAATAATAAATATAAATTGGATGAAATTATAAAAGAACAAACTGATCAAGAATGCGTGGCAAGCTATATAAGGAAAAGGCAATGAAAGTGCATCGGTCATGTGTTGAGAATGAACGAAAATAATACTCAAACGTAAGGCCTTCATTTGAGCACTGATGACGAAATAAAAACATGAAATTCAAAATTAAACTCCGCTTAGAAAAATTAATAGACAGGGCTCAGCAAAGGACTTAACAATAAAATCAAAGGTACAGGACCTGGCTTGGAATTGTCAGATATGGCGATTATTTTATTTGTTATTTCTTCTCTGGTGTGATTACCTTTTATATTGAAAATGTTGACTTATATTTGTTAAAGTTCTTTATTATTTTCTTAACATGTGATTCCCCGCTCAATATCCACAATCTCTCTTCTTGACGGTTTACATTGTCAGTTATTGCACGGATTTTGTTTTGTACTGATGACCTCATTTTGATGACAATCTGGAGGTCAGATGTAGGGTCGACCGTCTGATACCCGTTGAGGGCTTCGCATTCCTTCCTTATCTATCTCGTCGAGTCTAATAGCGGTGCTTGTTTATGCCGGAGATAAAATGCCCCTAGGATGTGGCTGCTTATCATTTGCTCTCTGTCAATTATTTTTACTTGCTCCGACTTTTGGTATTCAGCAACAGACGTCGTCAAGTTACGGCATTTCTGGATCATTCATTGACTTGCTCTCTCTCTCACGATCTCTCAAACAGCAAGCATTGACTTGCTCTCTCTCTCTCTCACGATCTCTCAAACAGCAAGCATTGACTTGCTCTCTCTCTCTCACGATCTCTCAAACAGCAAGCATTGACTTGCTCTCTCTCTCTCACGATCTCTCAAACAGCAAGCATTGACTTGCTCTCTCTCTCTCTCACGATCTCTCAAACAGCAAGCATTGACTTGCTCTCTCTCTCTCTCACGATCTCTCAAACAGCAAGCATTGACTTGCTCTCTCTCTCTCTCACGATCTCTCAAACAGCAAGCATTGACTTGCTCTCTCTCTCTCACGATCTCTCAAACAGCAAGCATTGACTTGCTCTCTCTCTCTCTCACGATCTCTCAAACAGCAAGCATTGACTTTCTCTCTCTCTCTCACGATCTCTCAAACAGCAAGCATTGACTTGCTCTCTCTCTCTCTCACGATCTCTCAAACAGCAAGCATTGACTTGCTCTCTCTCTCTCACGATCTCTCAAACAGCAAGCATTGACTTGCTCTCTCTCTCTCTCACGATCTCTCAAACAGCAAGCATTGACTTGCTCTCTCTCTCTCTCACGATCTCTCAAACAGCAAGCATTGACTTGCTCTCTCTCTCTCTCACGATCTCTCAAACAGCAAGCATTGACTTGCTCTCTCTCTCTCTCACGATCTCTCAAACAGCAAGCATTGACTTGCTCTCTCTCTCTCTCACGATCTCTCAAACAGCAAGCATTGGCTTGCTCTCTCTCTCTCACGATCTCTCAAACAGCAAGCATTGACTTGCTCTCTCTCTCTCACGATCTCTCAAACAGCAAGCATTGACTTGCTCTCTCTCTCTCTCACGATCTCTCAAACAGCAAGCATTGACTTGCTCTCTCTCTCTCACGATCTCTCAAACAGCAAGCATTGACTTGCTCTCTCTCTCTCACGATCTCTCAAACAGCAAGCATTGACTTGCTCTCTCTCTCTCACGATCTCTCAAACAGCAAGCATTGACTTGCTCTCTCTCTCTCTCTCACGATCTCTCAAACAGCAAGCATTGACTTGCTCTCTCTCTCTCACGATCTCTCAAACAGCAAGCATTGACTTGCTCTCTCTCTCTCACGATCTCTCAAACAGCAAGCATTGACTTGCTCTCTCTCTCTCACGATCTCTCAAACAGCAAGCATTGACTTGCTCTCTCTCTCTCACGATCTCTCAAACAGCAAGCATTGACTTGCTCTCTCTCTCTCACGATCTCTCAAACAGCAAGCATTGACTTGCTCTCTCTCTCTCACGATCTCTCAAACAGCAAGCATTGACTTTCTCTCTCTCTCTCACGATCTCTCAAACAGCAAGCATTGACTTGCTCTCTCTCTCTCTCACGATCTCTCAAACAGCAAGCATTGACTTGCTCTCTCTCTCTCTATCTCTCTCTCTGTCGCTCTGTCTCTATTTCTCTCTCTCTCTCTCTCTCTCTCTCTCTCTCTCTCTCTATCTATTTCTCTCTCTGTGTGATATCAATTGTGTAAATTGTTATCTTGTAGTTACATGTTTTAAGACTGACTTTCTAATGTTGTTGCTACAGGTTTTAACTATATGGAACCAAACTAGAACAGTACCAGGTAGGAGGGAGTTGAGGAAAGGGCGTTGGTATGTTATATGAGAAAACAGACTACAAGAGAAGTGTCAGGCGACAAAGAATATGAAAGATGTAATAGGCGAGTTTAGCAGGAGCAGAAAGGGGAGGGGGTGTTGAACAAATGGGTTTGTGGTTGAATAGTTCAGAAAGTTGACGCTGCGTCGTGGGCAGGAACGGACACAGAAGGGGAGACCAACATACAGGAAGGTTTTATCTGTAAAGCATAGCCAAGTAAATTAGAATGGGAATGACTTTGATAGAACGATCGTGAATGAGATTTACATTAGCTGGTTTGTAGAGAGACGTTAATGTTGTCCCGCAGCTCAAAACTAACGTCAGGATACTCTGTCCGTCTTTTAGCTATCTAGTTGCGTGTCCCTTGCAAAAAATTGCTCACATTCCAATGAAGAAATCTCCGTCTTCAGCCACATCTCCACTGACGAGAACACAACATGAGTCAGTAACACAGAACAGAGAAACTGCAACCCAAAATGTCCAGAACAACACCTGTGCTCAACATTTCATGTGATAACACAAAGAAGCAGCCTTTTCACTCCACTCAAAAGTTTACTCACACAGTTCTTTTGTTACACAAACTCTTCTGAATAAATGTTTAGCTGAAATATAAAGTTTCTCACTACATAGAAAATATTTATGTCCGTCAATAAATCAATTCAACTATAATTTTGTAAACTTGTATATAGCAGAAAATTGTATTTGTGTCTTAAGGCAACCGCCGGTTGAATGGCATCCTCAGGTTTTATAAGAAAATTAGCACAGTTTCCTTGATCAACATAAAGTCACAAACACGATCATATAAGCTCTTTGCATAGCTTGCATCAACTTCTTTCTTCTACGAAATCCACATACTCTATTACATCATTTCCCTCATAAACACTGATCTCCCTAAAAACTCCACAAATCTCTCCCTAAAAGTTAAGTTCTCTTCCCTCTGAAAAAATATTCCATAAGATATTTCTCTGAATGACCCTCTGTCTTTTCTTTATTCTCTTGAAGCTTAAAACAGGTTTCGTAAATAGTGAGTCCAGCCCAGCATAATAGTATTGGCTGTTCTCCGTTGTACTATCCCCGTTATCATCGTGTCCCAATAGCTGAATCTAGGCAAACGCTTCTTAATGTAGTGTCCTAATCAACATCAGAGGTGTATTTCTTCAACACCATATCGGTTGTACATGTGCAAACGATTTCAGACATCTCTGTTTCAATCATTATTAAATGGGTGCTATATCGTTGAATACTTGTCAAATGTTATGTTACGGCGCTCTCGTAATCAATAAAAGTAAAAGTAAAGAGCCCCCGTCACGTCAAGTGGCGTATAGGGAATATGGTGTCTTGTATATGGGAATATAATGTGAAAATCATCATTTTTACAGACCTTCAGCACATGATTTTTGGAGTAATGTGGATTGGTATAACGCACGTGCCGCTTTACTTTCTCAGAAAAAAAATCCGGTACCCATTTAAGGCTGGGTGAACCCGGAAGCCGTCGGTTGGGATCGAACCTTGCCTCTTGTCCTTTGTAGTCAAGTTCACTAACCACTAAGCTATCGCGGCTCCCTTCTCGTAATCAATAAGTTGACAAAAATGCTGATTCCACAACACACTCCACCCATTCTCAAACTGAACGTAAATTTGTTGGATTTAAACCACCTTTTTCTCTATATACCTCTGTCTCGTCTTCTTCGAACCATGCCGTCAATTAATTTTTTCTCAGTCCACTGTGTATTTTGATGTACCATGTTTTATTCCCTCTTTAAGATGATCTTTATAAGCAACTTGTATTTATGTTCGGGTCGTTAAATTGGGTTATTGGGTTATTTGCGGGTCATCATCATTGCACTCCGAACATGTCCATAGGTGCTCAGATCCCCTCCTCAGCAATTCCTCAGTGTCCAGGACTGACGACTCCAGTTCTGTTGGTTGATAAGTCTTTTATACGCCACTAAGTTTCTCATTTCTGGCTGTGCCCATCTTAACTCCCATTTCTTTCATCCGAAGAAGTGACGTGGATCTGTGTTTGTCGAAGTCCTGTGCTCTTCCCACATCTCGGAGGGCATTGATGATGTCCGCCCGATCCATTGGTTGCCCGTCCTCAACCACAGCGCAGCTAGCCAACCTGTCCGCTCTTTCTTTTCACCGTACTCCACATGTCCAGGTACATAGACAAAGGTGACCTTACGTATTTTGGATTTCTGCAACGACTCTACCCATTGCATGCGTACAGAGCCCGCCTCCACTTTTTTTATCATGCTCATCGAATCACTCAGTATACATGCGTGGGTGTAGTCTTGTGACTTTAACCATTTGAATGCCTTGGTCACTGCCATCGCCTCCATTGTCATGCTACTCGTGGTCATGACGTATTCACCACTGTCTTCTTTGACTATTCTGCCTGTCGAGCGTGCTGTAAATGCCCATGCACTTCTTTGGTGTCGTATTACAGATCCGTCTGTATATCAACCGTCAGGTCGTTCAATGTCTTCATATGTCTTTTTTTAATTTTCCAAACCATTCTAACAAATCTTCATCTAACATTTTGTTTCGAAATAACCATTTTGCCATTATTTTTGTTTGCGAGATGTTCGCAACCATAGGTTGCTGTTGGCAGGGTACATGACCTTATAAGTTTAACTTTCACTACTTTGTTGCAATTGTGTCATGTGTTCTTCACGGTATGTATTTCATGTTTGTGTGTTGCTATTGTTAGTCTCCGTGCGACTTCCATCAGACAGTCCTCTTTTGTTGGTTATTACAGTTTCTAAATATTCATAACTTGTTGCAATTTCCAGTTCTTCGTTGTCGGTGATAATTTTATGTTGGCCTTTTAAAATAAATATATATGAACAAAGCTGCTGCATATTTAAATAATGGACTCGCTGTTGCTGTCAAGGGAAACAAATCTTTAGGACAACATCTACATCGACAATACTTTTTGTTATGAAAGTTTTACATTGGACACCAACAGTTTTGTATGTAATCAGGCAAAGTATCAATGTAGGCACCTCCAGACACCTGCCCACTCAAGTAATTTGTAGCTAATGACTTTAGCAATCAACATACAAACACAACACTATGTATTGATATCTACCCAGGTTGATTGTTCCCACTCGCTTTTCCACCTTCTCCTTGTACTAACAATGAAATGGAATCAATTGTATTTCAAAGCAGTCTTAAGATCATACATTCTAAGCGAACCTATTTATGTACTGGGAGAGTGTAGTCGATAACAAAAATAGCTGCAGCTGTACATGGTACTGATGTACTGCAAATAAATGTACGACGTTGTGGACCGATCTTTGTCGGAGGACAAACATCGTCAAACATAAAGTAATGTATAGAATGAAGTTCCAAGTACCATTACGTGTAAACCTTCCACTTCAGCAGATGAGATAAGTGCTCCTACGTTTGTCATATTTGCTTCTCGTGACTGCTTTATGTTCCTGAAGAAGGTATATTTTTTCTAACCGTAACGCTGAATCGTCTTCCCTTGCGGAGTTCACAGTCCCGGGATGTCTGCGATGAATGAAAGAAACTAAAACACAATTTGCCTACCAAAAATTGCAAACGTCATCAGTAAAGAAATCGGTTATAGTTACATCTCATATCCTCTGTGAGCACGCGCTGTTTCTGAGATCAGAATTGTCCACGCGAACTCAAGAACGATAGGTATCAACAGATAGACCACTTTTCTGCCGGGGTAGACACTCAAGATAGCTCTAAACCAACTGATATAGATGCCAGCGTTATCGTATTTCAACATCTTATCACCTGGTCTCTTATCTTATTTATTGAAACCCTCTTATCACATTTATTTCAAACACGCTGCTTATCTGTACAGATATGATGAAGGCACCGGGCCACTAAGTGACAATTGTGATATGTTGACAAGCTGATGCTTCACCAAGCACTCTCACCATTTTGCTGCTACGGTTTACGGCAAATGATGTCAATGATTTCATGCTTGCCTGTACACTTGAACATAACTGAACGGTCCCGGGACAACGACGCCGGGCAGTAAAACGATTGAAAACTGTCTGCGACTCATATCTGACTGTCAAGCTCGCTATCAGTGAATCAAAAGTGATCGAGATCCTATACAATATACAGCGGGTGCTCCGGAAACAATGTAAACAATATGGCTATGTAAGTTGGGACTGAAGGGGGAAGCAGACACGATAACCAAAAAGTGCCAAGATGGCGTTGGATGTGCCGAATCGAACGGCTCAGATACAGTTTACTGTAAGCAACGACACAATTCAAATACGCTTGTCTAACGCCCGTATAAGGGCGAATGCTGAGGAGAAGCTATAACCAAGCATATGCAGCTAAGGTTGGGAAAGCTCATTCAAAGGCAGATTGCCAAAAAAAATATATACGTAATACACAATTGATATTTAAGTATAGAAAGGAGCGCTTCATCGTTATGCAGAAATAAGGTAAATAGATATTTATTGTTAAAAAAGGTATAAACATAGTTACTTATTGTTATATAAGGTATAAACATAGTTACTTATTGTTATATAAGGTATAAACATAGTTATTTATTGTTATATAAGGTATAAACATAGTTATTTATTGTTATATAAGGTATAAAAATAGTTATTTATTGTTATTTAAGGTATAAACATAGTTATTTATTGTTATATAAGGTATAAACATAGTTATTTATTGTTATATAAGGTATAAACATAGTTATTTATTGTTATGTAGAAAGAAGGAAAACAGCCTTTATTATCTAGTAGAAGTGAGTACAAAAGTTCTTCATTGCTATGTAGAAGTGAGTACAAAAGTTCTTCATTGCTATGTAGAAATGAGTACAAAAGTTCTTCATTGTTATGTAGAAGTGAGTACAAAAGTTCTTCATTGTTATGTAGAAGTGAGTACAAAAGTTCTTCATTGCTATGTAGAAGTGAGTACAAAAGTTCTTCATTGCTATGTAGAAGTGAGTACAAAAATTCTTCGCTCCTTTCTGAAAGTAAGACAAAAGTTCTTCATTGCTATGTAGAAGTGAGTACAAAAATTCTTCGTCCTTTCTGAAAGTAAAGACAAAAGTTCTTCATTGCTATGTAGAAGTGAGCACAAAAGTTTTTCATTGTTATGTAGAAGTGAGCACAAAAGTTTTCATTGTTATGTAGAAGTGAGCACAAAAGTTTTTCATTGTTATGCAGAAGTGAGCACAAAAGTTCTTCATTGCTATGTAGAAGTGAGTACAAAATTCTTCGCTCCTTTCTGAAAGTAAAGACAAAAGTTCTTCATTGCTATGTAGAAGTGAGCACAAAAGTTTTTCATTGTTATGTAGAAGTGAGCACAAAAGTTTTTCATTGTTATGTAGAAGTGAGCACAAAAGTTTTTCATTGTTATGTAGAAGTGAGCACAAAAGTTTTTCATTGTTATGTAGAAGTGAGCACAAAAGTTTTTCATTGTTATGTAGAAGTGAGCACAAAAGTTTTTCATTGTTATGTAGAAGTGAGTACAAAAGTTTTCATTGTTATGTAGAAGTGAGTACAAAGTTCTTCATTGCTATGTAGAAGTGAGCACAACAGTTTTTCATTGTTATGTAGAAGTGAGTACAAAAGTTTTTCATTGTTATGTAGAAGTGAGCACAACAGTTTTTCATTGTTATGTAGAAGTGAGCACAACAGTTTTTCATTGTTATGTAGAAGTGAGCACAACAGTTTTTCATTGTTATGTAGAAGTGAGGACAAAAGTTTTTCATTGTTACGTAGAAGTGAGCACAACAGTTTTTCATTGTTATGTAGAAGTGAGCACAACAGTTTTTCATTGTTATGTAGAAGTGAGGACAAAAGTTCTTCATTGTTATGTAGAAGTAAGGACAAAAGATCATTATTATGTTGAGCCTATTCTGACAAATGGTATTGCAGAACACACAAACACACCACGCGCGCGCCCATACACACACAATGTAATTTAAATAATAGAAGATACGTCCCAAGAAAAACCGACTGTAACGAAATGTAAAGTTAGTACTTAGAAGGATGCAAGCCTTACTTACACTGCTGAGGTGGGAGCACATTTCCCACGAGGGCATGGTCGTCCTTCTTTGTCTCCAGCACACAGTCCCTATCTCACTAGACTAAAGTCAGCCTCTACACTTGACATAAACACAAGTGAACTAGTGAACTAACTCTAGAACCACTTTATCACTGAAGCGTAAATCTCACGTAGCGAGGCGCTCACACAATGAGGGCATGTTGTAGCCTAGTCACAAACCAAAATGTCTACCAGCGTCTCAGCAGTCTCGTTTAATCACTGATGGCATCATTCTCACAGATTTTCTCAAATCGCTTGGCAAGTTTATCTCCAAACATTGTTATTATTGGATGTTTTGGGTTTTGAACTGCATTACAAATAATAACATTACCAAACACTTCTTACCAAATTATTTGTTATGAAATAACGCTTTATGCAGCGCTTATTTAAATGAAAAGTTTTCTATAAAACTTTAATTTGTGAAAAGTTGTCATAAATATGTCGTTATATGATCAAATAACATATATCTTATTATAAAACTGTTACTTACGTGTTTTTAAGATTCTTTTAAAACAAGTTTAGTAAAATATCATTCAAAAACATTGTTAAAAATTATACACCGTATAAAGTAGAGCCTCAGAAATTCTCATTATATAAGTTAGACTTACACAACTTTCACTTATGAATCTGTTTATTAAAAGAAAATTCTCAAACATGAAATATAGCCTTACAAAACTCTTACTTATGAGAAGCAGTCTTTAAAAAAACTATGTATTATGAAATACTGCCTTACTTTTTCTGTCCTAAAACACTTTACCAAACTATCTATACTGAAATGCAACTTTACAAAACTCGCTTTCCTGAAATATAACTTTACCAAAATATCCTTCCTGAAATACAACTTTACGAACTCGCTTTCCTGAAAAAAAAAACCTTACAAACTCGCTTTCTTGAAATACAATTTTACAAACTCGCTTTCCCGAAATACAACTTTACCAAACTGTCTATCTTGAAATGCAACTTTACACAACTTTTTGAAGAGTTGTTCTTTTTATGAAACGTAAGTCCTACAAAAGTATATGTTATGAAACGCGGACGAATTAAAACACTTTATGATAAAACAGCTTTACGGAACTCAATTATGATACAGTCTTACAAAACTCTCTATTACGAATAACTGCCTATAAAACTCTCTATTATGAATAACTGCCTTACAAAACTCTCTATTATGAATAACTGCCTTACAAAACTCTCTATTATGAATAACTGTCTTATACAACTCTATATTATGAATAACTGCCTTACAAAGCTCTATATTATGAATAACTGCCTTATGAAACTCTCTATTATGAATAACTGCCTTATAAAACTCTCTATTATGAATAACTGCATTACAAAAATCTCTATCATGAATAAGTGCCTTATAAACTCTCTATTATGAATAACTGCCTTACAAAACTCTCTATTATGAATAACTTCCTTACACAACTCTCTATTATGAATAACTGCCTTATAAAACTCTCTATTATGAATAACTGCATTACAAAAATCTCTATCATGAATAAGTGCCTTATAAATCTCTCTATTATGAATAACTGCCTTATAAAACTCTCTATTATGAATAACTGCCTTACAAAACTCTCTATTATGAATAACTGCCTTATAAAACTCTCTATTATGAATAACTGTCTTATAAAACTCTCTATTATGAATAACTGTCTTATAAAACTCTCTATTATGAATAACTGCCTTACAAAACCCTGTATTATGAATAACTGCCTTATACAACTCTTTTATGAATAACTGCCTGATAAAACTCTCTTTATGAATAACTGCCTTATAAAACTCTCTATTATGAATAACTGCCTTACAAAACTCTCTATTATGAATAACTGTCTTATAAAACTCTCTATTATAAATAACTGCCTTATAAAACTCTCTATTATGAATAACTGCCTTATAAAACTCTCTATTATGAATAATTGCCTTATAAAACTCTCTATTATGAATAACTGCCTTATAAACTTATGAATAACTGCCTTACAAAACTCTCTATTATGAATAACTGCCTTATAAAACTCTCTATTATGAATAACTGCATTACAAAAATCTCTATCATGAATAACTGCCTTATAAATCTCTCTATTATGAATAACTGCCTTATAAAACTCTCTATTATGAATAACTGCCTTACAAAACTCTCTATTATGAATAACTGTCTTATAAAACTCTCTATTATGAATAACTGTCTTATAAAACTCTATTATGAATAACTGCCTTACAAAACTCTGTATTATGAATAACTGCCTTATACAACTCTCTTTTATGAATAACTGCCTGATAAAACTCTCTTTTATGAATAACTGCCTTATAAAACTCTCTATTATGAATAACTGCCTTACAAACTCTCTATTATGAATAACTGTCTTATAAAACTCTCTATTATGAATAACTGCCTTAAAACTCTCTATTATGAATAACTGCCTTATAAAACTCTCTATTATGAATAATTGCCTTATAAAACTCTCTATTATGATAACTGCCTTATAAAACTCTCTTTTATGAATAACTGCCTTACAAACTCTCTATTATGAATAACTGCCTTATAAAACTCCCTATAATGAATAACTGCCTTATAAAACTCTCTATTATGAATAACTGCCTTACAAAACTCTCTATTATGAATAACTGCCTTATAAAACTCTCTATTATGAATAATTGCCTTACAAAACTCTCTATTATGAATAACTGCCTTATAAAACTCTCTATTATGAATAACTGCCTTATAACACTCTCTATTATGAATAACTGCCATTACAAAACTCTCGGTTATACAACATGATTTTTAAAAATATTATGTTTTAAAAAAAAACTTTCTTAGAAAGCAAATTGTCTTGCAACACTGTCTCTAAAACCTTTTAGTGATGTAGACCACACCATAACAAGTAGTATTGTATTAAAAGGTTCTTTTCTAAATTAATAATTACAAAAACAAGTTGAAAAAAAGGACTTAAAATTGATTGACTGTAAAACGTTGGCTGTAAAACATTGGCGGGCAAATCTCGTATTTTACATTTTCTTCTTTTTCTTCTTCTACACAACCACCTTTCAATAAACAAAATTAGCTCTACAAAATACAGAGCAGGGAAAAAGTAAACAACACATCCACAGCTCGTTGAATTGATTTCACTGCGACTCGCCAAGACTGGATGCTCGCGGCCCAGCAGTGACGCCAAGTGCTGTTAACTGACGCATTTGAGATTGGAATAAAGTGAGAGCTGAGAGACAAGCTACCCGTTCCTGCTCATCTTTCTGTGCTCTTTGTTGGAACCACGTCCACATGCCGAGGGCGCCGACTGAAAGACACGAGGGAAACAATGACGCGATGAGAGACAAAGTTCAAAGGTTTCCACGAGTCTACAGCAGAGAGACGATTAAAGGTTAGCTACGAGGGCGATAAATAAACAGATTCTTGGGATGAAAATAGCTGGCGCCATCTGGGAAACCTAAAATAGCATTCATAGGCAACAAAACTCATTGGACTTTTCAACACGGTACGTCACCATCCCAGCTACAAAAAAGCTTCTTTTAAATCTGAAATAACCTGTTTTACAAAAAATGAAGAAATTAAATGCTGTCAACATCAGCATGTGCCATACGATTGGTGTAGGCGATCATGTCATTCCACAATCGTCTATCCACAGTGCATCGCATCAGTTCTGTTGTTGACTGCTTTCCATGCCATGACACCAAGCTATCTAGTATTTTCTCTCTTTGTCGTCCGCGATCTCTCTTCCCTGTATTTTGCCAGTTGTAAACAAGTATTCCAATTTTCATCTTCTCATGAAGTGCCCGAAAAAATGTTGATTGTTTCTTTCTGTTGAATGTTTCTCAGGAGAGAAAGGTTTTGTGTTGGCCTCTTTGAGAATTTCCTCGTTGATCTTTTTTGCTGTCCAGGGAACTTTCAACATTCTTGTGAGAAATCCTATCTCTGTGGCCTTTAATCGTTTTTGTTTCATTTGTTTGTCTACTGTCCATGATTCGCTTCCATGAGTGAGAGTTGGTTTCTAAATAGCACCGATGAACTATCTGTCTCGCTTCTAGTGATATTGGTTTGTTGCATAAAACGTTTTTCATTTTCTGAAATGCTATTTGAGCTATTCAGTTTTTTTTTTATTTCTGTGATGCATATTCCATCCGATGTTATTATTGTGCCCACGTATTTGACGCGTTGCACTTGTTTCAGATTTGTCTCGTTTATTTTATACTCCACGATGGTGATTGCTTCTTCGATATAACCATACTTCTGTTTTCCTACTATTCAGACTGAGACCTTCCTTGTTACTTTCTTTTACTATTATGTCAATAATTTCTTGTAGTTCATTCTCAGTCTCTGCTATTAAGACTGTGTCATCCATATATCGCAAATTGTTTACGCTACATGTTTTTTTTTATGATTCCGTGTCATTAATGTTTAATTTCTCCGGCATATTGATTATTTCCACATGCTTTACTTTGTCAAATGCTTTTGTGTAGTCTATAAAGCAGATGTATGCATTTTTCGTTACCTCTATAGCTTTTTCTATCAATGTTCTTACGAGGTATGTTGCATTATTGGTGCCCTTTCCTTCCACAAATCCACATCGTTCCTCACTTATTTTAAATGTTGTTTTGTCCTTACACGTCTCATGATGATTCTTGTAATATGTTCGTCATATGGCTCATGAGAATAATAGTGCGATGGTCATCGCAATCAATGGCATCTGACTTGTTTGAGATGGCTACAAAGATAGATTTTAATAGATCTTCGAGTATGTGTCCAGTGCTATATATGTCATTAAGTAGTTTTGTTATGACTTGTACTCCCAGCTCTCCTAAATCATTTATCTCTTCGATTGTTATATTGTCGGGACCTGGAGTTTTCACTCTTTCCATGTGTTGAATTGCATCTCCACTTCACTCTGCATCATTGGTGGTCTTGTGTCTTTGTTTGAATTGTTTAGCTCTGGTTTTCATCATCGCAGGGTTGACTAATATACTCTCTCCATCTTTCTATTATCTTCTCTTCTCCAGTTATCTTCTTTCTCTCATTATTATATGTCATTGCATTATTCGTGATCCTGTGTCTTTGTCTGAATTGTTTAGTTCTGGTCTTTCATTATCATAGAGTTGACTGGTATATTCTGTCTATATTTCAATTCCATTATCTTCTCTCTCCCATTATCTTCTCTTCACCATTATCTTCTCTCTCCATTTTCTTCTCTTCTCCCATTACTATATTTCCTTCCTTTAATTTCACATAGTGATATCTGGCCGATGAATTCACAAGCTTGGTTGCAATTGGAGCCTATTTCTGCTGCTTGTGAATTGTCGTTTGTCACTTCCTCGATATTTAGATGTGGATATAGGAGATGGAGAGTCGCAAAATGTAAATCCAAGACTGTCCTAAATGTAGTCTGTCAAAGAAAATTACTTAGCTTATTATCTTCTATTTCATTCAATTTTTGTCTATTTTAAACCCTCCATTGGGATATATAGGCATTCAAATAGAGACAATCTTTAACGCTGACCTGCAGGCTTCTTTACTTGCTTCCATTCATTTATCTTTATGCTCTCAATCTCAAAGTTTCTTCTGTATTTAGTCCTTCATGTTTCCCCCGTTTCCTCTTTTCCTGTGGGTTTCTGGTGAGAGTTAGTCTGGTAATTATCGTTATCTTTTGAAGTGTCCTACCTCTCCAACGTTATATATATATATATATATTGCTTATTATTTCATGAACAGTTGGTTTAATCTTTGCCCCAGTTCATCATTTCTAATGGTGTCCGACTGTAATAGTGTATTGGGATAGTGTATTGGGATAGTGTAATGGGATAGTGTAATGTGATAGTGTAATGAAATAGTGTAATGGGATAGTGTAATGAAATAGTGTATTGGGATAGTGTAATGGGATCGTGTAATGTGATAGTGTATGAAATAGTGTATTGGGATAGTGTAATGGGATAGTGTAATGTGATAGTGTAATGAATGTGTATTGGATAGTGTAATGAGATAGTGTAATGGGATAGTGTAATGAAATAGTGTATTGGGATGAGTAATGGGATAGTGTAATGTGATAGTGTATGAAATAGTGTATTGGGATAGTGTAATGGGATAGGTAATGGGATAGGTAATGGGATAGTGTATTGGGATAGTGTAACGGGATAGTGTAATGGGATAGTGGTAATGAAATAGTGTATTGGGATGTGTAATGGATAGTGTAATGGGATAGTGTAATGAAATAGTGTATTGGGATAGTGTAATGGGATAGTGTAATGGGATAGTGGTATTGGATAGTGTAATTGGAT